>CM074985.1:22126277-22141277 GCA_037576825.1 Pangasius krempfi
TGTCTCTGTGTGGACACTAACACTGGTCTCCCGTCTCGGTGTGGACACTAACACTGGCCTCTGTCTCAGTGTGGACATTAACACTGGCCTCTGTCTCTGTGTGGACATTAACACTGGTCTCCTGTCTCTGTGTGGACACTAACACTGGTCTCCCGTCTCGGTGTGGACACTAACACTGGCCTCTGTCTCAGTGTGGACATTAACACTGGTCTCTGTCTCGGTGTGGACATTAACACTGGTCTCCTGTCTCGGTGTGGACACTAACACTATTGGACAGTCTCAGCGTAGACAGTCTCTTCTTAATGTCCTACACAGACGCGACCATGCTGGTCTGCGACAGGAAACGATCATATGGCAGCTGTTCTAATTACTTAACAAACTCCACCATAGAGCTCTCAAAATAAGCCACAAGACAAAAAGGAAAAATGTGTGTGGGAGGCAAATAGAGGCTTTCTGTCCACAGCTAAGTGTAAATGTAAAAAATAAAGAGCCGGTCCTAAATATACATGACTGGAGCATGTTGCTTAGGAGGTGATGCATTTTTCTGGAGCCCAACGCTCCTTGTTGCTCTCACACAAACTCAAAGAGTGACCTTATTTCTTCAAAAACAAGCCCTGTGGATTTTTATTACACCACTGTGGTCGCATACGTCCATAAACATATTATTCTTTTAGACAATCTCTGGTTGCGCTTGCCTAACTGAGACAGCTCGAACATAAAGCTCTGTATTTGTGTCCAGCCTTAATTAGGAATAGGACTGGAGTCTGTAATAGTCTTGTAAAAGTAATAAGATTCAGATGGTGCAAAACACAGTGGAACACATTGGGTCATGTGCTGTGCTACTAGAGAAATTCCCAGAGAATCACATGGCACTCGAGCTCTGCTAAACATGACGGCTTTGTTTAATTAGCTCGGACTGTTCTTTTGTGTTACGTTGTTAAATGTGATCTATTACAACGTACAAACACATAAATTCCTCCAGGGTACAAGGCTGACGCATAATTAACAAGACTCAAATTTGCTCACGCAAAAGTTCCATTAAATTTGAATTCAGTTTCTTTTGTATAGCAGTTTTAACTATAGCCATCGTCACAAAGCAGCTCAAGGCCGGTTTTAGACTGTGCGATTTCAGCGATCTTTTAAAATTATTACTTGTCACATTGTGTGAAATGATCCCAATAAAATTTATTTCTATAACAGACTGTATGACAGCGTGTTTTCTCCATGTCAGATCATACAATGAAGATCTTCTAACAATAGACCTGAAATTAAAGAAAATTACTACCTTCTGCTTACGTCATCGATCAGCATAATCCGGAAATCAGCTTGTGCAGAAAAAATAAACACAACTGTTCCTCAAAGTGAGCAGGAGGCAATACGGATATTTTTTTTCTGCCCGTCAGCATATTTTGTTTATGTTTCACCATCGCCACTTCCGTATTTGTAGCTGTACACCCCTCCTGTCGGTGGCTTTTAGATAAGAGTCACAGCAGATATCTTATGATGTTTTAAGAAAATTTTCCTCACATTGCCAGAACTTTGTTGTTTGTTCGCAATGGCACTAAATCAGGCCCTCAATGAGCTCGTCACATTGTGCGTTCTAAGACTGCCATTTTCGCTGCCAAATACGATATGCGATTTTTGTCTGTGACAGGAAGTCATACAGTGTAAACTCATCTTAAAAGAAATCTGGATATTAATGAAGTGGAAGTTCTGACACTGAGGCACTGAGATTCTCCAAGAATAAACAGGAAGTGTGGCAGACTTGATGCACTGTGATGGACTGTGCTGTTTCTCATGTTTACCGGGCTAGAAAACACATCGTGGGTCCCCGGTTCAATCCTGCGCCTAGCCTAATCCCTGTTGGAGTTTCACATGTTCACCCTGTCTGCGTGGGTTTCCTCCAGGTTCTTAGATTTCCTCCCAACTCGGCGGGTGTATTCCCACCATGCAGTATTCCTGGGATCGGCTCTAGATTCTCTGCAGCCCTGACCAGGATAAAGTGGTTCCTGAAGATGGACGGATGAATATACGAGCTAATCTGCCACGGCCCTTGGATAAGCATCGTTGCTGATCACTGACTGAACAGTATTTATAAATTAAGATGCTAACCAATCTACTGAAGAAAACAAAGTAAACAAATTCCTAACTTATTCAATTCATTTGTTTAGTGGAAAGCTTCCAAAATGTTGTCTGAGGGCTAATGGTAGAAATTTCAAAATAAAAAACATGGTGCTGTGATCGCAGATGGCAAGATCACAACACCGGATAAAGCTAGAAGCATGAGGCTACACCCTTGTGGAACACCTGGAACCTCTTCAAGGAAATCACTTCCTTACCATTAACAAAATCAACGAGAAAGTAGCACAACAAGAACAGAATGAATTTCCATGAGTCAACTCTTGAGCATCCTTCAGTTTCTTTTAAATTGGCTGTTCTTTATTGAACCTCATCAAGCTTAACTAAATTCAAGGGATGTGATCTGCACATGGTGGACCAAAGGTATTCTCGTTGCATGTCCATGTCCTGCTTTCTGCTCCAGTTTCGTGTGGCTGGGCCTGACCGCTTGAGCCAACTTCGTGCTGCAGCTTACACAAAATGACCGCAGTGAAACAATCAAGGCCTCCACCCTGGCCACAAATATGAGGAGATCAGCAGGTAGCATAAACAGAAATCCCTGCGCTCTGTCATTAATGCACTGAGCCATGAGGGTTTCCACACTGGACCTGTCAGGTCTTGGATGGGACACAGACATCGGGCTGGTCAGGGCCTCTGGGGACCCTTTGGATCCGTCGCCACTGTGGTGAACACGGTGGGTTAAACTGAGAACAACAATATTGTGCCTTACTAAAACCAAACCAAGCAAACAGCAAGAGGGATGTTTACGGACGTCGCTAAAAGAGCCGAGACGGAGATATTCCGAACTGTACGCTGCTGAAGCATTGTTCAAAGACTGTTTTAGATCCAAGAAAGAGCGGAACTTGGCTTACAGTATGAAATTGGTGGCAACAGCATATTTCAGCCAGAGCAACATTGTGGTTTCCTCTAAGCCCTAACCAAGCCAAGGGCAGAGGAACCATTTTAAAGTTGGCTCATTGGACGGTTGCTGCTGCCAGCAATGTAAGCCTGTATGCTACTGTCGGAAAACGCTTGACTTAAAATCTTAAATCTATTCTGAGCTGTGGTTAGTAAATGGTCTGATATAGTATATCACAGGAGAAGTTGTGTTGAAGAAGTAGCGCGGTCCTGTACCCTTCCCTTCCTCACCAAGCTGGAGAGAGCTGATCTGCAGTGAGAGTTTAAAATCATGACACATGCATGGCACTTTGGTCTAAAGAGATTTTTTCCAACTTGGAACATTATGTGCTTGGAACAATTCTTTTGAAACTGATCATCTCCAGAGTAACAAAAGAGAAATCTACCATATATGAAGAAAACAACAACAAAAAAAACAAAACCCAGAAACCACTCATGGGCCCCGAGTCTCTGGAATGTACACCATAATGAAGAACCTGCTGCAGTGAGTCGTGATGGGGCCCAGTATGAGTTAAGAGCAGCCTGAGAGAACTTACACCATGTTCTCTGGCTCCATAGCGCAGGCTCCCACAGCCCTGGTGACATTGACTAGCAGGGCCTGGTTGGTTCCAGTGAGCAGGCTGACCAGGGGTGGGATGCCACCGTTCTTTCGGATGGTGGTGCGGTTGATCGGTCTTTGGGCGCACTCTCCTAGAGCCCCCACCACGTTGACCAACACCTCTTCAGGCTGATCTGACAGCAAAGCCACCAGCGTCTGCAATGCCTTGTACTCCTCAAACCTGGGAGACACGGTGAGAGGCAATAGACACAGTAACATGAATAAAGAAAAATTTTAAGTTCCAAATGATTTTATTAGACCCTTCATTAACTGACAATACTTATAGACTTATTCACACTGAATATCTGAATGTCATGAAAGTGTGAAATATAATAAAAAAAAAAAAAAAAAGCAAGAAAATGTCGACTATGGGTGAGTTTGAAGTGCTACTGGAAGTCCCTAAAATCAACAGAGAATTTACCTAGAGCATATTAGAGGAATAAAACACTTTTTGACAAAAATAATCAACTTTCTGTATCGCACTCTCTCATCATGGATTAGTAAAACAGCATGTTTTATTCCGTGCTTATTCTTGTCTATTGAATTTATAACAGAGCCTAAAGCACCGTTTTGTCAGTTTTGTCCGCTCAACACTGACACACGGGCCTGTACCGTTACGGCACTTCTTTATCCGCTATGTTGTTTATCATATATACAACTTATCAAATGCTTAGGTATTGTTGAATCTGAAAAACAAAAAAAATCAAAACAGCTTTAAATATTAAAACGCCACATCAACAACATCGTTCTTAAGTTCTTTTCAAAATCTCAGTTTGATTGGAAAACCGCTGATAGCGGGATTCTTCGAGTAAGAATAAATCAGGTGACTGCAGCGCTGTATTGTTTCCCACGCTTCTCACTACGCACATACTCTCGATGGCCGTCATTTTCTGTGGCTTGGAGCAGGACGCGGTGTGTTTTTGCTGCAATGTTGACTTCGTTTGCCAAAATCTGTACAGTGGCAAACTACAGTAAACATTTAAAACGGGTATGCTGCGGTCACGGAGAGCCTCGACAAACCTCTGATGTACGATTAAGTTATATGAGTCTTTTTATTCACAGTTACGGTTTCTGGCATCCTCATCCTGAAGGAGATCGGAGAGTGTGTCCAAGGTCACTTGGTTTTGGTCATAGTCCAACAAAACCTTTCATGCAAGTAACACAGTAATGAAGAGGACGATTGCCCAAACTAGATCCACTAAAAAAAATAAAATAAAAAAAAACCTTGACTCAAGAATAATTATACTTTGCTCTAATTATATAAATGCTCTGAGCTGTAGATTAATACAGTGTGCGTGTATTACTAGTTGATAAATGGTGTTAAAAGTGTGTACTCGTAGTAAAACCAACACTACCACAATATGAACCAGTGTTTACGAGCTGTAGCTACAAACAGCTGGATGAAGAGAGAGCAGTCGCCTTATTTAATCTTGTCAAACTCGCTAAGTGCTTCACACTGGACCGTCTGTCTAACAGCCCTCATGATTAATTGTGTTAGAGCGGCTTAGAAGATGACTGCTTTAGCAACAATATTTTTCCAGAAAACAAATCAATCTGGCAGGTGTTTGTTGACACGGTCAGGTACGAAGGAAAGTAAAACACAAATTAGAGCAAAAGGATTTCTGGTGGTTTATGATCTTCTCAAGATGAGCCAGAAACCAGGATTTTTAGTTTTTATATGTGTCAAAGAAAACAGTAAAGTGTGAGCATGTTTCATTTAAAATTGTTATTTTTGAATGAGTATAACCTAACACAGTACGAGAAGGGAAGTGATTTATCTGTAATTATTATATATTTACAGGTAAGAGGCCACAGAGTAGCTGAAATTCAGGCTCACGGCTTCAGACGCAAAGATTTTCTGCCAAAATTTCACTCCATGTTTTGGCATCAACTGCAGTCCTGTATCAAGACATTTGCTCTCTTCGTTATTAGTGAGAAGCTCAGTGATATAATTTTACGCAGGAAATAATTTTTTTAGGAAAAAAGGTTTCTCAGGGGTTCCTTGGATGGATAGCGTTTATCTAGTTTCCTAAAGAGGTTCTACTTGGAGCCTATTGAAAGGGAAATGCTCTGTTATAGGGTTCTACCTCCCCAAACGCTAGAACCTCTTAGGGTGCTATTTTCTAATAGAAAAGGGGTTACATCTGAACACAAATCAGAGTCAAAATCCCAGGAATAAATTATTAGCTGGGCTGTGAAAAGAAGCCAGGAAGAGGAGTGGAGATAGGAGACTGTCGGACCCTGATCTACGACCGCTGATTTAACACGTCAGCGCAATGACACGCAGTGACGACAGAAAGAAAAAAAGAACAGGAGACGTCTGAAAACTGGAGCGATTCAGAAGTTGAGCTGGTGGCCGGTCATCAAACTCCAAGAATGTGGTGTAAATACAGAGACGATGTAGGTGATAAATGCTCAAGTGTTTGAAAACGAGCATCACGTCACATCAATCCATCCACGTGAAAAAGAACACGCACTCCATACAGTGAGAAAATACCACCGATCCCTCGCACAATGTTCCACTCTCAGCTGCCTCACTGGCCGCTGTCTACTTTTCATTCTATTTTAAAGTGCGCTCACTAGTCGTATGAAATCTTTTGGCAAGTAACCATCTGTAATTATTCGACAAATTTGATCCCATTAAAATCCCCAGCAAAAACTCTGTACGGCCAGATTGTGAGATTATCTACGGTTCTGAAATCTACCTGTATATCAGGAGTTTCATGGTAAATGTGAACGTGTGCATCCCAGTAAATCACCATTTACAGGCTCCTTCCTCTAGTACACAAGTGTCATCTGCCTTGCTACTGGTTATTCTGTTCCTGTTACGTTTTTAGTTGCCACTTCTATCTTGCCGGTGGTTTGTTTCCCTGATCATGTGGTCCTGGTCCTTGTTTCCCCTGACGAGTTTTCCTAGTCGTAGTGTTTCTCTGTTTTGATTCTCTGGTTCTCTGCCTGTGTCCCTGATAAAACCCAGACTTTGATTACTGGAAATCCTTTTATAAATGATGTGTGTAGTACATTCTCAGAGCGTGTCGCAGCTCACACTGCTGTTTCTGTGTTTTATGTTTTGTTTATAACTCCATGTGCGCTTCTGTTATGATTTGAATCTTGTCCCTGTCCCCGGTCTTGTCTTTGGTTTTTCTTTCCATTGTGTTGTAATCGTGTGCACTTGTTTCGGATTAGTTTGTATATTTAAGCCATTCTGCGTCTTTGTCTTGTTGCGAAGTCTCGTACAGTTAACGTGCTTTTTTTTCTCGAGCCGGTGTTTCCCACCCTCCTGGTTTTGACCCGTTTTGTTTCCGTTTGCGATTATTGATATTCTGTGTTTGATGCTACCTGCCTGTTATCTGACCCCCCTTATCTAAAAGCCCCAAATAAAGTACACACTGAGCTGCATCGTGCCTCTCACTGCACGTCACAACAAACACACACCTGCATCCTGTTTGTTATACAGAAACTGAATCTGAGCATTACAGGTAACATTATGGTATCATATCATACCAGGTATCATATCCTTTGTTTTGTACATTAAACCAGCCTCACACTGTGGACTACTGCTGTGGAATCCCATTCAGAGACAGAAGGACAGACATACCGCACATCTGCTGTAGTATTTTTCCACATGATTAATAACAGTGCTCTCAAAACAAACACAAAAAGTCTATGAACATAATTATATTCTTTTACCATCCAGCTTGTCTTATTCTGATGCATCATTAATCGAGTAAATTCTCTTCCAGGACTCTCACCCACTGCTCTTCGCACTTTCTAATCTCAGCAAATCCTTTCCGCAGAGCCGAACCCACAACACCACGTTCCTGCTTCCCAAACGCCTCCGGTTCATTTCCCTCAACCCCCGTCCATGCTCGCTGCTCGCTCTCACTTCACCATCACTCAAACAAAGACATGCTGTCTGCTTTTGGCAACTCGAGCTGTCGGTCTGACCTGCTCATGTACTTGAGTGAGAGAAAACCAGAAGGGGGGGGAAAAGTTCCTTTAAATTACAGCTGCTCTAAAGTGTAAAATGCGCTCCAGACCGATTTTTGTCACGAAATGCCACTTGGGCTGTGATTGATGTTGAAGTGGGCACTGCGGCGCTCTCAAACCCAGACGGCCCAGTGAAAAGTTCTGTTGAGTGTGTGACAAAAACAGTTTTGTCATTTTATTCCAAAGGCAGTGTGCGACCTTGACGTTTCTATGCGCCGTATGAATCACCCTGATAGAGCTGAATTTAGACGTATATTAAAACAGTCGGACCGGCATCACGCTGCTTTCTTCTCGAGTATGAAATTCACCTTCGTTCACACCCAGCCATGTGAGCGATCCAAGAGAACATGCTGCAGAGCATTTCTGCGCTCTTATGCACTCATTTTCCTTGCCGCATTCCACTTTATCATACTCAGCACATAACTGGTTGTTGAAATTGGTCGCTAATTGGAGGTATTTTTGAAGCTTGCAAATGCAGCGCCATCAATTGTAGCTAGCATGCGATTATTAGTCTCATTATTATAATGACTTTCAGTATTATTGCTGGAGCAGTGTGCTTACAGAGCTCGGAGTCATTAGGTATGGCTGGCCGTGACTGGTTCTCTCGCCTCGCCAGGACGCGGTGCCCAGCCTCGGCCGTGCTGTTCCCCTGGCGCTCCGTCTTTCTCTCGCTGCGTCGTTTCATGCTAATAGAAGTTGTGGAGTGAGTCAGGCGTGAGGTGCGAGCCAAAGCCTTGAAATGCATTAGTCAAGATTTTAGAGGTGGCAGTCGGGCTATAAATACCACAAAATATCCTTAGTGGGTAAAATAGTTTGAATTATACTTCCCGTTATAAATTATTCTGTAATTATTTTGACTTTTAGGAAATGTTCGGAATATTCTGTGGCAGTAAATTAGCAAGGTAATAACGTTAACTGTTAATCTCTATGTGCATTAATGTTTTGCTGATACTACTAGCATTAGCAGGTATAATGATTTACATCACAATGCTGTTGAATTCTGGATTCTGATTGGTCAGAAGGTGTTGATTAATTTTCTATAACAGCAGCTCTAACAGTAGTGCGGCTGCAAATCACAGGTCTATATTGATGCGCTGGTGCTGATACGTTATCGTTTCTATAGTAACAGGGACTTGTACGGTGTACGCTCCACATAATCTAACCATAAAACAAAGATGGAAAAAAAAAATCCGTTGTTGATATGGTGAATCTTTCCGTGAGGAGAAATGTGTTTATTTAACATTTATGGAAGGAGTCTCCAGTGTCGGTGCTTTGTAACAGTCAGACGTAAAGCTGTAACTTTCTGACATCTTCAGGACAGAGGAGTTTACGCTTTGCAGTTTCTCTGGAGCATGACAAGCTGCGATTTTTTTTTTTTTTGTCTCATTAACATCGAGAGAGAGAATAAAAGAGAGGCTTGTGAGAGATATAACGTGAGTGAGAACAGCATCTAACCTCTTTCACGGACATTCCACAATATTAATGTAACTATGAACAGATTAAAAAGTATGACGCACAGTTCTTTAATAAAAAAACAAAAAACAAAAATAAACTGCTGTGGTATAAGAGGAATAAAACACTCCATGGTGTGCTGTTATAGGAAAATAATCAACTTTGGGATGGTAACAATAACTCCGCTACACGTTGTGTTTCCACCTTATAGTTCTAGAGACCAGGGTTCTATCGTTATTACTATCGAATCCTGAAATTTCACACGTTCTCCCCATTTCCAGACAGGGTTCCTCAGGGTTCTCTGGTTTCCTCCCACCTCCAAAAAGCATGCCTGTCAATGAGTGTGTGATGCTGTGCAATAGACTGGCGTCACATCCTGGGTGTATCCTGACCCAGACACTAAATATTTATACAAACTTGCTCCGAGCTGTAACTTGGATTTGAACCTCATACTTGATCTAAAATTGAGTTTAGCAGCTAGTTAGTAAAAAACATGTGTTTATGTAAATTAGTCACCAAGGAAGAATGCTGAAATGAGCGCATTTAAAACCGCGGCTGAGAAACCTGAGAGTGTTTCTGTTAACGTGACATTAAGTGAATTGATGATGGCACAGGCTTTAATTTGGAAGGGGCTTAATGTGATATAAATGTGCGATAAGGTTCTGTTAGATTTGAGTTATGAGATGGATAGTGAGTGTGAGAGACAGAGAGAGAGAGAGAGAGAGAGAGAGAGACAGAGAGACAGAGAGAGAGAGAGCAGTCGTGCTGCTACTGGGCCACTGCAGACACGAGCCTCCCTCCGCATTCCTCCTCCCAAACAACTCCATTTTCTGCCTGGGACACGGCCAGACAGTAGAAACGTCCACAGATCCAAATCTATCAAAACGCCATAAAAATCCAAAAACACTCTTATCATAAACTAAAAATGTGAGGCTGCTTTATCAGATCCTTGGCCTCAGCCTTGTAAAAATAAAACTCTGTAATTTATAGACAGGTAATGGTGGAATAAAATGATGCATATTTGAACCCTGTATACTACATGCGTACCACATGATAAAATAAATATGGCTAAATCATTTTTATATGAAAGTACCTTTGTGACAGAAAACACTTGCCAGGTCATGGTTCCAAGACGTTTTTTTTTTATTCATGAGGGGAAAAAATTACTTCAAAAACGTTCCACGCCAGAAAAATTATGGCAGCAAAGCCTCCAGGATCGTCATCACGCTTGATGAGGGAAACGGAATAGAGGTTGACATCCTCCACAACGCCGTACGTGACAAACGGTCTAAAAGGTCATTAGCTCGCGCCCGGGCTGTTACAGCACGCGCAACTGGAGGGCGAATATTCTCCGCTAATTCTCCTGACTAACTCATCACCACACTTCACTTCATCTTAACCTACACTTGCGTTAACGGCGTGGGCGTAAAAAAAAAAAAGAGTAAACACATTCCTCTGACGAGCAGTCATCATAAAAGATCAGAGTCTAGAAAAATGTTTGCAGTTGGTTGGCATAATGACTTCTGGATGTCCTCGGCGCAGAGAGGGATGAGGCAGGGCGGCGCTGAGCGGTGGAAAAAGTGAGCGATGCGAACAAATGAGACGTCTCGTAAAGACACGTTACGTGTGATTGCACATCCTCCGCGTCCTGCTCGCTCTCAGGCCATGAGCACAGACGTGACTGGCCAATCTGCAGCCGGTTACAGCCTTCGACGGCACCCGAGTACATACACGTCAATCACTCGCACTCCATACAGCGAGGAAACACCTCCAATCACTCCCCCAATCTTCTGCTCTCATGAGCCTCACGGATATTTCACTGTTTTTCATTCACACACTTCTGTAATGGCACTTAGGTGATTTTTGGGATTGATAGATTTTAAACTGTCTGATCAACCTGCAGGTTTTAAAAATGTGCTCTAATCTGTTGTAGGAAATCCTTCAAGAATGAAACGTTTGCCAAAAAAAAAAAAAAAAAAAGATTCGATTGGAAATTCACGATTGGAACCAACAACCCAGACTAGCTCCTACTTCAACTAGTGCAAGAGAGAATTAAACAAATTTATTGAAAATATCAGTTGTGTAAAGTTCTGAAAACTACAGACCATTCTGAATTGAAATTGTTCTTCTGCATGACTCTGAACCGGAAGTAAAAAAAAAAAACGAAAAAGGAGAAAATCACATTTAAAGATTTAATTCCAATTCCACTGAAAAAAGCCGCACCTCCCTCGACATTTCTAACCTAATTCTCAAGCCTTTTGTAGCCAGGGTCACTTTCACTGCAAAATAAATTCCAAGGACCTTCTCAGTATGGATTTGTTTCAGGAACATTATTTAAATTAGTCAAATGATATTTTAGAGCTTTTTACTCCTGAACTTTCCATCAATAGAATGGAACATTAGTTCTGAGTTTACTTTGGTGCTTGGCCCCCTTAATATAATAACTTTGATAATACAGGCCGTGATCCATTAGTCTAAATAAATAAATAAATAAATAAATAAATAAATAAATAAATAGCGGACCCCCCGGCTATGCTTCACAGATCTTCTCAGCGTTCCTGAACCCACCTTTGAGAAGCACTGACCTAATCTACGGTGCGAATATCAGCATTAATGCTAAATTGTTTCGAATTCTAAGTTTGCAATCAGAATGAGCTCTCAGCTTCATCCAGGTGAATCTCTGTCTCATGGGCTGAGGTAAAAGTCACACGAGGAGTTTAAACACAAGCCTCATCGCCGCCTCTACGCTGATCTACGTTCACGCCAACACCAGTGCGCAAAATAATTGCTTCATTATTCAACTAATTGATTCATTCACTCACTTCTTGTGTTCACGAGTTCTTGTAATTAACGTCTTTTTATTAGAGTGTGTATGCGCTCTTCTCTGTTTTGATGGTGATGTTTTGGCGCAGGAGCGTTGCCGACATTTCGACATTCGGTATCTGATGAACCGGGTCGTGCAAATGATTACAAAGTTGGATTAAACAATGCTCAGAAAATGTGTTTAAAAAAAAATCTATACCTGTACATTTTGGAATACGTGTTGGTTAACAACAAACACTTTAAAAGAAAAATACGTTCTTTCTTTATCTCGTATCTATCCATCCGTGATTCAGCACCACTTATATAAGTCACCACATATAGCACGTTCCATAATTTATTATCGTGTTATTACATATCTATAGCTATCTATGGCTCATACACACTGAAATGTAGGCATACTTGGCTACGTTCTCCATGCTGATGGAACATTTCCAGATGGCCCCGGTGGTGGCGGCGAGCAGCTGCTTGTTGTCGGCTTGTTTCAGCAAAGCGACCAGCGACTGCAGGCCGTCGTACTGCCGCACCAGATCCCGCGTCTGCTTGTCCTCCGCGCACTGAACACACACACAAGCTTCAAATCAGGCCCAAGCTGATGTGATACATGTGTCTGCTATTTATTTCAAACCCTTTCCATTTCAGAGGAATGAGAGAGAGGCTGCGTGCAGCTGTAAAAGCACTTCAGCGGCGCCGAAAGGCCATCAGTCACAGCGCTCGGCAGCTCGAAGATCACCTTGAAGATGGCACTCGCGCAGTGCATCTGAAGCTCCTGGTTGTCACAGCTCAGGTTCTTCACCAAATCCTCGATCATTCCCTCGCTCTGTATGGCAATCCTGTAGCTCCTCTGCCAAAGCGAACGAGAGAACATCTTTCACCATGCAGCTCTCACATCTCAGCTAACATGACTTTAACTGCTATTTCAACTAGCATTACAGCTTTTTAAGGATTTCTAATACGATTTTCAGTTAGGTTTACATTAGCGATGCATCGGCACCATTATTTTCACGCCGGGAACGAGTATGAGTACTACTCATGGATACCACTACTGGAATGAGTAACCTACTTAGTATTAATGAATCAGGTAAAAATACCTTTGATAAAAAAAACTATCCTTCAATCAGAAACGAGTATTCTTTGTGAACATGGTGTTAAATTTCTTAATGGATGCGTTTATGAAGTGTGCAATCTGTCACAAAACATATGCTAGACAGAGTAAAAGATTAGCATGTGACATAAGCATGATAATGACATTCTTATATCACTGGATGTAAACAGGACATGTTTATGACATGGCTATGTCAGTCTTATGATGACAGTGGCTTTCGAGTACAGTGTCAGCAGGACTGAGGTTAGGTCTCAGAGCAGCAGTGAGAATTAGACCTCAGAGGCGCACTCCTGCAGCGTGCCCACCACGGGGATGAGCATGTTCTTCTGGGGGGATTTGAGCAGGCGGGCGAGCAGAGGGATTCCCCCGGCTTTACGGATGGCCTCCTTGTTCCTGGTGCTCTTACTGCAGCTCCACAGAGCCAGAGCACCGCAGCGTGCCACCTGCACATCCTTCTCCTGCTCCGCGCTCAGTGTCGTCGAGTTAGGAACGCAGTCCAGCAGCTCCACCTGACACAGACACTTACAGTCAGTTCTCGCAAGTCCTTAACATAGCATTTTATACAGCACACTCAGCAACCAGCATATATTTCACCTGTATGAGAATCCTAAGGGACCTTAAGCACTTTTTCATGACCCCAACAATCAAGCTGGAAATCGGGGGCAAGCAAAGAAAAAAAAAACAAGATGGAGGGTGGAGTGATTCTCTTCTCAATGAGTAAATATAACGAGCTTTGTGAAATTTCAAATTCAAGATATTTAAATGAAGTTTTTGGGGAGAAAAATTGGATGATGAGGCATTGTGACTTTGTGGGACCCTTTTCCTATGACTGGCAAATCAACTCAGACTTCAAAGCTCATGACTTAGGATTTGGCTCAGGCTTCAAAGCTTAAGACTCACAACTCAACTCAGATTTCAAAGCTCATGATTCGCAACTCAAATAAGAGATTGGCTCACAACTCGACTCAGACTTCAAACCTTATTACTCTTTATTTGACTCTGACTTCAAAGCTTAAGAATCTTAACTTGATTCAGACTTCAAAACTTACGAGTCACAAATTGACTCACACATCAAAGCCAATGACTCTAAAGCCTTCAAAGCCCTATGACTTGCAACTCAAGTCAGACTTCAAAGCCAATGATTGCCAACTCGACTAACACTTCAAAGCCAATGATTCCAAATTTGACTCAGACTTCAAAGCTCATGATTTGCAGCTTGACTCCAAAACTTATAACTCGCAAGTCATTCAGACATCAAAGCCACTGATTCCCAACTCAACTCAGGCTTCACAGCCAATGATTCCCAACTTGACTCAGACTTCAAAGCTTATGACTCACAATTTGACTCAGACTTCAAGGCGAATGACTCTGAACTCAACTTGGACTTCTCATTCACTGCCCTGTGGCTCAGGTAACTCGAATTACATGCATTAAAATATCAGCTCCTGCCAAGACTTACCTTTTCCAAAAAAAAAAAAAAAAAAGTGTCAAAATCAAGACTTCTTAAACTGACGAGGTTAGATCCACATTTCTAAATACTAACACTCTATCGTCTTCCACAGGTATTATTTAAGACACGGGAATGCACCGGGACTCCAGACTTAGGGACTCGGAGTGGACTCAGTATGAACAACTCATGACTTGACTCAGACTCATAAAAGTTAAGTCATAAACAAGTCTGGTGGAAACTGCTGAAATGCCGGACATTAGTGGTGATGGGGCATAGCAACGAAGCAGCAAAAAAAAAGAAAAAAAAAAAACCCAGCATGACTGTGGTGCATTATGTGTACTTTTGTTCTAACGAGATTACACAGGAAAAGCTTACTATTCTGGCCACCATTGGCAGTGCTTTAAAACATTCGTATGCCAGTAAGAAGTGAGCCAGGATTCAATTTACATACTTGGAAGACAAAATTCTACTGTGCAACCATGCAAATGGCATTTGGCTGGGCATTTTGTTCCCACAATTCCTCCTCCGAAGACAAGAGTGTAAAATCAT
>CM074985.1:22146277-22147562 GCA_037576825.1 Pangasius krempfi
CTCAAAATCAACTCAAAATCATCACCATGGTCTCAAAATCAACTAAAAATCATCACCATGGTCTCAAAATCAACTCAAAATCATCAACATGGTCTCAAAACCATCTCAAAATAATTTTAACATGGTCTCAAAACCATCTCAAACTCATCACCATGGTCTCAAAATCAACTCAAAATCATCACCGTGGTCTCAAAATCAACTCAAAATCATCAACATGGTCTCAAAATCAACTCAAAATAATTTTAACATGGTCTCAAAATCATCTCAAAATCATCCCCATGGCCTCAAAATCAACTCAAAATCATCAACATGGTCTCAAAATCAACTCAAAATAATTTTAACATGGTCTCAAAATCAACTCAAAATCATCGCAAATTCAATTCAAATTGTCTCAAATTGTGTATATTACTCTGAAACGGTCTAGGAGATCTTACAGGCCTTAAAACTCCATAAACATGACATTCTGTTTAATTTTTAATTTTTTTATTTTACTCTTCTACATCTTTAGAATCTTATAAATGTGACACTCTGTTTGATTGAATGCCATTTATTTTATTTTTCCACCAGCATGTATTTATGTACCAAAATGACACTTTGTACTCCATTTGCTTGTTTGTTTGCTTGTTTGTTTGTTTGTTTGTTTGGGTGCACTTGATAGGCAGTGTGGGGTGCGAGGGTATTCTAGGTTCTAAGGGGGTAAAAGAAAAATACTCAATGTGATTGTATGATATTTACAGTTAAAAAAAAAAAATCTTCGAAATCACCATAACATTGTCTGAAAAATCACTTCAACATCACTTCAAAAATAATCGACACAGTCTCAGTTGTCTCAAAATAATCTCAAAATGGTCTCAAAAACACCTAAACACTCTCGACTGTCTCAAAATAATCTCAAGATCTTGTCAAAATAATTTCAACATAGCCTCAAAGTATCTCAAAACCACTTCATCAGTCTCAAATCATCGCAATGTGTCTCAATACAGTTTCAAATAATCTCTAAAAATGCTACAGTAAGAAATAATGCCATGTCCTTATAAACCCATTCAGACTGAGCCAGAGAGTGAAAAAGTGAGAGTCAGGGGGAGAGAGAGAGAGGGAGGGAGAGAGAGAGACAGGAGGAGAGAGAGAGAGAGACAGGAGGGGAGAGAGAGAGAGACAGGGGGAGAGAGAGAGAGACAGGAGGAGAGAGAGAGAGACAGGAGGAGAGAGAGAGAGAGAGGGGGGGGAGAGTGAGAGACGGAGAGAGAGAGGGGGAGAGAGAGAGACAGAGATCGGACGAGCACAC
>CM074985.1:22156276-22174742 GCA_037576825.1 Pangasius krempfi
TTTTTTGTTTGTGTAAAGCTGCTTTGAGACAATGACATTGTAAAAAGCGCTATACAAATAAAACTGAATTGAATTTTGAGGCTACTGTTTTAATTACCCTCTTAATAAATACTGCTATTGTATAATATAATATATAATAATATATAATATAATTAATTATTATATAATATTATATATAAGTTATCTAGCTCATCATACTTTTTTTTTTTAGTTGACATTAATTCAATTCGATTCTATTTTATTTGTTTAGCGCTTTTAACAATGGACATCGTCACAAGGCAGCTTTACAGAAATATATAAATTTTATATGTATGAATTTATCCCTAATGAGCGAGTCAGAGGTGACGGTGGTGAGGAAAAACTCCCTTCGATGATATGGGTGACGGCGGAGAGTGCGATTATAAATCATTCCCTTCTATAACTGTGTACTATATGGACAAATAGTGCAATTGTGTAACCAGGAAATTCATCACAGTTTTAAAATGGAGTCTATTTTGTTGAAATTATCAACTGTTCACTGATGGAGACTTCAGTGCAAAACTGTTCGTAGCAATCGCAGTCCTAAGCCATCTTCATGGGTTCTAGGTGGAACCATCCACAGTAACCTCACTGATCTTTCGTCAGTGCCATCGTCAGCAGCAGCGAGTGGTTTTCGTTAGATAGCTAACATAAAATTGACTATTTTTTTTTTCATGCTAGCTTGCAGGAAGCAAAGCCCAAGTCTCACCCTTGCTGCGGTGGATAATTTCACCAAAATCATTTCACCTGGAGTCTCAGGGAGTTTTTCTTCAGCGCTGTCACCTCTCATTAGGGATCTCCGAATTTCCGTAAAGCCACTGTATACTGATTATACACTCAAGAACACATCCATCACCCCTGGCTTTAAAGGCAGAGCGACTGTACTCCTCACCCCATTGAGGAAGACTCCATCTGTGCTGCATGTGACGAAGAGCGAGCCCGTGTCGCGCGTCTCAATGACGAGGTAAGCGATTTCTCCGTGCACCTGCCTCCACGGAGGTGAGCGGCAGCCGTTGCTGAACTCGTAATCTGCAAATCGAGCCAGAAAAACACGAGATAAGGATCATCTCTTTTACACGATTAGCTAGAGAATTTATTTTGTGACACTGGAAAATCAGAAACATTTGTGATGTGAGGAATGTATTCCATCTGCTCTGGTATATAAGCTCCAAAAAATTATTCAAAAGATTTTACAATCTGGGAGTCATTTTTTTTAATCTTCTCAACTAATATATCATACAGCTATGTCAGTATTAATGTTGATTTGACTGTCCTTCTGTACACCTAACCCCTGCACAATGGATCTTCAGAGATTTCCCCCTCGGTATATATCTTCATTTATCTTTGTAACTACTAACTGTTGAATGGTTTGTATCTAAAAAAAAACCAGTAATATAAAAAAAAAAAACCAATCAAAGTCAGATTTAATCTATTAAAGGTGTGTTAGGTAAGAAAATGGGGGAAAATGTCTCTAAGAGACATTGGGTGGAGTTGAATAAGATATGAATGATTTTTTTACTCATTAATCATGTACACAAAGCTCCGCCCCCAAAACTTATGGTGGCTCAGCTATCATTAGCAAGGACTGTCATGACCGGTGACCATCAGCACCTTCAAGTGCACTCAGCTGCTAATTACGTTAAAACTGTACAAACAGGCAACTTCTTCTCATTGTGCTTTATGAGGATGTGAAGGGGCGTTGGGGGCGTGTCTATAAAATGACTGACAAGAGGCCAATCCAAATACAAACACACATTCCGGACCGGGAGGCAGGTTTCCAAACTGGGATTTTTTTTCCCAGCTACGTAACACAAGGCTTAAAACAATGACATAAGGCAGTATTTTTCAATATTATTTGTATGAGTAAGAGATGAAAAACAGTGACCATTGCACCTTTAACTGTGTTTTATGGTTCATGTGAGTGGATTGGAGGCTGGGAGTGGGTGTGTCTTGCGTAGTGGGTTAGCATCTCCATCAGTGAAGTTTCTTCTGTTAGTCAGAAGACACTCTAACTCACTGTTCTCCTCCACTTGTACAGTTCCCACACTTCTAAATCAGACCGTTTGGCTGCATCAAGAACAATATTTATCACCAGGACAGGATTTTGCTTCTCTAAGAATTCACATTGCAGGCTGCTGAAAGATAGAAAGTGTCCGTACGGATAAATTGAAGCTCACATCGAGTAGAGCTCGATGTCTCTGCTTTCAAATGAACAGTGAAGCCGTGGCCGTGAGAAAGCCAGCAGATTTTAAGTGTTCAGTCCTTACGGTATCATCACGTTCAACATCCGAATGATACTCCTGGTTCTTTTCTAGCATTGACACCTGATACAGTAGAGCTGTTAAACTCGCACCAGGAAACATTTTCTGCTGTAATGATGTATTTACCATGGACACACATGTCCTTCAATGGAGAAAAACACTGTACACATAATAAAACTAAAACATTTCATTATGAAGCTGGCATCATTATGCCATGCTGTGATTTACAAGCCATAATGCAAGAGACTCAGCTCGACTTTCCATTCAAATTAATCAAAGATGGATTAGTTCTGCCGCCGCTGTGCTTCCCCCAGTTTAACCCCTGGCTATAAGCTAGCTCTTTAACTCGAGCACACAGCAATGATGCGTTGGAGCTGTGGTAGCTCAGTGGTTAAGACGTTGGACTTCTCGAGTCAAGTCAAGTGGCTTTATTGTCATTTCATTTCAACCATATACAGCTAGTTAGTACACGGTGAGACGAAACAACGTTCCTCCAGGACCGAGGTGCTACATAAAACAACACAAAACTACAACAGACTGCACATTTTTACATAAAGTGCACGTGCAAATATGTGCAAACAGCAAACTCTGCGCAACACTGAGACACTTAAAGCGATTTTAAAATAGCAGTTTCCCTGTGTGACGTGCTCCTCCGTTTTCACGTCACACTGTTTTCTCTTTACCGCACTTCATTCGCACCTAATTCATCTTTTCTATAATTTGTTTCTCGATTTGGACCTTTATTTCAGGTGCTGTTACATTCATACTCCTGCCTTCTTCTGCCTTTGTTGCGCCGTTTAGTAGTCAGTTAAAAATGTCCAGCCCTCTGTGCACTTGACCTTTTATGGAGTTTTGTGGGCGTCGCTACGTGCAGATGAGCTGTGTCCGGAACACGACTTGCACTTCACGGCTGATCAGCATTTTAGTCCGGTTTGGCTCACGCAAACATTTACACAAGGCTTTACTAAAAGATTGATACATGAGGCCCAACGTGTTACAACGTGTTATAAAGATAAAAGACAAAAAACAAGTTTACGTTTTACAGCATAAAAAGTACATCGACTATCGCGTGTAGAACCGGAGAGAGAGAGATTTGAATTATTGGCTTGACAATCTGCAATGTGATGGTTGGTGCTGTGCTGCTCAGCAGGTAAGAGATGTGTGTGCGGTAAAGCGTTCATCATGGGAGGCTGAAAATGGGGAAAATGGGGAAAATGAGGAAAATGGGGAAAATGGGTTAGAGGGCAGCGGATCCCTGCTGCTGAGCTGCCACGGCGTATGACTGATGGCTCAGTGTGGAGCTGCCGCACACGGCCCTGATTTCACCCCCAAATAAATCACCCTGTCCAAACACTCGTTCAACACTCCAGCGCACCATCGCTGGATCCACTCCAACGTTACTTGAAAAGAAGCATCCGATCTGTCCCCAGTGCTCAGGGACACAGATTTTCAAACGAGTGTGTGTGTGGAATGCCTCTGATCAATCTCTTTGTAAACGCAAACAAGATACACGTAGTGGTTTGAAGACGCTTGAGCGCGGGCTTTTTTTTTAAACGTAAAGGACGTCCGGTGTTTCTCACAATGAGGAGACGGAGAGTGTGCGAGAAACGTGTGTGCAAAGCAGGCGATTTGAAATGGTGTGAGTGACAGGAAGGAAGAGATGGAGTATAAGAGAATGAGAAGAGAGAGAGAGAGAGAGAGAGAGAGAGAGAGGATGAGGATAATGCGAACCTGATGTGTAGCGCACAGATTTCAGGAGTCTCTTCTCTCCACACAAACCCTGCAGCAGTCTGACTTCACGTTTTACAGAGTCGGGACTCAGCCTGACATCCCTGAGCGTGCACACACACACACACACACACACACACACAGAGAGAGAGAGAGAGAGAGAGAGAGAAAGAGATCACTCAGCAAGACTTGTAGCAGGTGTAATGTTCAGAGATGTTCCTGTGTGTACGGATACACTGCTGTGTTCATCTCAGAGGTGTTCAGGTCATACTGTGCGAATTGCTGGACGGAGCTGTCGAGCAGCTCTTTGTCCAACTGCTGCAGGATGAGCTGGAGTCGGAGTTTGCGGTCGGATGATTCCTGTCCTTCCTCTGTGGCGACGTCCGGCCCGAGGATTTTCCCCGCAGGGTCCTTGTTGGCTGTACAAACACAAGACGACTGGATTTATGAAGAACTTTTTTTTTTTTTTTTTTTTTTTTTTTTTTAAATGCTGGTTTACATCAAATTGATGTACATAGGGTAAGATAAATACACAATATATGCGTTTATAATAAAAAACGAGCAGTGGCCCTAACATAGAACCTTGAGGAACCCCGTAGATAATTGTCACAGATGAAAGGAAATTGCCAACATTAGGTAAAGCTACTCTGTCGTGCTGTTCAGGGAAGATAATCGACAAGAAGGAGATGTTTATTTAATATTTATGGAAGAACCCTTTATTGCTGTCACAACATAAGTGAGGTCAGGAACTAGCTTGTCTCGTGGACGTTTCACAACAATGTCTCGGAGTTACATGCGGTACCTTCTAGACAAGCCTGCACCTCCTTGAGTTTTCGGTCATCGGCGAGCAGCAGAAGCTTGGAGAGGTGGCTGAAGCTGCGCACGGAGATGTCAGAAGGAGTCATGCGGAGGAGGGGACGTCCCTCGGTATCAGTTTCCTGGGACTCCACTGAAGAGTCACTGGCAAACAGGAACGAAAGAGTGAATAAACCCAGCCCATGATTGCTGGTCTTCAAGAAACGAGCTTTTCAATACTTGGACTAAAGTATTAGTAACTCAGTGATTAAAAGATGTTTAATTTATGAATGATATATTTTAAAGCGCAGGGTTCCCAGCCCTGGTCCTGGAGAACCAGCTCTAATCACATCTGATTCAACTAATCAATTAATTAAGAGCACTTTCTGAGGTGTGTTAGAGCACTCAAATGCGCAGGACATTGAATTAAGCAACTTCTTATTTTATTGAAATCATTAAAATAATGTACTGATCAGCCAACATCTAAACAAACAAAGTCTGGATCCATGAAAACGTCGAATACTACACGTCTCTCTATGGCTGATATTGTGTCACTGCTGCACTCGAGGCCACGTGGGGATAAAAGCACAGGACATTCTGACTAGCTGGCGGTGTTCGAGCGCCTTCCTAAAGCGCAAGTTTTTAACGATTTACGTAGAAGAGCATCTGTGCCAGCTCTCTGAGGCTCAGAACACACTACTAGGAGGCTGTGGTGGATATAAAAAGCTTTATATGAGATAGGTGTTAGCGTGGCAGGGAATGTCCTTTCGATATATTCATATCCATATTCGCGTGTGTGTGTGTGTGTGTGTGTGTGAACCTTACAAAAAGACAGCAGCCATAGCTGTGTTTGTGTCATTCACCAGATATTAATATCACAGATTATTATTTCTGTTCTGATTAAATGGGTCTGGAGCATAATTTCGCACAGCTACTACTATTATATTCCACTGCCTTGAGTTTATAACTAAATGAATGTTAAACTCATGAAGCAAAGAAGCACATTTTTATAGGTTTTATATTTTCTATTTCGTGTTTCGACGTCGCACTACATCCTGCACAGTTTTTAAACCTTGCTTTTTTAAAAAAAAAAATGTTATTATTTATAACCTTATGTGTCAGTAAACCTTTTGAAATTTCTTACATCTTTAGTTAGGGACCTCGTAAATAAGTGCTGCACCAAATGAATGGTTCATGACTGCGCGGTGCGTGTGAGGGGTGCCAATACTTTGAGAACCGTCTATCTAAAGCTGGACCCCGGGTCTCCAGGTGTCAGCCTACCTCGTGTCGTATTCGGCGGGGAAATCGGAAGGTTGCAGCGTGGTCTTCCACTGCAGAGGCTCGGTGAACGGCAGCGTGGCATCG
The DNA here is from genome assembly GCA_037576825.1 of Pangasius krempfi. Classification (NCBI taxonomy): domain Eukaryota; kingdom Metazoa; phylum Chordata; class Actinopteri; order Siluriformes; family Pangasiidae; genus Pangasius; species Pangasius krempfi. Next base: position 22,162,444 of record CM074985.1, read on the forward strand.
TCCAGGTGCTTGGTGCCAAACTGCTCCAGGAAGCGGACGATGTGTTGCAGTAAAGCTTCGTTCAGTGGCGTGTCCTCCAGCTCGGAGGCCTCGGACTGCTCAGGTCTGCTCCACTGAAGTGCTCGTGTCAGCGCCACACCCATCGTCGCGGTGCACAACTCTGTCGTTTAAAGCAAATCCGCCCTGAGCGACTCGCGTCGTAATCTTTATAACCAACACGTGATCTTAAATGACGTCCAAGATTTATTTTGTGGTGAAATTTCCAACGAGTTTCATCTCTATCTTAAAGAGAGCGATGCAGCGGCGCTTTAATCCTTTAGCCTGTCCTTTAAGACTCTCTCACCTCTTCATCGCTTCCAAAGCTTCGACTAATACCGCCTCTCGGTCTCGAAAATCACTAACTAGCTGTAACCCAGCATCGTGTAGCCGCAGTGCATTCTGGGACTTTGAGTCCAGTGTTTGGATTAACATCTCCTTTAAATCTATGCTGGATTTCTCATTAATGTGACGTCGCTGGAAAATGCTGTGACTCTTACTGTATGTTTTTAGGTGCTAGAGATCACGTATGTGCGAGACTGCTGAATTTTTCCCCCTTTAAACACCACTGGAGCTGCACTAGCAATAACAACGTCCCCGGGTGACATCAGCACAGCACACAACCTCTAACTTTAGACAGGGGATAACAAAAATACAGCACCAACCATCACATTAGCGCCAGACTCACTAAACACATCACAGCTATGTCAGTATAAACACATTTCATGTGTTTCAGGGTGGAGTTTTCCTTTAATTCATCACAGATCAATCCTAAAAGCTGCAAAGTCCCGCTATCCTGCAACTTCCAGCCTATCAACTGGTCACTAATTTATTGAAATGCATTGCATGGAGTGCTACATATTCCTTAATTTGCATTTAGAGATGATTAAACAATGGCTAAATTAGCTTTCTACTGTTTATAGTGAAAATGCCAGTCTCTTTTGAGACACAAAGTTCTGCCTAAATTCTCTTCTTAAAGCTTCTAGCTGGAAACGGATGTTAAAAATGGTACGGTCCATTGTAGGGGGGTTTAAAAGTGTAATTAATATTTTAATAAGCGGCTTTTGGTGCACATTTGAGGAAATACATCTTAGGGACTACTCTTAAATTTCTACAGTAAGTCTTGTTTTAAAAAAAACAAAAACGCATCCTTTGTATTTGCCTTCTTTGTGTAGGTTATAACTTAATTAATTTGGGGAATCAGACCCCCCCCAAAGAAAACCAACTAAATTCGCGCTCCCTGTTTACATTACAGATAATTAACGCATAAATTAATCAGCGACGCCATTATACACTAACTAATCAACTGGAATAACTACCCAGCCACTTTTTAATCACCGTCTAGCAATTTTTTTTTACTCTTTTATGACTTACCTAGATAAAATACGCGCAGCAAAACTTTGTGATGCTAAGTTGTCCTGTCCGCTAGCTTCAGCCGCTCGGTAACTATGGTGAAGAGTCCACGCGCACTGTAGTTGCTAGGAGACAGCCAAACAACCTACAGCCGAAAAGGGTCAAAAAGGTTCCGTTTGAAAAGCGTTACAGAATTCATTCCTGCTGTCAATCCTGAACATGTTTTTCTTCCGTAAACTGTATGTTTCATTATTCCATAGTAAAAACAAATATTAGCTAAATAACTTATATTTCACTTATAATGTATGTAGATAGTATAATGTAATGGAATAAATTATATCAATAAAAGATTAATATGTTAATAATATATGAACAATAACAACATAGTATAGTATGTGAATAATATAAAAATCCAATATTTTATTTAATAAAATCATACAAAACAATTATTTAAATAAAGTTATTATTATATTATACTTACATCATAGCCCTGTTCCTGTACAAATACAATCTTAAGAGCTCTACCTCTTATCCTGAGTGTAAATTTATATTTATATGTCAGTTTTATGGCCAGTGTTGCACCTTCATTTACATCGTTCACACCTTTCAAAGCAACATATTCATAATTCAAATCTAAAAACTTCCTCAGATCCATAAATTAAGGCATGAAAATCTCCATGTTTGTGTTCTTTCTGCAGTTGCGTTCCCACAGAACCACACATTCGAGAGCCTCCTTCTTCTCACTGGTTTGGTTCGACACACAGAAAAACTTTGCTTAACAGAAAAACCTCCACGCTTGGCCGGAGACTGTTTACCTTTTCAGAAGTAAGTTCATTTAGTTCAAGACTTACAGCAAACGTACCACAAAATAAGAGACGCCAGTGTGCTGTGGAAAGGCTGTGTGGTCGAGATAAAGTCATAAAACACACGAAACAGATCTGAGGAAGAGGAACGGTGAGCGATATTTAGATTTGGTTTGAAATTTATTTTGTGAACGTTTCCCGTTTCAGTGCACAGGGCTTTCTTCATTAGGGCAGGAAGTGAAATCAGTTGTTTTGGTCATTATATACCGTAGCTGCTGTGAAGAGAAAGTATTTGCGCAGGGCCCTGAGAGCGCTTAGCAAAGTCAGTGACGCATTATTTCATCAGGGAAGAAAAGATGTTTTATATTCACTTAATCAAAACTGTCCAACAAGATGAAATACAGGTACCACTAAATCCATCCCAGATAAACGTAGCCCTAGACAAGGTCGTGTAATTAGAGGGAAAGAGCTGTTTTTCCCCTTTCAGATAGAGGAAGAAAGAAAATAAGCAGTAGTATAAGGCTTTGATCTGGTCTTCAGCATTTCTGCACTTGGTTTCCTGAGTCACACTGCTCGATTTCAGACCCCAAAGCCACAGCGGTGGTTAATGCAGGAGTACAACTAATGATGCAAATGTTCACCAACAGCATGTCTGTGTGTATGTGTGTGTGTGTGTGTGCCCAGACTTTGATTTACACTCATAGTCCAGACATGTTTTCATTCGACTTTGCAAAACCCCACTCTTTTATCCCCGGCTGAGCGAGCGGTGTGTAAATCAGTCCTGTTGATCTTATTGTATGGCAGCTTTCTGGCCCGAGCCGAGCAGTTTGGAAGGACGGCGATGTGGAAAAGAGCACCAGCAAAAGATACCGTCAAAGCCAATAAAACGACTGACTGATGCCGAGGCTGGAGCTCGTCACTCTTCACCCTCCATTCAGCAATTTACAGACAAACGCTCGCTTTTCTTTCCATCCAACACACCGCACATATAAAGAGGATCGATCTGGTTCATTACCCATAGCACTGCACAAAACCTCTATGTATATACAGCTGAGTGCAAAAGTTTACACACCCGTATAAGAAAATGGGTTTGCTTTCCTTGTCATTATGAGAAGTCACAAAAAATAAGATGTGTTATAACATTAATATTAAAAATAAAAAAAAAGTACAGTTTCTACTAAAAGTAGAAAGATTTCTACTTCTTGATATCTGTTATTACTCTGCCAGATGTTATCCATTGCCTCGTTGAACGACACATCAGTGTCGATTTTATATATAATTTGTAAACCAGAAATACCCCCCGCCCCCAGCATTCGAAAGCCATGGGGGTGCAAACTTTTGCACTCACCTGTATCTAGTAGTATAAGCTGTAGCTTTTAAACAGCGGTCAGTTGTTAGTAAGGATTCGGGGAAGGATTCAGAATTTTTCTTTTGATTTTCATAGCGTAAAAAAAAATTGTGATGCTACCATCAGCATGTTTCAGAGGGAAAAAAATCTCTATTGCCTTTTCCACTGAAAGTGTTGAAAAGAGCTACTGTACAGGTACATTTTTCTTCTCCAGGGTACGAGCAAGGAAAAAGTTACCTCAAGAGGTACAACAGCGGTGCTTAAGGTGTCTCTGATAACGCATCTTAAAGAAGTTTTAATGAAGTATCCTCTTGTAAATAAAGTATCAATGGCTGAGGAGCGAATAAAAAGCGAGAGACCTGACTCTGATTCGCAGTGTGCTCTCATTAGCGGGACTCATTGTCAGGAATTAAGCCGGAGAGGTTTAAGCGCTGTATGTGATCTGCTACACCAGAGTTTCCTCCAGGCATAAACACAAGCAGGCTGCGGTCAGAAGCACCTGCTCGCCCTTCTCCCTCCTCCATCACCACCTCCCACTCGCACTCGACTCAACAAACAAACGAAGCGTCTGGAACGGCCGAGGCCGAGCCGCTGATTGAGCAGCGCAGCGTGGAAGATTTACAGCACGCCCACTCTGTGTTAAAGCACGGAGGCCGTGATTGCATCCGTCCACAGTCATCTCCAAACAGCCCATTAACGAGGAAGTGAAACAGAGGAGCATGTGGGGAGTGATGAAGAGGAAAAGAAGAAGTGCCTGAAGCGGAACCGATGACGATCGATCGTAACAAACACCTGCGAAGCTCATCACACACTCGTTAAAAACGCAGAAACGGAGTGTGTGCGAGAGATAGGAAGGTTTAACACAGAGGGAGACATGATGTCCTGCACATGTCTGTCTTTAATAGGGGACTCGCAGCTGCAGAGGTCTGCATGTTCCTCCATGTTCCTCCCCACACACACACATATACACACACACACACACACACACACGGCTTTTAAAGACATGCTTATGAGACAGGCAGTGTAAGATTTACTCGCTATGAACAAGATAGTCGACGACCTCATGATCTCTTTCAGCTGTCTCGTGTCTCTCTTTCAACCAGGGGTTAAAATGGGATTTCCGGAGATGGAGAAAGGTTTTTCTTTGTTTGAGGTGAAAACACGACCACATTCTCAACGTGGATATCATTAAAATGGAAATGTGATTAGAAGAAATGTTTAATTTTTCTGTTTCTGTCCTAATGGTTTCATTTAACTCGCTTTAGTTGATCAAAGAGATCTTTTCAGTTTTTCACATTTTTTAAAAAATAATATCAAAAATTTCGTCTGATTCCTTGCTTATGGACAAATCACACATTTGACATGCAATATCAAGTTTTTCCACATTTGAGTAATATGTGTATGTGTGTGTGTGTGTGTGTGTGTGTGTGTGTGTGTGTATGTGTGTGTGTGTGTGTGTGTGTGTGTGTGTGTTGGGGGGGAACACATAGGAAGGCTGAACATGTCACTGCAGAAAAAAATGTGATGACGTTAAAAATGAATTGTTCATGTGAAATCATTACACTAAAAATGAAATCAACAAATAATATTTGGTTATTTAGAAGGCAGAGTAAGATTTTTCAAACCATTTCAGTCATAGCTAGACAGAGAAGAACAATCAGTGATTGAAATATTGAAAAACTTTCTCCGGTTTAGGAAAAAAAACCCACAATGAGTCGTTTGGGAGCTTAAAGAGTCGACTCCTACTGATGAGCCGAGTCAAATGATATGACTCACTGAACACTTTAGTTTCTTCCCCCTGCTTTGATAAAGATACGGCAGTAAGCAGTGCTGGTTTATACTTTATGTAAAGTTTACAAATATATAAAATTATACCCATTCTGATCATGATCAGTGATGAAATCCCACCTGACTAATGCTTTTGATTACATAATAATTAGCCAGATGTTAGCCAGTGTGCTAGCAAACATAATACTCTAACTGTAACTAACGTACAAGGCGAACCAGGCTAATTATGTACTAGTTTTAATTATATAATAAAAAGCATAATGTAAGCTAGCTTGATAGCAGCCATGGCTACTGGTTTGTACAGTGTAATAATTAGCTTCATGTTATCCAGCTTGCTAGTAACTCTAGACTAACTCTAGGTAACTCCTTGACTTCTAGTTTACACGGCATAATAATTAGCTTATCCTTAGCTAGCTTGATAGCAACCAATGGCTACTGGGTTACACAATATAATAATTAGCTTAATGTCAGCTAGTTTCCTAGCAAACATAGTGTCTGGCTTTTTCACACACACGCACAAGAAAAACGCTAAATATGCCTAATGTGCGCTAGTTCAGTAGAAAACAAAACTGTCTAGCAGTTTTAATTAGGTAGCTACAAAAAAATGAAATTGCTACAGGGTGTAGAGGTAACATTAGCTACGCTAACTACTGAGATGGCAACAGGCAGCTGGCTAGTGTAGCTAATGTCGCTAATCAAGGATGTGCTAATTCTGATACATTCGACTAGAGCTTGTAACTCGGCATTTACGACTTTTGATTAGAAGAAACCAAAGAAAACGCCGCCTCAGCTTGGAATTCCTACTAGGAAAGTTGAAAAGGCATCGTCAAGCCTGACTTCAAATCAAAATGGCCGCTCACACCATGAACAGGAACTATCACTTCAGTACTTTAAATGAGTTTATTTATTTATTTACTTTAGACACATTAGTTGGTTAAGTCTAACACTGACTGTACAGTTTTTGTGAACGTTAATACATCATAACCTCATGATTGCTAATGTTAGCTGGCTAGCTTGTGGCTAACAAAACACAACCTCTATGGAGGCATCCATGTTTTTTTGTTTTTGTTTTTTCCCAGTTTGTATCTTCTGACTTCTGAATTAAATTGAATGCAGCAATACTTTACAGCGTATTTGTGCAGGAAGTTGTATAGCACACGTTACTGTGGTTTTAAAGCATTACGTGACGGCTTTCATGGCTGTGACGTACAGAAATGTTCACTTTAGCATGAATTCTCTCCTCTGTCAGTTCCCGAAGCTGTCGTAATAGACTAGCTTTGACTCATTCTGCAATAACAGGCCATAAAACTGAGTTGTCCCATATAGATTCATTTGGGACAACTCATGCCCTTTTACTGAAATATGGAGCTTATTTCATATTGTGCACTTGTTGCATTATAAATACAGTCACTCTTATTTTATATATATATATATATATATATATTTTAAACTCGAAAGTGTGCAGCCTTTATTTATTTAAAGAGAAGTGAGCTGGTGATTCTGCGGTTTGGTCAGCGAAAACTAGATAAAATACGAGCTCAGGACCTGCACCAGAATCTCTATTTTTTTTCTCACTTTTTTTAAAATAACAGCCATAACTTTCATGTCCATGCACCTAACATAAACACGAGTGCCCAAACCCAGAGCCAGCGTTTCAGAAGCGATCGGCCAAAGCTGAACACAAATCACTGGGCCGGGTGTTCGCGATGGAGCCGCGCTATAAACCAGAGGCAATAAAGTCAATTATTTCTGTACTAAACTTTCTCTCTGTGCTGTGAAAACAACATCAGATACGACTGAAAATGTTTGCTCTGTAACAATGAGCGTTGCTGCTCGGGCTGCTCGTAGACGCACAACCTGCAATTGTGGCTTTTGCGTTAGTGTGTGTGTGTGTGTGTGTGTGTGTGTGTGTGTGTTTCAAGTCGCTCAGTGCCTGTGCTTTCTTTGGAGCAGAAGCCCGTCAAATACAGATGTTTAAAAAAGAGATTTATGAAACTCTGGATTTATTGAAAGCCCAATAACGGTTCTTTGTGACTATGTATACTTGAGAAAACTGCTCTGTTTTTGTTTGTTTTTATTGGCATCTTCATTTTTCATTCAAATAATGACCAAATATGGAAACAAGCTGATCTTTCAGGGCCACGACATCAAATGACACACTGCTGAAAGTTATATCATGATGATTTAATATTTCCAGCCATGTTTCAAGATGAAAAATGTCATCAATGTCATATCAGTTTATTACTTTCTTACTATATAGTTGACAAAATGAATATCAAAACTTTTTTTGTTTTTAAAAAGTGATCACATTTTTAAAAATCACAAGACTTGCATAATGTAATGTACTAGCATAATAAAACAACTAGAGCACTCACTATAAATAAAATAAATAATTAAAAAAAATAACTCCTGCCCACAACAGATGATATTTGGTTTTTAAATGATACCGTTAAAATTCTTGTCCAAAAATGTAAAAACAGAAATTGAATAGAAACTGGAGAGATGGAAACAAGCTGATCTTGAACCTCAAGTCGTGGATTTGTGAAAGTTAAATCACAAAGATTTAATGCAGAGGTTCTCAAATTAGGGTTCATTAAATTTACAAATGAGATTTTCTGAAAACCTCTGTGTTCATCTCTTCTTTTATTTTATTCATTTATTTTACAAATACCACGGTAACTACGAAGGCAGATTTTGTGTGCTACTATTCTGAAACGTTGCTGGGAGTCGCATTCAAACGAGCCACGTGTAAATAAAGAGTGTATGAAGAAATATTTTAGGTTTTTTTTTCCCCCGCTATCCTGACAGCGCTGCACTAGCGTCAGAGTTCAATAAAGACGGAGAGATTTCTCTGTCCATCTTCCTCCTCTGGTTCCTCAACAACATGGAGTGACTCAAGCTCAGTGGAACAACAGAATTCAAGAAAACAGACAAAAAAAAAGAAAAGTTTGGAGTTGCGGAACATTTTGAATTGTATAATTTTCCTTCGGGGTTATTTTTCTTAGGAAGATTGGGAATCCCTGATTTGATGTTTCCAGGCATGTTTCAGTGTCTACAATGTCATCAGAGTTAGTTTTAACATTCCTGCGTTCTTCATTCTGCTAAACAGTAGACAAAATGAATTTCAAAACATTAAAAAGTGACCAGATTTTCCAAAATACCAGCTAACATTGACATAAAGACTTATATTACGAACTGTAACACAGTTCTGTATTAACACAGTGATACAGCACTTGCTATAAATAAAAATTTAACAACACGATTTTTAAAAAAAATAAATGATACGTAAAAATGATGACCACATCAGTTTCCTTGGATCCGGCCATTATTTAATGCCCCCTTCTTGCGGATGTGGATACGCGCATGCACTTCTCATCTCTAATTGTCTATGGCCTTAATCCAGTCTACATATGGCTGCGTTTCCCACGTGGCCAGTCTTACACCCACATGCTCTGCCCTCCTGCTGATAGCCATTACTTCTTAGATTTCAAAGCCGCTCGACATGTTTGAGCTAAAACACAGATCTGAACTCGCTCTCCTCTCTCGCTCTCTCTAATTATTATTATGAAAGTGCGGCCTGGGGGGAACCCGGGGAGCTCGTCTGGGTTTGGCACCGTCCGCGGTAGTAACGTATCAGGGGCTTTTTAATACAGTTTGACTTTTGGTTTATTATTTCTGCGGGTACATCACAGGTTCTCCCTTTCTTTGCCTTACTTGTCCATCCATAGATGTGTATAGCCGAGTTTATCTCACCATCATGAGCTGTAGAGGTGATTTTCCGGACTCGGGTTAAGCGCCATGATATTTTAGTAAAATCTAAGATCGCTCTTGATACAAGTCTGTAAAACCTGCTCGTAGGAGTAGTGGACTCAGGAGACGTGAATATAGAAAGGTCTCCGAGAAATTCAGACCTCCTCACTTTGCTACATTACATCCTCAGTTGATCAACCTGCAAAACTACACCATAATCAAAGTCAAAAAGCATAAACACCTTTTGTAACTGAGAACAGTTGAGCCCAAGCGCACCCCATCCACAGTGATCATCCTGGAGATGTTTCTACAGCCTGATCACCTGAGGTGAAGAAGGCATGAGGTTAAGGGATTCATCTGTAGATGGCACCGAAAACCGCACATCATAAACGAATTCCTCGGCTGAGAGTTGAGATCAGCGATCGATTTAGTGCCACTGTGACCAAAGATGACCGAAGACGTTTTGAAGTTCTCTCAGTGTGAGAAAGTTTTTATTAAAATCTCAGAGGGTTCAAATCTGAGTGCTGCTACGATGCTCATCTAAAAGCCACAAACAGGATGATGCCAAACTCACAGAACATCTACAAATATGGCAGAGGCAATAGCAAAAACCTAAACGAAACATGCTAATGGATAGAAAAAATCTCCTCATTTCCTCAAGCTCGCGATGAAGAATGTTCGTGTTTGTGCGTTTTTTAGACAATCCTGGATTGTAAGCAGAACATACTAATTTTCATTAATCACAGGTCTAGAGGAACTTCATTGTAATCTCTGACACGGAGAACACACATGATCATACAGTCTGTTACAGAATTCAGCCCACATTTGATCAGTTTCTTCTTGTACAGTGCGATCAGTGATAAATCTTAAAAGACCGCTGACATCACACAGTCTAAAACCAGGTTTAAGTAGAAGTTGTTCAGAGCAACAGAGACTCTATCTAGAACTGGAGCCAAACTGAGCAAAGGAGGAGAAGAATTTAATCAGGGAGTTGACCGAGAACCTGACAGAACTTGTGTGGAGATTGGAGAACCTGCCAGAAGAAGAACCATCATCATCATCATTCAAACCTTTATGGTACAGTGGCTAGGTGGAAGCCACACCTCAGTAAAAAGTGCAAGAATGCTTGCTTGCAGTTTGCCAAGAATCTGTGGCCTGAAAGTTCAGGAAACCAGGTACTGCTCATCACCTGGCCCTGAAGCTTGGTGGTGGCAGCATCATGCTCTCAGGATAGACAGATAGCTAGATAGCTAGCTAGATAGATAGATAGAGATAGTTAGTACTCTTTTGATCTCCAAGGGGAATGTGGGGATGTTTATCAGGAGCAGGGACTGGCCGGGTTTCCGGGATTTGAGCCATATCTGAACGGAGAGGTGCTCAAGAAAAACCTGCTCAGGAGCTGTGCTTCAAACTGTACCTCAGATTAATGTGAGGTTGAGTTTCTAACACAACACCACACTAAAACACAGCTGAGACAACTCAGGATGAGTGTCCTCGTGTGCCCCAGTCAGAGCCTAGTTTCGAAAACAGTAGAACAGTGAGGTTCACCATCCAACCTGTCAGATCTTCTGAGGTTCTGCAGAGAGGAACAGGAGATTCTGGAGTCCTGGTGGGCCAAGCTTGCAGCATCAAACCTGAAAAGTCACTAAACACATTAAACATATTTATATTGAAATATCGGTGATATGTTTAGCGAGTCTGGAGCTACCGTGTTGGTTGGTGCTGTATTTTTGCTATTCCTGTGAGAAGTCAGCAGTCATGTGATGTTCTGATGTCACAGCGTTACAATGTTATTGCTAGCGCATTTACAACGATGGTTAAAGAAGCAATAGTTGAGGGTTTTTTGTTTTCATTCCTTACTTGTACAAATAACATGGAAGATATGTAGAACATGATTTAAATAAAAAAAACTTTAAAAATAAAACCAATGGGCTAAAGCTGTTGCCTTAGCAAAAGTTTAAGTCACTGAGAAAACTGGGGGCGGAGCTTCGTGAATATGGGCGAGAATCATTCAAACGTCGAACCCACCTAACCATTAGAAACCTTAGGTACCTAATGCACCTTTACAATCGCAAAAATATTGATGATCGGGTGTAGACGCAGTGGAGACGTTTGAATGAATGCTGGTCTCAAAGTCCCAGAATGCAATGCAGCTATACGATGCTGAGTCACGACAGAGACTCGGCTCAGCTAATTAGAGATCTGCGAGATGGTATTATCTTGAATGCTGAAGCATTGGAAGCTGGCCTGTTTGAGAAGAGTGTACAGGTGAAGAGGTGCGAGACCTGAACAGACTAAAACACTAAAGCGCCGCTGCATCACTCTCTCTTGAGGGAGAGATCAACTGAGGGCTAAATCACCACTATCAGCACGGCATTGTGGGTAATGTCGGAAACCGTTAACCAATGTGAAAACAGACCAACATGTCGATGAAAGATGTTTAAACTGAAAAGTCGACTCAGAATTTAATTCGAAACTAAATCTTAGGCACAAAGGCAGAATGCACGGAGAGAGAAATGTGTGCGAGAGGTTTGATGGAGGATCTGTTAACAACGATTTAATGCTGTGGCACAATGGAAAAGCACTTTAGCGTTACCTGAGACAGTCCTGGAGTGTTCCGACATTACGAACACCAGCACGCGGAGTCACGGTGGCTCTCTGATCAAAGCAGCTGCTCCATCCACTCACTCCACAGCTCCTTAACCTACGGCTCATAACAACAAACCTGAAGCGGGGCTCGGCTGCAGGGCTGCTAGCATGTTTCAGTGCTAATAACATCGCTGCCTGATCTTATTACAGTTTATCCACCCAATCTTCAGGTAGTTTCATTCCAAAATCACTTTTGGTTGTGTTCAGCTGGTCGAGTTGCTTTGATCAGCACTTACTGACTGGACACTTATCATTAAATTAGCACTAAATGGTCAATTAAGTAAGGAATAGAACACTGTGTTGTGCTAGTAGAGGAAAGTAATCAATGACGCGAGCTGTGATGACACGATGTTACTTTTATCAGCTAGAAGTTGATTATTTTTCTATAACACCACATTATAGCAGATAAAAATGTATAAAAATAAATTCTAAATTCTGTGATGGTTTCCAGTACACAAGGTTGACGTTGTGTCACCGACGTCATCGACGTTTACCTCACATCTGAGGTAAATGTTAATATCCCTGACAGTTTCGTCTCCATTTTTAATGTCGCTTTGTCTTTACATTGTCTG
>CM074985.1:22174842-22185943 GCA_037576825.1 Pangasius krempfi
TCACATCTGAGGTAAATGTTAATATCCCTGACAGTTTCGTCTCCATTTTTAATGTCGCTTTGTCTTTACATTGTCTGTATAAAGAAAAAAACTCTGCAGCTACATGCTAGCTAGCTAAATCATTAGCTAAGACATGATAGCTTCCTTGAAATTACCTTCCACATGGCGAGTGTCTAATATTTTTATTTTAGCCACTCTTTCACACAATAGCACCACTGTTAATTCACTCCGTTGAGTTGCTAGGCAACAGGGAATCATGGACGCTAGGCATGGTATTTAGCTAGCTAGCGAGTACATGTTTATAAACAGTGTAAACGTGAATGAACAATGGAAACAAGACAAAAAGCTCAACATTTCCCTCAGAGTTGTTGCTATCACTCAGACTGTGTATAACGTAGAACTAAAATTATGCTGTAATTTCACAGCGTACGTTTAGCGTCAAGCGCTAACCCTGTGGTGAAACCTCTGTGGATTCTGGTGTAGGAAAACATCAAAAGTCATGTCCGAGCTCATTTTCTTTTTCTTGATTGAGTTATGGCAGCAGCAGAAGTGCGAGTTCTCGGGAAACATGCTGCGGCTAATTTGTGCGAGTTGTGGGTTTTGTCAAAGTAAAAAAAAAAAAATAAAAAATTTTTTAAGTGAAAAAGTGTTTATATCAGAGTGTTAGCTTTGTGGAAATGCTCGCTGCTTGCAGACGGTGTGTCATTATTTCCTCCATCGTGTTAAAATCTTGAGGATACACAGTCGCGGCTAGCTAACAGTGTAGCGTGTGTGTGTATGTGTGTGTGTGTGTGTGTGTGTGTGTGTGTGTGTTGCAGTGAGCCTGATTGTGGACGCTAGTCATGCGCTAAATCATTTTGTGCCTCTTATATGTGCATTTAAGTGTGTGTTTAAAAACATATCGAGGATAAGATCTACTTTCCAGACACGTATAAAATCCAAAGCACAAGAAAAAAAAAAAAAAACACTATGAAGGAAGAAATTCACTTATCGCCAACAGCTAACATCCGGAGCCCTCGACGTCAGAACCGTTAAATAAGTTAATTTTCCTTAAGGGATGACAAATTGGGGGTCAAAATAAAAACACACACATGCAGGATTAAAAAAAAAAAAAAAAGAGAGAGAGAAACATGAGGCTTTAATATCAGTCAAAGAAGAACCCTCTGTTTGCACGCTTGACCTTCCTCGTCACGTGTGGCGGCCCTCATCTCGTCCGTGTTAGCCGTGTGTGTGTGTGTGTGTGTGTGTGTGTGTGTGGGGACTTGCTCTGGCTAGGTAATTAGTATTGCTGATTCCGAGAGCTAAAGGGCTCCTCCGAGAGCAGTGAGAGAAAGTTTAAGAAAACAGGACACGCACAGACGTTAGCAGGCGGTTAGCTGGACGCTCTCGAGGTGTACTCGGATCACTCTACAAACACTGGCGATGCGTTCTCGACACGTCTCCTGCGATTTCCTCCAGCTCGCCGTCACACCGCACTGACTCTGACTTTACCGACATGTTTATCATCACACTGCAAATATTAACACGCTACAATGAGATCGTTAATCAGCTCTTCTAACACTGTCTGTGTTCCCAGAGAGGCCTGTGAGCCTGGCTTTACCTGCTGATAACCACTGAAGTGAGCATCATCCACTCCTCCTCATTGTAGGAGAGAGTGTGTGTGTGTGTGTGTGTGTGTGTGTGTGTGTGTGTGTGTGTAGCGTTTACGTAGTTTTTGTAATGTAAAGTTTGAGAAGTTGGAACCAGGCCCACACAGATGCTGCATCATACAAGCATTACATCTGAAAATATACAGCTTACAATTACACATTTAAGGCTTTGATAAGTTGCAAAAATAAATAAACAAAATTTAATACTGGAAAAAAAAAATGAAATGGAAAGAAAAGGTGCTGCAAAAGAAGTGTCTCAGGTTAAAAAAGTACATTTTCAAAATTAATTATTTCCACAATACTACTTTTTCCATTTATTTTTGTGTGGGTTTTTAAAAAAAAAAAAAATTATTCCAAATACTACTTTACTACTTTTAGTGATTTTTGTTTTAAAAAAGAAAAATCATTCACAATCTTTTTTTTTTTTTTTTTACAATGAATTCAAGTTACTACTTTCGTTTATTTTTGTGTGGGTTTTTTGGACAAAAAAAAATTATTGACAACATTACTTTTTGTTTTAGATTTTAAAAATAATTCACAATACTACTTCTTCCTTTTACTTTTTTTTTAAAAAAAAATAGTACTTTTTCTTTTACATTTGTTGTTTTTTCTTTGGGGTTTATGTTTTGTTTTTTTAAATGGAGGACAAAATAAAAAAAAAACATTGATATATATATATAAGGATGTAAAAAGTGTAAACTCTGACTGCTGGTTTTTGAGGGGAGGGGAATTTTTTTTTCTTTTTTTCATTTTTGCAGTTTTTTACAATAATTCTTTTGTTATAGTTTTACTTTGTATTGAACTTTTTTGGGTTACAGTTTCCCTTTATTTCTACTGTTAATTTGCACTTCAATGTTTCAATTTAATTTGCAGCTCCACTCTTGTGCAGGACGGGGAAATGAGGAGCGAGTAGTCATTACGTAAAAAAGAAAAACAAAAGGGAAAAGTATATAAAATTAAAAAAAGGATATGCGATGAAAGAGTGGCCTTGCAAAATAATTACTGCACGACAAAAAAAAAACCCGCATTATTTCCTGAGTGCACTCTCCGAGACCTGAACTTTTTTTTTTTATCATCACACTTGTTTTATCGTTTCTTCTCCCTCTTCTGTTTCGTCCTCTTGATTGTTTTCTCTTTTCCCTGGTTATACGAGAAAAACAGTACGAGCGTGCAAAAGAGAATGAGACGTGCATCGTTTTTCTTGCATTCTCTTTCACACGATCTTCCTGTTTTTCTCGTATAACTGGGGAAAAAAAGAGAAAATAATCAAAAGGACGAGAGAGAGAGAGAGAGAGAGAGACGGATATGTGGAAATAAGCAAGTGATTTAAAGAGCGATAAGTGAGGGACGAATGGAGAGACAGAGAAATAAAAACAAAAGCAGGTTTGAAGAGGGAAGTGTGAGGCCAGGCCATGGTTCTGGTGCAGAATGATTGCGTTCCTCAGGGATCTCTTCAAGAGGAATATCAAACTTCAGTGCCGTGGAGACCCCTTAACCTCGGCTGCTCCACCCACGCACCCACCTCCAGCTCCTCTCTGCAGAAGCCATCCTCTCTCCATCAGGACACGGAGGAGCTGAGCACGGCCACGAGATCACGCCGCACTTTCACTCTGAACGGTCAGAGAGTATATCAGGAGCGAGGAGCTTTCAATCTGCCGGGGGAAGTGACAAGCATTTCCTGCTTTACGGAGAGAAGAAGAAGAAGAAGGAGAAGAAGGAGGAGAAGGAGGAGAAGGAGGAGAAGGAGGAGGATGGACACTAAGCAGCTTAGTTTAGCAGCTTGTTTAAAAGAAAAATACTTATTGCAGATTTCAGGTCTCATAATTCGGAGTAATCACAGAATCCATCATTAAGATGAAAGAGCTCGGTGGTGATGTCATACACCGGGACAGGGTATGGATATGAGAGAGAGAGAGACAGAAAGAGAGAGAGAGAGAGAGAGAGAGAGTGAGAGAGAGAAAGACAGATGGGTCAGAGAGAGAGACGAGAACTGAAACTGAATTGAGATAGATAGATAGATAGAGAAAGAGAGAGAGAGACACTACAAAGAGAAAGATGCAGAGACAGAAAAAGATGAAGAGAGAGACATAGAGACACTACAAAGAGAAATATGCAAAGAGACAGAAAAAGATGGAGAGAGAGACAGAGAGACACAGAGAAAAACAGACAGAGGTCAGAGAGACAGAGAGAGAGAGAGAGAGAGAGAGAGAGAGAGAGAGACCACATGTTTTTAGAGTTCAAATCCAGAAATGGCCTTCACAAAATATTGATTCTGCAATTGATCTTGTGGCCAACTCGTAACCTCCTGGCAGAGGCAACCAGGGTTTGTGTTAAAATATCCTGAAACTTTGCATGATTCATGACTGCAAATGATCCAGCCTTCACAAGAGCCACAAAACAGCTCCAGAGAACCAATAATCCACCTCCAGATTTGACACTGGGTTTGGTGTTTTTTTTTTTTTCCACCAAACATGATGGTGCTCATGGCCAAAGGTCACTGAGGTTTCTCCGTCAGGAAGCGCTCCTTTAGTCAAACTCTTCCAAACAACTGTTTTGGGACGTGGTATCTAACAGCACATTTTGAAACCTGACGACCCGAAGAGTCATCAAACCTGCAGTTGTGAAACTGTGATGTGAAATGGTGGTTATTTTTCTTGTTTTTTTTTTTTTTAGGGACCTGACTCATCCCTGTTCTCGTAAAGGTTGATGAAGTGGCTATTTGAGAAATCCATCATGAAGGGCTGTGCTCTCAGAACCTGCTCGCATCACAGAAAGAAAAATAAACCCAACTGGAAGTAAGTAAGGTTCGGTTCAGGAGACGAAACCGAGCAAGACTGTGAAAGAGGGCTGGACTTTTCACCCCCGAGGCTCCGTCTCCGTGATCAGTGAGACGCTGGCGTTATAAAGGGCATCGGCGCTTTCGTAAAGTAATCTGTTCATCTTCTAGCAGAGAGGCGCTGAGGGAAAGCGCTGAGTAGAGTGAAGCCCTCTTTCTTCCCATTAATCCTCCACATTTTCATTCTCGTGCTCACGTCATGAAGCCATCTTGCATGAGATTTATACCACAGCGTGGTCGAATGCTCAAATCTGATTGGTCAGAAGCACAGGTAGTTCCAGCTGTAACATGAACGTTAATATCAACGCACTCCTCCTAATACGCTATCGTTTCTATAGTAACAGCTCATACACAGGGACTTGTATGGCGGAAGCTCCACATAATCTATGAGTATGAGGTGAAGGAGTGACTGTTTAATGTGGGTGAAAACAGGGACTAACTTAAACGTCTCTCAAATGTTCCACAACATTATACTGTTAAAATGTGTGACGTGTTGTTCGTGAATAAATGAAACACTGTAATTGTTGGCAGATTGCTGCGGTACGAGCGGAATAACACACTTCATGCGCGATAACGTGTGCGGTCTGTTGTTTGTTATTCCTTACCTATCAAAAATACTTTTAATTCAGAATTATCCCAGTTCCTGACTTGGTACGTGGTGTAGGAAAGGGAAAGTCTTTTTTCCTACAGTGGGCAATTCTTTATTTTAGACCATAGACCCCTGAGTGAGACACGTCACTCTGACTTCCTGGCTGCAAAAACAAAGCGGGAGACTATGGTGACTGCCTAGTCGAGGGTGCGACATTACGAGTTACGACCTTTAGTGTGCAGCAATATGGCTGTCCATTGCTATATTCTCTCCATTCTAAACCAGCTCTCACTTCATTCATTCTAATAGCATAAAACAAATAACCGAGTGATGGAGACACACAGGAAACGCAGCGCGTTATAGCGAACGTTTATACTGGTCATGTGTGTGTGTGTGACCTGTGTAAGATCTGTGCTGGAGTGTACATGGCCATGCTCTGGCTCTTGCTTCATCCTGGCAGCTCATCAAGCTGACAGAGAGAGAGAGAGAGAGAGAGAGAGAGAGAGAGAGAGAGAGAGAGAGAGAGAGAGAGAGACCCCTGTCCCACTTCGCCCCGAATGTCTGTCACATCTGAATTAGCCATCAACATCCCCAAACACAGAAAAACAGGTTTTTTAGCCACTTAATTGGGGACTGGTCTGGCTGGAGAAGTCCAAAGCACAAAGCACTCGGTCGTCCATATTTCACGTCCTGCTGGAAGAGAATTAGCTCATGTTCAGTGACTCATGATCAATACCAAACTCCAAAAAACAGTAAGTGAATAAACAGAGCAGACTTCAACCGAGTGCTCAGAAGGAATCAGTTTAATTATTTATCCGTGCATGGCTGCATTTCATTTTATTACACCGCTCTGTGTGTGTGTGTGTGTGTGTGTGTGTGTGTGTGTGTGTGTGTGTGTGTGTGTGTGTGTGTGTGCGTGCGAGACAGAATAAAAAAGATAAACGTGTAGATGCTCAATTCTGATGGAATGGTTTCACAGCAAAGAAAAGTGTGATGATAAAAGTAGAGAGAGAGAGAGAGAGAGAGAGAGAGAGAGAGAGAGAGAGAGAGAGAGAGAGCGAGAGCGAGCGAGAGAGAGCAAACAGTGAAGATGAATGAACATTTCGGCTTGAACATCGACTAGGTTGCACCACCAGAGATTAAACTTTAACCTGGACTAAATTAAATTCATCATTTAATCCAGTTCGACCAATATTTACCTTTAATAATTAACTCAAGACATTATGAATTTCAGATCACACTTAATCCCATTCTTTCAAACTTCTGCACTGCAAAAAAGTGGTAGAAAAAAAATATCTTGAATAGAGACAAATTCAACTTCTACTTCTCTTTATTAGCTTGAATAAATATAAAGTTATGAAACCTATTTCTACTATTTTTTTACTCATTTCAAGCGATAATTTTAAGCTTGAAACGAGTCACAAAACAGGCTCAATGCTCTTATATTTGTTATAATCTCATAACGAGAAACATTAGATGCCGTTCCTCCATTCAACATATCTTCACTTGCTAAGATATTTTCTGCAGTGAGATTAACTTTATGAACAGTATTAGTATTAGGTGCACCGTATAAAATGAATGGAAGAAAAAAAAATTCTTCCTCAGGAAGAAAAAAAACCAAGTATTTATGTTTGTTTTATCTCAAAAAAATGTATTAAAAGTAGAAACGTCGGTGAATCCATCAGCGAATAATCGACATTCATTCCAGCTCTCGGGTTTAATCCCAGGTTAAGGCTTTCATTTCCGATTTGTTGTCGGGTTTAAATTTAAAGTTAAATTCGCATAAATCTAACAAACAGATTCTTGATTAGCTTAAAACCTGTTAAATCTACATCCCGTGGGTGCGACCCAGCTTCAGGGCAGCTTCAGTAATTTATCATATTGTCGCTGGTGAATTCTGGATTGTGATTGGTCAGGTGGTGTTGATTAATTTTCTAGGACAGCAGCTCTGACAATAGTGCAGCTGCAAATCTCAGGTTTATATTACAAACACGACATCGTTTCTATAGTGACAGCTCATTCACATGGACTTGTACTGCGGATGGTACAAAGTGCGCAACTGTGTTTTTTTTAAACATTTATGGAAGGAGTCTCCAGTGTCGGTGCTTTGTAACGGTCAGTAAGATTTCCGACATCTTCAAGACAGAGGAGTTTACGCTTTGTGGTTTCTCGGTAACATGACGAGCTGCGTTTTTTTTGGTCTTATGAACAGTAACAAGAGAGAGAGAAAAAGAGAGGAGGTGAGGAAAGGACTGTTTACAGCTGCTATAACGATAGTGAAATCAGGAACTAACTTGTTTCACAGACATTCCACAACATGAAATGAATCTACAAATGGATAAAAAGTATGATGCGTTGCTATGTAACAAATAAAAACTGCTGGCGGATTGCTGTGGTATACGAGGAACAGAACTGTCCTGTCGTGTTTTATTCCTTACGCAATGCTAATGCACTTTAATTAAAGCTACAGATAAAACCCCCTGAATGTAAACGCAAAACCAAGCAGTGCATCGAGTCTAAATAATTTTAACATGATGTTACGAAGACGAATCAAAAACAGACCAAATAAAAATGACAGACAAGGGGTAGCGTTTCCCAGAAATAAGGAAGCTAAAGATTATTTAACAGTTCGAGAGAGTGTTCACTGTGATGCTCGCTCGACCATTTAACAGTCATATCTGTGCTGCGAAGCTTTTAGGAAACTCAGTGCAGATTGGTTTGTGAGTGTAAATGCAGTTAGGCACATGTGAACTTCACTAATTACTGTCTACTTTCACAGAAAGAGGTCAACTGATTGACATTACATCTGCCCAATCACAGTCGTGACCTCGGTCAACTCGTTTACTCGTCATTAACCGTTCTAAACAAAACTATTTAACAACTTTTAAAGACGTCATGCTTGTGATTTTTCCTTAAATCTAGTGATTTAAAACTTCGAAAAACCTCCACATTTGAAAGTTCGCACGTACACACAGGAGTGCAGAGAGCCGATCAGAGATCCTGAAGCTTGCAGCCAGAAAAGTGTACAATCATAAGCATCATACCCTCTGTGGGACTGGCTGAGAACGAGAATTTGATCCTAGCATAAAGTCTCTCTGTGAATCGTTTCGTTTGCCCGGTTTATAGCTATAAATAAACGTTTTTAAGCTAACTCGCATTATTTTGCTGTCTTTGCTGCTACACGTGTACGTCTACATCTCGTCTTACGCGAAACTGAGTTTAGGAAACCCAGAGAATCCCAGCCGAGTGATCTGATTGGACAAGAGGCAGTGCATTAATGCTGATATCCAGCATACATTCACAAATATGGAGACATGATTATAACCTTAAAAACAAATTGAAGGCTGTTACTGAGGGCTGGAGAGGGGAAAGGAGGAGGAGTCTGGAGGGTCATAGTGCGAGAATTACCGTTTAAAAAAAGTAAAGCTTTTTTAAAAGGCACAAAACGATCTGGTGTTTTACATAAACATGGCTTTGAAAGTAATATTTTTGAGTTCAGCGTTACTTTAAATTCATATTTATAATAATATATTATATAATAATATACTAACGATATATATAATATAATTAATACATTAATAATATTTCAGCTGCAGAAACTTCAAGCGAGAAAATCTTAGTGATGAACAAAATCAGTTATTATGGTTATGATAACATTATATTTCTGACGACTTTGGCTGCTGTTAAATTAATGAAAATTATGCAAATGGAGACTGAAAATCAACTTAAATGCGAGCTAGTTAACTAGCATTCTAGCTAATGTTAGTGATATGAGGCTAGCTGGCATAGCAGGAGGACATATAAGGACATAAAATTTACATATAAACGTTATGTATATTTTAGATTGTTGAATTTTTAATGGTAAACATGGTAAACATGCATTTTTTTTAAAGAAAGTTCTTTACAAATGTATTTGTAATGTTTATAATATTATTTCTTTAAATTAGCATTTAAAGTATTCCTGAACTCAAAAGCATAAGTTTCAACCAGTATTTTTGAAAGCTGTCTCTGATTAAATAGACGAGCGTTTGGGTTTTTTTTTTCCCCTAAAATCTCAGTACTTCTGTTTAAAACTGATTTGGTTAAAGTTCCAGTACCTGCAAACTTTTAGCAGAAGTAACTGCAACCTAAGCTAGCTAGCCAAAGTTAATATATCAGTAAATGATGATGCAAATCAAGACTTGTACTTGACTTAAATGCAAACTAATTTACTAGCATTCTAGCTAAGTTAGCTAATGTTAGAGCTATTAGACTAGCTGCGAATGCAGGAGGACAGGAGGAGTTTCTAATTTGCATATTTATGCATATTCGTGTGTGTTAGCATCTTTAATGAGGGTAAATGTGTAAAGCTGTTTTTGTAATGGCTTTTTAAATCAAATAAATTTTTTATAATATGTTTGTAAGATTTATAATATAATGTTCCAGTAGGTAAATAGATTACATTTATGCAATTCGGGGGAAATAAATGTTGATTTTTCAGCTTGAATATTCATTTATCATTTAAATAATATTGCTAAATGCTAAATAATTATACACATATATTATTAAATGCCAAATGCAAATGTTGTGGCTGAATATTACTTTTAATATTAAGCTAAAAGTTGTGTATATAAGTGGGGAATTAAAATATACAAGTGTGTGTGTTTCTTGGGAATTAAAGGAAAAGAGGAAACCTGGGCCAGTTTTACGGTTTAATGACGTGTAGATAGCGTACCTGTAATGAGAGTAAAGCTGTTACTCTTCCTGTAAATGTCTCAAAAGAAAGAGGACAAATACTTTTTAAAAAAAAGACTGAAAGCAGAATTACGTGATATTTATAAATATAAAACCATCACCCGCTTGCTGTCTAGAATATCTGTCTGATCCTGACGAGAACCTCAGCGCGAAACTGAAGTTTCTCCGAGAACGCCGCTCTAGAAAAGTCAGGATATTGCTTTTTGTTTATAAAAAGTACACAAATCCCAGAAAATTATTAAAATATATTACTTTTCTAGTTAAATAGAATAACATAAGAGGAGCTCGTTTTTCGGTGTTGTGTTGTTTAAAAAAAAAAAAAAGAATCACGATTTAAGACTTCCCAAAATCACAAAAATGTAGTCAGCCCACAGAATAAACAAAAAAAAAAAAAAAAACAAACAAAAAAAACTCCTCCCTTTGGTGTTCATAAATTAAAGTTAAAATCACACTCTGCCCAACCGCCTGACTGGCTGTCAAGTAAACACACACTTCGACAGCTGCCGCTAAACGGTCCCATGTTTAACGACATTTTGAGTGTAATTAGACACTTCGCTCCGAGTCCAGCCATGCTGACCATGTACACACAAAAACAAACCTAAAATTCCTTCTTTTAGTGTCGCAGGAGCCCATAAAAGCGTCAGAGAGCTGTTAAAATCCCCGCAAGCCGCCCCCCATCCTCCCCCCCATCCCCCCCCCAAACCCTCCTCGTCACCACATTTAGGCTAAATGAAAGCTCGGTCAGCAGTCACGCTTCGCAAGACTTCTTCCCCTCTGTCTTCCTTCTCTCCTTTATTTTTAAATGTGCCATCCCAGGTTTATTTTCTGTCCCCTGTGCTGGTGCATGGCGTTCCCTCAGGAGTGTGTCCAGCTGACTGGAACCCAGTGCGTCTCCGTCTCCACCTTCCTCAGAGCCCGTCTGAGCTCGCTGAATGCGGACGCCAGGTCGTCGTTCACAATCACCAGGTCGAACAGATGACTGTACTGATTCTCCATCAGCTGGGCGGCGCTGATCATCTCCTGGAAGTCTTCATCCTGATCGGGAAAAAAAACCCAAAAACATACACAACCTTTTCAATGAAATGTTACGGAGTATGTGATTTGAGAGAACGCGGTGTGCTGATCGTAGCACAACCACCACCCACGACTGCACGGTGTAGAACGGCACGGCTCGGCAAATTACCCATAATCACCCACTCGGTCATCTAACGGAGACGCTGTCCCAGGCCCAGGCTTTGGATAACCGTCTGAAACATGTCTGTGCGCTCAAACTATGAGGGTCAAAAGCAGTTC
>CM074985.1:22203994-22238710 GCA_037576825.1 Pangasius krempfi
ACACTCCTTAACACCGTACACACATTACACACTCCGTAACACTGTATACACTCCTTAACACCGTACACACATTACACACTCCGTAACACTGTATACACTCCTTAACACCGTACAGATTCAGCGCTCACAGCTTAGAGATGAAACAGGATGGTATCAAAGACAGTGGAGACATTGACAGGAGAGAATGTTTAACAGTGCGGCACAGGACAGATAGAAACAACACCGTCAGACAAGATTTCATCAACACACACACACACACACACACACACACACACACACACACCCACACCCACCATTAACCCACACACCAAATCACAGAAAACAGCCATATACTGCATATATATGTTTAGAAGTACTAGAGTTCATCAAATTATCAGTAAAATATGTAAAAAACTCTACGATCTTAGAATATAAAATAAAAGAATCACATGTATATTAATGTAAATGTTATAAAACAATAATATATGTGTAACATACACCTGCAGCTATGTATTACTTTTTCTAGTAATATCATTGCTAGTTTTTTTTGTCATCTATAATTCATGCGTACTACGTTTTTTTTCTTTTTTTCTGATCGTTTTTCTCCACTTCTGTCATTTACACTCTTGCCTTTATTTTCATTTCCTCTTCCTTTCCATTCTTTCTCTTTTCTTTCTCTTATTTTATTTCTGTCACTTCTTTGCCCTTCTTTTCTCCTCTTCAGTTTTCTTCTTTCCCTTTCCCTTTCTCCCTTTCTTTCTCCTTTGCTTGCTTTCTTCCTCCACTCTTTCTATGCTTCCTCCCTTCCCTCCTTCCATTATTATCCATGTTGCTAGTTTTCTTTCTGACCCCTGTCTGTCTTTCTATCGCTCTCTCCCTGCATCTCCGTCTCCTCAGACTCTCTCCTGATTCTTTTCAAATCCCTTCCATTCCTTCCTTTTTCCTCCTTTCTTTCCTCTCTCTCCTCCCATCTCTCCCAATCTCTCTCTCTCTCTCCATCCCTCTCTCTCTTCCTCTCTCAGGATGTATGGTGAGGTGCTCATTGTCTCGTAGCTCAGCTGTGTGTGTTGTAGTGCTGTGTGTTAATCTGATAATGGGTTCAGCAGAGACACACTCAGTCTTAAACCGCTCGTCACTCTCTCTCTCTCTCTCACACACACACACACACACACACACACACACACACACACACACACACACACACACACACACAGTCTCACCTCTACCATCTAAACCTGATTTAACACGGGGCTAACACACCTCTCTTTGTCTATTTTTTTACTTCTGTTTTTCTTTATTTACTTTGCAGCGAGTTTTAACAAGCCAGAAACAGTGGCTACATTTTTACTATTAAAAAAAAAAAACAACAACAAATTTGAGCAATTTTAGTGAATGTTTTCTGACTGTTTCCTGAGTGTGTGTCTGAGAGTATCGTCTTAATAACCAGTGTATGTATCTGAACACACACACACACACACACCCACACACACCCACACCCACACCCACACACACACACACACCCCCACACACCCTCCTTGGTGCATGTTGCAGCAGCAGTAAAAGTGTCAGAGTTGATCAGGTCTCTCATTAGCAGGAGAGCTCTTTAAAAGCAGACGTGTAATCACTTCCAGCCCGAGCAGCACACTGTGCTGTACTACACTGTGTTGTATTCAGTGTTTCAGCATGAACCTGTTGCGTTAGCACAGTGTTCCCTCATGCGCGCGCGCGCGCACACACACACACACACACACACGCACTGTTAGTTCACAGACACATTTTCAATTATGTTTGCTTTTTTCCCCCAGCGTGTCTGATTTGCGTTTCTGCAGTTTGAACAGACATCCCTCTGTACTGTCAGTAACTTCAAATCCAATTTGAATTTCAAGCTGAAACCGACACTGATGTCAGAAATCTGCATCGGTAAACATCAATATTTTTATTATTTAGCAGCAGCTGTGTTTAACGTACGGCTGTCTGTTTGAATGAAATGACAGAGGCTTCGGCTGAGATGTGGAAGATGAGACGGAATCACATCGTCTAATGGGAAACATTTATATAAAAGCACAAATTCAAGGCATGAATTTCACTCGGAGCTCGATTAGAGTGAGGTGCTTGTCCTTTCCTGGTCCTTTCCCCTCATTTAAAAAAAAAAAAAAATGTAGCCAGTGGTTTTAAAGTGATAAGTTTAAAGATCTAAATCAATAAACACTCAATCTGTAAGACACATCTCCACTACGGTGACCTGAAAAAAACAAAAAACAAACAACAATCATGACTTACGCCCTTTACATATTCTTGTGTGTGTGTCTCGGGGTAGGAGGGAACTATACCGTCTGTCCCCTGTCAATCACAGTGAT
Source organism: Pangasius krempfi (assembly GCA_037576825.1). Classification (NCBI taxonomy): domain Eukaryota; kingdom Metazoa; phylum Chordata; class Actinopteri; order Siluriformes; family Pangasiidae; genus Pangasius; species Pangasius krempfi. The sequence continues at coordinate 22,206,331 of CM074985.1, forward strand.
AGTATCCAATCATGGGCATCTGTGAGCTCATGTATGTGGAAGAGAGCAGATAGCATAATGATCCATTTCTACTCAGTTACCATTTTAAACCTGCCACCTTTACTTTGCAGATTAGCCATTTATCGCTCCAGCAGGGCTCCGGCACGTGTGTAAGGTACGGAAGAGAAAGGCTGGTGTCAGCTCATGCACTTGCGATCGGGTTTATGTGCTTGCGTAGAGGATGTAACAGGCCTTAGTGACTCTGACACTGATGCTTCATTGTGCAAGTCAGAACAAGGAATTATTTCATTTTCGATCTCTGTGTATTCGAGCTACAAACTGGACACCTTGATGTTTGTCTTTTGTTAGCGACAAGCTAGCCAGCTAGCTGTGACGAGTGATGTATATTTACCTGCTTAAACCAGTGAACTGTAGTGTCAGCGGATTTAGATTTAACAAGCGAATACGTCTGAACGTTGACCTAACTGAAGCTAATACTCGTTATACGTATACAGTATAATTCATTTCAAAGTAAAAAGTGCTGCTTTGTTTCCTGTTGATGCTGTGAGCAGCCATGTTGATCTGACGTCACTCGGAGGTTGAGGAGACCGTCCAGAGCTCCCGAGTAGGAATTCTGAGTGGAGGAGGGGTGTTTCCTTTGCTTCTGGTCACAGCCGTTGTGTATTTGCGATCTGATTGATATTTCTGTCATCGCTGCACTCTCCAGATCCTTATACACACACTGCTTGTGTAAACTCCATGAAAAAAAAAAAAATCAGAGAGCCAAAAATCACATCAATCTGTTTCCACTTTGATATATTTTTATTTCTAAATGAATTTTTCAGTCCTTCCCATTGCATCCTTTCCATTGCATCCTGATGTTACTACTGTTGCTAACAGGAGTCCCAGAACGTCAACGTCACAGAAATTACCCTCGGCTCGAATCAAAGACGTTGAACAAAACAGATCATTTGCTCAGGTTTCAGCTACGGCACGATGGTGGTCTCACTATAACGTGCATACGTGTACGTGCGTGTTTATGCTGGCTCTGGGATTAATATGCATCTAAACAGATAAGACCATCGTTTGTCTAGACATTTGCTTGAAATGGAGCCACTGACAGACGTGTCTCTCACGATGGAGGGAAAGCAGAGAGGAATCTGGTTGATTGTATTTAACCCTGTTGTCCACAGTCAGGGTTAAACATCTTATCGAAACGGTGGAGGTTAAAAATATCAAAAGGCTTTGGTTTAGATTAACGAGTTTCATTCAAACTTAAAAACAGACAAACGTCCAGGCCAAGAAAAGCTCAGAGTCGACATCATGTTGGAAATGAAAGCCAGAACAAAGAAAGAGGAGAGAGAGAGAGAGAGAGAGAGAGAGAGAGAGAGACTGACAGAGAAGGGAAAAAACAGGAAGTTATTTAACTAATGGTTCTGAATTCAAAAATAATGTCTACATGCTGAATGAAAGAGCGAGAGCGAGACAAAGAAAGACATTCATCACAAAATGAAATGAGAAAGAAAGACAGGACAGAGAAACCCAGAAAGACAGGAACAATAATAGAGGGCAAAAAAAAAAAAAAAAGAAAAATAGGGGAGGACAGGGGGGAAAAGTAAATACGGAGCAGGGAAAGTAAGAAGGTTCATCTCACGGGAACAGAAAAACAATCTGAAATAAAAACAGAGCAAACACACAGCAGACTGACGGCAGGTCTTTGCTCCGTCAGCGCTGAGACTGTCCATGACACTGTCCTCCAAATTATGAGAGTTAATTGAAAATATTTGCATTAGCTTGACTGCAATAGCAGAGGCCTAATTGGGGCGTCATGATGAGAGAAAAACACGCCGAGCACATGTACAGTTTGTGATGAAGTCCATACACTGCGTTTAATTCACCAAACTAAACCACAGCAAGGCCTAGCCGGTGTATCACCATGACCCAATGCTAAATAAAGACTTGAACAGTCCCACAGTCACGGACAATTTTATTTGTCAGAGGTAAAACATATGGCATGATAGACTTTCGCCTGGGAAAGGAGCATAAACGGCTACCTTCTGCATTACGTTATCATTTATACAGCATAAAAAGATGAAGAAAAACACGTAACCGCTGATATGGGGACTTTTCTGTCAGGAGATGTTTGTTTAACATTCATGGAAGGAGTCTCCAGTGTCAGCGCTTTGGGTTTCTCTGAAACATAACATAATCGGCGTTTTTTTTCCCCCTTATTTTTTTTTTAAAAAGAGAGAAGACGAAAAAATGAGAGGCCAGAAAAAAGGGAATGACTATTTGTACCTAGGGTTAGGGTTAGAGTTAATACACACGAGAAAGGAACTAAGTCGTTGCACAACATTAAATGTAACCATAAATGGAAAAAAGTGCAGTGTGGTGTTCTTTAACAAATGAAAAACAGCAGTCATTGGGGAGTTGCTGTGATATTAGAGGAATAAAAAAAAAAAAAAAAAACACCTCATGGACATGCGGTTCTAGGAAAATAATCAATTCTGGGTTTGTAACAGTAACTCCACTTCATCACACCACCACTGTTGATCATTTTCCTTTAACGGCACAACACTGAGTGTCTTATTCCTCACCCAGCCCATAGGTTTTTAGACTAATATTTATAGGTCATTTAAAATGATGAATAAAGCATTAAAAGGGCAAATGTGAAATAATCCTTATTAATAACGTAATATTTAATTCTACAATTTCTAAAGAAATAAAACGTATTCCGGTATAAAGCTGGTTTGCAGGCATGATTAATGGAGTAACTATAAATACTTCATACAGTACGGGGCGGCACTTACCGACCAGGACGACGAGTCTGTGCTTGGCTCCATGAGCTCTGCAGTACGGAGCCACTTCTTCATACGTGGGGACATCGGCGGTGTCGTACTGCTCGCTCTTTTTACACTCGTACATGGACTTGTTCGTCTTCTTTCCTCTTTTGCTGAGCCGGAAGCTCCTCCGTAAACCAGCTAAACAGACAACACAAGCAGATAAGAAAAAAAGAGGTTAGAGGTTAGGACTGCTGTCCACGCCATCTCACTCTCTACACATATGACATCACTTCCCTTTCCTGCGGCTCTCCGTATCGAGGCCAGCGCGGACGCATGTCTGCTTGTCTATGCAAAATCTGACACCGCAATTAGCTTCTGGTTTTTCACGGTCGCATATTTGTGTCTTTCTGAAGCAGACGGAGCGAAACGGAGGAAAGAATCCTCAGGCTCCTGGCGCTGCAGGAGGAGGCCCGGTTCGAGTCCTCCTAAGAGGAGCCGTTACAGCTGATGGGTTTCCATGTGCTGAAGGTCATCAGCAACGCCACCACAAAAACTTCCTGTCTGATTATCCTGGAGAGCTACTCGGTCCCGACGGCAGACTGCGCTGAAAAACAGAAACGTACCCCTCATTTGAGCCGCCCCATTTCTTTTTCGTGACAGATGCTAGTTAGCACGAGGACCGTACCAAACCAAAGACACTTAATATTCCACTGCTGCATCCATCGCCCCAGCGTGCACTTCTCCTTTTGTTTTCTTAAGTGATTAATGGATGCATGGATATGATGCAAGATACCAGAGATTGAGTGAGTATGAAAATTATGGACTGAGGCAATGGGGGCGAGAGAGAAGTACCTGATTTATTCGCTTAATAATCGTTTCCACAGTGCCCGCTACAGAGCTGCACAGATGTGTCGCTGCAGAGAGATCCGTCCATTCCTTACAGCTTGTTCACTTAATAGGGTCACTTAATGATATGGTGGGATACAAATGAAACACGCCATAAGTCAAACCGTCCCTGTAGTACAAGTGTGTGGGTGTGTGTGTGTGCAAGCCTCTGCCCTTAGTATAAAATTACACTGGACTGACTTTTGTTCCACTTGAGTTAACCTGCAAGCTGCAGTGCTTGTGCCAGTCGAACCCATGATTTAATCAAATCAATCTTGTTGTGGAAAAACCATCAACATTAATAAGCCAAAGATGGAGTTGCAGCATCTAACGGCAATGCACCGGTGGCCAGTTTGACTGAAATCCCTCCCTAATCAGTCCTGTTTACCTCGCATGCAAGGACAGTGTGTTCGAGTACATAATCCAGCCTTTTGGCCCTATATGACGCACTGCAGGTTCTGGCATGAAGAATCTTTGTTTATCCGGTTCAGGGCAGGTGCGTAGGTGCTCCATCACATCCAGTCAGAACGAATTCCTGCTCTTCACTTGAAGGGACTTCATAAATCCAACCTTTCAAAATCATTTAAAGCCGTATAGACGTCTCCGTCCTGAACAGCCAGAATGTTGCCCTCCATTTCAATGCGGATAAATAAATCAAGGCTTGGATCGAAAGTTCCCCCCAAACCTCCCGTTCCTTAAATTAGCTGGAAATGAATTCATTCCAGAATGAGAGGGGAAAAATCGTTTGGTATTCTGGACTCTGGATATGGTTATGGAACATTAATTCCAATTTCTCTCTCTTTTTCTCCAAAGAATGAATCTTGGTAAGACAAATCATCACAAGGGAGGACATGAAGTATACTGGCAAACCGAGTCCGTCCGAAATGTCTTCTACTTCTAGTAACAGGTATAAATATGGAAAACAGACATAGACAGAGGAACGTTTTCCAGTTTCTGGTGCTGAACATGGTGAATAATGGCTGGAACATGTAGCCATGTCCACAACATGTTCCCAGACCTCCACCGCCTAATGGCTGGTTAATTGGCGCAATGGAACTTACAATTACCGACTAGCAGCTCACAAATCAAACTGGCCCTTTCAATGAGAGAGGAAAAACTACCCAGCTTATTAAAGCCTCTAAATTCAGTGTAAATATAGTGTACACTTGCACACGAGTCACTGCTCCTCCCAAATTTCCAGAGCACGGTCAGAAGGAGCTGCTGTGGCCTGTGTATGGAGAGGACCTCAAAATAGGAGGCCCTCTCAGACACTATAAATATTAAGACAAGAGACCCAAAGGAAAGAAACAATGCCAAGAGTTTAACAAATCATCAAGGTGTTTGTTAAAAAGAAGGAATGGTAAGCGTAAAGATGTGTTAACCAAGGATAAGAGGAACCACGTTCCAGTCGTCAGGTCAAATTGTCACGACGTTCTCCTTTACCCCAACATCTCTTTAGACAGAGGAATGTCGGACAGGAATGCTATTCCTCATACATCAGAAGGGAAATGCACACATACCACTGAGTAACACAAATTGCTTTTTGGACCATGTACTCTAAGTAAAGCCATACCTGTCTGATTACAATCAGAAAACAGACACATTGGATTTTCTTTCCCAACATATGGAAACATGGAAACAGACCCCTCCCTACAATCTAATTCATTTTCTTGCTTGTCCCATGTTGTATCGATTTGTGCAAGTAACACAGGAACATGGATTTACAAGTGTTTAGGCCTTACAAGATTTTCCAGGTGAAGGAAAAAAAAAAAAACCTGGACACATTCGAGTGACTTGGTGCATTGTTTGAATTTTAGGGAAAATTGCAAGTGCAATTTTTCCTTGTAGGGGCATCAGCTTATCCTTTCCATGTCCCAGCAAGGTGAAAGTAGGACTCCTTGTTACAGTGTGTGGGGTAGTTATAGAAGAAACAACAACAACAACAACAACAACAACAACAACGCCAGGTTGGTGTGACGAAATGAAGAACTGTTGTCTGTTCCTCAAAGTTAATGAGACTTAAAACCTCAAGCCGTCATGTTGCAGAGAAATCACAAACCCAAACTCTTTTTTTTTTTTTCCTGAACACATTCCAGTGTCAGAAAACTTTAAGTTACAGCTTTACCTGTAAACTGACTGTACAAAGCTCTGACACTGGAGACTCCTTCCATAAATGTTAAATGAAAGTTTTTAATCGTTTAGGTGGAGCATCCCCTATATAGGTCGCTGTGAATGAGTTGTTTCTATAGAAACGATAACACATTAGAACGAGTGCATTCATATAAACCTGTGATTTGCAGCTGCACTAGTGTCAGAGCTGCTGTTATAGAAAATTAATCAGCACCTTCTGACCAATCACAATCCAGAGTTCAACAGCACTAGGATTTAAAGAGACCCCTGTATGGTGTATGGTTATTCCAAACGTTCAGGTATGTGTCACTCAGGATCCTTCACCCCCTCATTTACAGGCATCTGCGGAAGATGTTAACGAATAGCGGACAGGCCCCTGGAGGAGCGCCAGGGAGACCCCCAGCACCAAATGGTTTCCGGAGGAACTCTCCACTTAGTGCACGTACAGAGACCTCTGATCCCCAAGTGTGCATGTTAACTGGATTCAGGATTATTGTATCCATTCCCCTCTGGGACAACAATCTTTTATGTGTACCCCAACCCCAGTGACCCCTTCCCATATTCTGCATTTATGAGAGACCCTATTTCCTGCAGCAGGACCAGGAAGGAAAAAGAAAAAGTCGGATCACAATCACAGATGCTGATTTTTTTTTTTTTTCTAAAAAAAGGAAAACGACAACTATTTAGCAGAGTTATTTGAAATATGTATTGGACAATGCTCTGAATCAAGCTGTACTGGGTAGGAATTGGTGTCTGGGGAGCGACACTGTAGAAGCCGTTTTCCATTGAAGTGCATATGTGGAAAGTGCTTTTCTGCCCAAGTGATACAGGCTCAGTTACTCCCGCTCCCGTCGGCTAAGGAGAAAGAGACAGCTTGTGTCATGGAGTGGTATTTGTTTTTCCTCTCTGTCCTATCCCAGAGCTCGTCAGACAAAGGAATGTCAAGGCAGGAATGTTAGCTAATGCATCAGGGGAAACACACACAGACAGAGTTGTTGGGCTGCCAGTTGGGATCATTAGTACGTTTATGCTTTGAGCTGCGCCAAATGGGATCATAGAGGAGGAGCAAGGCCAAAACTGCTACTCCGATTTTCCTCATCACCCACCTGCTCAATCCATCATAAGGCCATGTGTGATCACACCTACATACTCAGTCTCTCTTTACAAGAACCCAGAGCATTATCTGAGCAATATCTGACCTCCACTGACCACTGCTGCTAGAAAGCTTCAGACACTTTACCAGCCCAAACCTGCTCAATCGAGCCACTGGACATATAAAGAAATGATTATAGTATACACACGCAAACACACTGAATGCAAAGAAACAGCTTCCTTTAAACAAGGAGGCTAACGATTCGAGCCTTTTTCAGTAACAGAGCGGGTTATGGGGGCAGGTTCTTTTTTCTTCCCCCCACTGTCTGCTCCATAACCTGGGTAAAGTAGGACAGTCCACCAAAGCATTGTGAGATTTCTAAATAAGATAATAAAAGCTTGTCCTTGTTCAAATGTTTACACTGTTCTGCTTTTAAAAGGAACAAGAATAAAGATCTATAACCAGAGAAACTCTTTTGGTTAATGAGTCAGGCAATGGTGGTTCAGTGGTTAAGGCTGTGGGTTACTGATCAGAAGGGCAGGGGTTCAAGCCCCAGCACTGCCAAGCTGCCACTGTTGGGGCCCATGAGCAAGGCCCTTAACCCTCTCTACTCCAGGGGCGCTGTACCATGGCGCTGACCCTGCACTCTGACCCCAGCACCCTAACAAGCTGGGATATGCGAAGAAAAGAATTTCACTGTGCTGTAATGTATATGTGACAAAGGCTTCTGCTTCTGAGTGTGGTAAATTGTTAATGTCAGTCAGTTTTTTTTTTTTTTTTTTTTTTTTTTTTTAAAGAAGTGACTTAAATCTTACATACCGTATATAAGCAACAAAAGCCTGTCAACTTCATTTTCTAGGGATGAAGGGTGCGAGAGACAGAGTCATGATTTCAGTGACAAGCGACACGAGCTCTCAATTCTATACAATTTAGGTACGTGGCAGTAAAACGCCAAATGATTGGCTCAAATGGTTCCTCTGACCAAACCTATGGTCAATGCGGTCCGACATTTCTTCAGTTCCCCGCTCACAACTTTTAGATCCGACCTGCAATTAGTTCCAATTTACTGTTTGTAAAAACGAAAGGAAAACATAACAATGGTTGAATCTTATCCTGTCACATATGACCTCTCATTAAAAGGGGTATAGAGCCATTATGAAGAAAAATAAGGTTGGAATGACGTGGCAGAGATGTGAGTGTACGTAGCTAGTATAGTTTGATTGCTTTGCTTTGCACAATCTGAAGAAGGGGGAAAAAAAAAGAGAGAGAGTCTAGTAAGGAAAATGACTTATAATGTAAGTGATAACTTCTTTTGTGTACATCATTAAAAGTAACTATAAACAGATCAAAAGTATTGGGTTATTCTCTAATTAAAAAAACTAATTTGCTGGCAAAGTGCTGTGGTATAAGAGAAATAAAACACTTCATGATACCACTCCAGTGTTGCTCATTTACCTGCACACCCCAAGTGCTTTATTCCACACTCAAGAAAGAGCTCTCTCTTGGAGAAAATCTCCCGTCTGTTGCATCTAAAAGGGCCCATAATTTATTATTTCTCAGGAGACTCATGAACCTTGGTTCCTCTCTACCTGCTTAAAGGACTCCTGTGTGCAGAGGAGATAAGTTCTCAAATTGAGCATTTTTATGTCGGTGTAAAAAAAAAAAAAAAATAGCAGGCTCAATTTTTCCATAACTCCATCCTTAATTGGAGTCTGGGGGCTGATGGCTTTTCCAGCCTTCACTTCTCCTCCCCGACTGTTTTCATCTGCTTTTGTTTTCCGCCTCTCTTTGTCAGAGTCTGCTGCCGAGTCTGTGTTGCAGCCGGATGTTTAGAGACGAGGTGCTGTGGAATGACTTTAGCTGTAAGAGGTGCTTCTGAGAGGCGTCTTGCTCCGACGGTGCGGTGTAGTGTTTCTTCACAGCTTCCTGGGGCACATTCATGATGATGGATCACATGGAATGCTAATCCTGAACTGTTATAACCAGACGACGAGTTAAGAAGGAATAGCGTAGGATGTCAAGAGTTGGCTACAGAGAGAAAGGGGGGGGTGACATCTTGTTCTCTCTGGATCGCCAGTACAGGAGATCCAATTTCAACTAGACCTAGATGCTAACTCAAAAGTCCCTTTAAGGATTGTCTGTTAAAAATATTTTACATTCAACGGAGAGCAGCAACAGAAGGGCTTCAGGAGAGCAAGAGACCAATCCTACCTTCATAAACCATCTCGTGTTTGAAAGCGAAAGCGCCATTTTCATACACAGTTGACCAGGCGATGCTGTGCTGATATGTTGGTTTTTATGATTCAACTCTTGAATAATAAGGCTCCAGCTGCATGCCGAATGTGCACATACGCATATTTTAGTGCGAGTAGTGTGTTTAGGGAGGAAAAAAAAAAAAAACCCTGACACAGTAGTGTACATGGATGTTGCCTTAAAACAACTTAAAAATGTGTGGAATGTGTTGGACACTACACTGTCGCAAACTAATTCCTGTAGAAACAGGGGCGGAGCCACTAGGTGGCGCTATGGCGTACATTTAGCTGAAAACAGCAAGGTCCATCAAGGATGCAAATGAAAAGCAGAAATGTCAGTGATCGCCTTGAGATGATACTGCCTTATAAAAAGCAGGTACTTCATCCTCAAGTACAATGTATAGTATAAATCAGGGTAACTCCAAACTCCTTCAACCTGAATCATTTGCCTTAAGTACTTTACTTCAAGTGCAACTTTAACTAGGCTTACGTAAAGTGAAACTTTTGTAATAAAAGAAAAAACATGTACTTTGAAGTTGGTGAAATATATTAACATTTCTAACATCTTTTTTTGTTAGTGTAAACATTAAAATTAAAATTAACCCCTGGTTGAGAAACGCTCGTCTAAAGTATATAGTGCAGAGTACACCATTTGGGACGCAGCCAGTTGCTAGTTTTTTTGTTTTTAAGACTTTTTGGTGACTTTTTGGTCTTCAGTGAAAAGTCGGGTCCAAGTCAGGCTGGAGCGCAAAAAAAGAACCACCGTCCATTTGTTGTCCAAAAAACAAAACGAAACAAAACAAAAAAAACAGCTGAACAATTGATGCAATGTAGTCTGACTTGGCCACGCGTCAGCCAATGGCCAGTGACCAAATGGCCTTCAGTCATTCATACTAATGTTGAGCAAACTGATCACAGTTGTCAAATCACATCTAGAGTGACTCAAACCAAAACTAATGAACTACAAATTGCAGCTCACAGCGAGCCTCAGTTTGGCAAAGTCTTAGTTTGTGCACATGTCTATTGGGTTACAGCACAAAATACAAATCAAGCTCCACCCACAAACACGGCTACAACAAACAAGCTACCACGGCAATGTTTTTTTTTTTTTAATGGATGCCAAAAAAGTGCTGGAAAACAAACATACACAAATATAACGGGAAATTAGCAAGTAAGATCATTCATGTGCTGAAGTGATCATCTACTGGTTGTTCTATTGCTGAGGTTTGATGGCCATTTGATTATCGACTATAGTTACAAACATAACCAAGGTTATCATGGTTACGGCCATTGTTACAAAGTGAACCACGGTTATCATGGTTTTGCAAGTTAGGCAGGGAGACGGAGGTTGTTCTAAATGGACAAAAAAAATACACCAGTGGCAGGTGTCTCCTATAAGCTGCCTTTCAGATATGCATAAGAGGCAGAAGCTCGATCTCGCTCTCGTTCTCGGCTCCTCCTTTCTTACACCTTCTCTGTTGTTAACCGGTGTTTTCATCTAAGGCAGGATGTTTTCGGACTCAGATGCAGATGGAGGTCCTGCTTCTTGCCTGTAGTTTGCCCAACCTGTAGTGTTACCACGTTCTTGATCACCTTGTTTGCAAACATTGTAGTAATTTGGTGCGTGTGTGTGTGTGGGGGGGGGGTCATGAACTCTACTTGCTGCCTCCATCTTTTGCTCACAAACTGGTTAAATGTCGGTTCATGACAGATGATTCCAACTTATCAGAAACCACACTTGACTCCACCTGTTTAATCAGTTCATCTTGGCCTTCATCTGGACAATCTGGTATGGATCCTGGAATGAAAACCTGCAGCCACACCGGGCCTTTGTGGATAGTATAGGATCCTGTTCTATGCTATATACATGATGAATGAAGACAGAGTAGGTGGAGGAGTGAACGTTTCCATCCGTCACGTACACACAACTCCCACCTCACTCCAGATACACACACATGGGTGCAAACTGTGGCGAGAGACCCGAGCAAAAGTTCAGAGAGATGGGACCACAGGAGAAAAGCACTGGTGTCCCTAGCACCCAGACACCCACATTCATCCCACCAGCTGAAACCTGAGCAGCACACAGAAAACATCTGCGCAGTTCACGACAGCACAACTATGAGCGCACCAGGCTTAAATCACATTAGCAGAGCACTGGCAGCCCTGCTGAAGAGGAGTTTTGTTTTAAGGGGTGCGTGTTTTTCCCCCCACAAAACCTCTCCTGTTACCCGGAGTGTGTTGAGCGTGGCAGAAAGGAAGACCTGCTCTCGGTCTAGCCTGAGGTCAGGAGGCTGGTAATGAAAAGGCAGAAAGTAGGAAAAGGGAGGGGATCGCAGCGTTGAAAAGGTTTGACCCCTACGGGATGACCGCGGCTGATTGAGCTTGGCAGATTGAACAGTGTGGTGTTATTTATAAACTCCGGGCACACTACATGTCCTGTTAAATCAAACGAGTTCGAATGTCTAAAAAAAATAAAATAAAAAATGACCTCACAGAGAGCACGAGCCTACACAAACACACCGGTCTCTGCCGTAGAGAAGGAGCCGGAGACGGCGATTGGGCCAAGCAGAGTGAGAGAGGAAAAACTCACAGGACAGGGCTGACGAGGCACACGGTGAATTCTAGATTTGAGAAGAAATGGGATGGGGTTAGTTTCTCAGCTTCTCACAACTGCAATTGACGCAAGACGAATTCGTTTAAAGCGTACCCACATGGACGTGACCTCACTGCTGTGTTATGAGTTTACTAAAAGAATGACGCTGTAGGACAAGCGGATATAAAGCAAGGCTTTCTATCAGCTGTAGCTGTGGTCAACTTAAGCAACTCCCAGGATCGCGCTCTTTCCACTGACTTTCTTTTCGTTTCTAACCGGTGCTTAATGCTTAAAGCAATTTATCTCCGAGACTCTGCTCAAATCTTCTGCACACTCTTCTGGTTACAGGCTTCAGAATGTTGAAGGTTGCACTCTGATCGGCTCTGTGCACTTCTGTGCATATGCACTTGCTTTTAAAAAAAAAACTTGCTTTATATTAAGTTTAGCTGATAAGTGGAAGGACTGTTTACAGCTGCTATAATGCAAGTGAGAACTAACTTGTTTCGTGAATATTCCACAACAAATGCAACTATAAATGGATAAAAAATATGATGTGTCTTTTATTAAATTAAAAAAAACCAAACATTGTAACTGTTGGCAAATTGGTGTGGTTTAAAAAGATTAAAACACATTGGGGATGTACTGTGATGAAAAGAAAACACAGCCAGTAACTCTGCTTCATCACTCCGCTATAACAGCAGAGGGAATATGCTAGAATCCTGGACTGCGAGGCTGATCCAGACAGCACTAAAATTCAAAACTGCTGGGGAAAAAAAACAAAAAAAACGTAGGCATAAATTGCAGATCTGGACAAATGAATTTAGAGTGACACCTGTAAAGTGTAGTATCAGCCCTAATGGTGTTTGAACACAAATTCGCGAGACGTGGAAAGGACGCACGCGGTTGTCCTTCATATGCCACGAGGCTCGAGGGCGCATGACGTGACCGCTGTGTGCGCACTAACTGTTGTGATGAAAAGGCTCTGTGAGTGACACGGTAATGATAGAAAGCAGAAGGAAGAGAGTGCCTGAGATCTGGCTCTGAAACGTCCCGCGGCCTGCGCTGACCACAACAAGAGCCGGCAGAACCGCCACCACACAGGCGTGGAACTCACCCAAGTCCTTTAACTGCCATGCATCCAACTTATACAAAGAGCTATTTAGGCTGAGCACGCTGGCAGCGCATAGGAAAACCATAAACTACAGTCGTTTATGACTAGTATATGAGGAATGAGTGCAAAATTGCCTGTTTGGCTTTCACTCATCCTGTTCTTCAGAGTATCTACAGAACAGCCTTCTCTCATTACACTGATACGCTCATTTCTGTTCAGCGCAAGACTTTCAGAGCCTCGAGATCCGAAACAGATCTTTACTGTCACAGAAGGAACATTTATCAGCTCCTGATGAAAATGTTTGGATTTAGACCGAAGCCACAAGAGGAGCAAGAGACGCGTGCAAAATAATCTCAGTGCTGCTAGGGTTTCCCAGGACGAGTGGGAGCTGAGCCGCCATGGCAGCACGCGTACGGAAAATGAGAAGAATTTTAAATTATTCATAAACTGTTGGACGATAGACCGTTTGTACGTGTCGCAAATTTCATACATAACGACACATGACTTTTAAATAAGTGTAAATATCTGTCATCTGCAAACAATAACATGAAAAAGAAGGAGATGAAGGCGAGAGAAAGGCGGTATTTTGAAATAAATTACAAAAATTAAAAAAAAAACCCTGCATGATAACAGCTAAAAATAAGTCATTATTTTGCTCAAAATTGCAATTTTTTTTAGCTATTATTTTTATAATTGCACTTAATTCTGAATTCCTTTACATATTATTTTAATTGGAAGATTTTTATAAGACTGTTCCTTAGTCACATGCTTAAAATATTATAATCAGTGATGGAGTCATGTGACTGTTAATTTCCTAAGTGTTTTATTCCTCTTATACAACACTGAGTTTCCAAAGATTACAATTTCCATTTATTACAGAATGACACTTTTATCCATTTGTGGTTACATTCAACATTGTGGAATAACGTCCACGATAAGTTCAGTTCCTGTTCTTACTTATACATCGATCGTTCCCTCACCAGCCTCTTTTTTTTCCCTCCTCACTTGAAATTCATTAGACAAGAAACGCAGCTTGTATGAAACGTAAGCTATGAGAACACGTGAGCCGGAGAGCAGACTTCGGCTAAGCTCTCCGATACGGCTGGTGATTATTTTTAACCGAGTCATCACAATTAGAGCACAATTAATGATGCGAGTGAATTCCGTGGAAGACGAAAGCTATTCTTACGCAAGTACGTCAAAAATACAACTGCAGACAGTTTAGCAGATTGGAGCCACGCAGGCAAGACCATAAAACTCCCATGGACACATCACAGACGTGACACAATGAGCTTAATATTTCGTTTATAGGCTGTAATAAAGCGCGAGAGTGAAGGAGCGGGCATTTATGTCCAACACCTTGCTCATGTATGACTCACAATGCAATGATGCACAATGACTGAATAATGGCACACTTTTACAACACAATCGCGCTCACTGAGCCACAGCCATGACGTGGAATTAATCCCTGAGGTGGGGGGTGTAAAAGTCACAATCGCACTTTTACTGTTAGTATGAAAACGATCCAAGATTCAAGAGCTGTGTCATGTGCACAAGCTTCCTTGTCCAGTGAAAATTGCATGCATGCATGCTGCAGTAGAAAAAAAATTATAAATAACAAAGAATAAATAATCACAAATAAAATAATGTTTAAAGAAATGGACAGTGCAGATGAGAAGAAGACAGCGATATCCGTGCTATCCGTCAGGAGTGAACAGAAGTGTCTGACACGTTGGGCGCCATCTTGGAACTTTTCCGTATTAAAATAACATACAATTATTCATCATCATTGAGTGAATGATGATCACATTTTAACGTGCCCGAGCTAGGGATGTAACCGAGTTCAGACCCGTTATTATGGACACAATGTGTTCTAAACAAATACAGACACAGACATGAATAGATTTACAGCTTTCATTCATTCATTCATTCATTCATTCATTCATAAATTAGACTATGAGCTTGTTCATATTTTGGTAACAAAACCAACTAAATGATTTCGCAGGCTAACTGAACATCGCGGGTGGAATTACTAAAACACTCCAGCGCTCCTCTCTAGTTGAGATCAATCATGAACTGGAGTGATGTAGCTGAGGTTGAGGAACTGTCACAGGAGCCACAATTCACGCACCATGCTCACGCCGCTGACTTTCCTACTCCTGGAGTTTTCCAGAAGAAAAGAGAAAGGCCACGGTTTAGGCGACGCCCACTACGGGTTTACGTCACATTGCATTACACTCCTCCTCTGAATTGAAAACCATCTATTTTTACATGATAAACTTCCCCTCAGTATTAATTCCAGCTACACAGATTGGTGTTTTGGATCCTCAGGAGTCTTTGTAATTAAAACTGATTTGGGGGCGGGGTTATGTACGGGCAAAAGACGCTTTACGATTTGCGAAATTTAGTCTAGTTTAGTTAGCCTGCTAGCTAACTTAAAGTTAGTAATTAACCAAATTAGGGTTACTCTTATGATCCATGAGAATAATCAAATACTCTTATGATCCATGAGAATAATGAAAAAACAGCAGGCAAGACAAGAAGAAAGAGGTGGAATAAGAAGAAGAAGGAGATTCAGAAGACTTTAGGTGAAACTGCTATGAGGTGTGCGCGCGCGTGTGTGTGTGTGTGTGTGTGTGTGTGTGTGTGTGTGTGTGTGTGTGTACACTGGCTGACTCGTTTCAATGACATTTGGAGCCACTTTAAACGCTTCCTCACAGTCATGTGTTCCCAATTCCACAAAATAAGCTGAAATCAAAACTCTACATATAACCCACATCTTTCCTGTTACACACACACACACACACACACACACACACACACACACACACACACACAGAGAGAGAGAGAGAGAACGAAACAGGGACAGCTCAGTCAAAACAACTGCCACAGAGAATCACAGGACCAGATAAACGGCGCTAACGAGCGCTAACGATAACGACTTCCCGTCCTACCATTTACACCACAGTGTCAGCGAGAGAGTGTAACTCAAAGCCGAAGTGCTTTAACGACCAACGTGTTTCCCACGTGAGGCAGCGGACGGCCAGTGCAGAGAGATGACAGTTTAAAGTGAAAACAGCTTCTCTGGCACTCAGACGCAGAGATAAAGAGGAGAAGGCGAAGCGAGAAAGAGAAGGAAAATGACCAAGCCTGAAGCTTAAGTGAGAGAAAATCCAAACAGGGTCAGATTAAAAAAAAAAAAAGAGAGACATGAGAGTGTGATCACTATCCATCACCACATTTAGTCATCAAGAACCGCAGAGAAAATGAAACTAATGGTACAGAGATGGCTTTTTTTTTATTTTTTTTTTACTTAAACCGCAGAGCTGCTGAATTCTCAAAAGTGAAGGTCATTGCAAAATCAAATCACAGGAAATCTTAACGTCACAGCTTCACCTCCAACACTGTAGACTCCTTCCATGAATATTAAATATACGTCTCCTTACAAAAAACTTTTTATTTCCAACCAATCAAAGTCAAGAATCCACCAGTGCTGTGGTATAAGCAAAATTCATTTCCTGTTACTGTTGTGTGTCGGGGTTAAATGCTAAAAGTGAGTCAAGGACGGTGACTTCATCTCTTTTTAAAAAAAAGGAAGGCGGGACTTATTTGATTGACATCTTGTCAGGCAGAAATACGCGTTTCTGCAGTCGCTCTTTAACCTTCAGCTGCACGGCTCGGATGCTTGGAGTGCGGCCGGCCTCACGTGTAAGTCGACTCGTATAAAAATAAAACGGCATTAGCTGTGCGCACGCGGTTGTTAAGCGAACTCACGACGACGCGAATACGACAGCGCTCTCGATCGCACCTCGGGGTGGTCCTGGAAAACTCATCAATCCTAACGCCTCGATGGCAGCCATGTCAGCTTTTTCTCATGGCTGTCGTCTGGCGCAGGAGACGGAAGAACCAAGGGAGAAGAAAAAAAAAAAAAAAAAAAAAAATTCGAAGGTGGAGGTCTGGAATGCGGGCCAAGCTCATGGCAGCTTCGGGAGTGTGCATGTCTGGATGCATGACAGAAGCATGTAGTGTGTGTGTGTGTGTGTGTGTGTGTGTGTGTGTGTGTGTGTGTGTGTGAGAGAGAGAGAGACAGCGAACACTAAGTGCTGCCATGTGTCCGGCAGGAGAAACACGCAACACAAGCGTCTGTGTGTGCAGTAAAACATCTTTAAACGCCTCTATCTTCTCTACCAAGCTCCCTCAACCTGCTCCTATCATAACGCCAGAGCCACATTACCAGGATTAATGCTCTACACCAGGGAAGTTCAACTAAAATGTATAAAGTTACATCCAGTTACATCGAATTTCTTATTCATGAAAATCCTGAACACACGACCCCACAGCGACAACAGTTTCCCCTGAAAGCTTAAGCATTAATGATTAGTTTACGTCCTTAAATAAGAAGTGGTTAAGTGTTTTTGTTTCACACTAGCATTTCTTTGTTGATAGTGTGTGTGTGTGTGTGTGTGTGTGTGTGTGTGTGTGTGAGAGTAAGTGAGAGAGGGAGAGACAGTATGCGGAAACGCGTGAGGTCTGATATCACGATAAGATAATGAATCAGTGTGTATTTCTCTCTCTCTCTCTCTGTGTGTGTGTGTGTGTGTGTGTATGTGTGTGTGTGTGTGTGTGTGTGTGTGTGTGTTATTGTACACTTACATGGTTTCCGAGAGACCTTCTGAGGCTGGGTGTTGGACGTCTGCTGTCGGAGAGCAAACCTCCTAATAGACAAGAAGGAGAGACAGAGAGACTGATATTTAATCCAAAAAGAAAAAAAAAAAGGGTAATCTTTGATATGGTGACGTTTTCCGGAAGGAGTCTCCAGTGTCAGCGCTTTGTTACAGTCAGAGGGAAAGCTGTAATTTATAAGTTGTGGATTCTCTGTAACATGATAACGTGTTTTTTTTTTCTCTCTTATTAACTTCAAGAGAGTGAAAAAAAAGAGAGGATGGTGAGGGAGTAACTGTTTATAGTTGCTATAACATAAGAGAACTTGCGTCACGGATGTTCCACAACATTAAATGTAACTATAAATGGCTAAAAAATGTCATTCTTCCAACTGGACTCGTCGGCAAATTGCCGCAGTATAAGAGGAATAAACCACCTGAGGACACGCTGTTATTGGAAAATTATCAACTTTGGGGTGGTAATAGTTACTCTGCTTCATCACACCACCCTGTTGTTGATTATTTTCCAATAACAGAATGACACGGAGTTTTATTGCTTACGCAACATCCTCACACATCCATCACAATCTCCGAGAAAATAAGCACAGATACGGTATTTAAAATCCTTCGCAAATTTTCTCTCTTACAAGAACTCTCTTTTTTCTCAAGAACATTGCTAAGTAGTTGCTCGGCTTGCACACGGGACACACACACACACACACACACACACACACACACACACACACACACACACACACACACACGCACACACACGCGCGAGCGAGAGGTCCACTTTGTACACAGCGTCACCGATGTGTGATTTTCCATGCACAGAGCATCCAAAGTGGATCAAACCAGTGCTATCATTTTCTGTCATTACTCATCCCGGGCCAGACAGCCACGGAAATCCAAAGTATTTTGGCAGAGAGGCTGAGCCCTCGCATAAGAAACAAAGAGAGAGAGAGAAAAAAAGAGAGAGTTGGTGAGAAAGAGAGTGACAGAGAGAGAGAGAGAGAGAGAGAGAGAGAGAGAGAGAGAGAGAGAGAGAGAGTGTATGAGAATGACTTTGTCCTTTCATGTAGAAAATATAAACTCTCTCACCGGTCACAGAATAAAGTAATAAACATGTCACTAAGAGGGGAAAAAAAAAAAAAAAGAAAAAAATAAAGAAAGGAAGAACAAGAACAGGAGGGCAAAAAAAAGCAAGAAAGAAAAAAAGTAAGAAAAAGGGGAATAAGCAAAAAAGGAAAGGAAAGAAACAAAAAGAAGAAATAAAGCAAGAAAGAAAATAGAGAGAAGGAAGAAATAAATGGAGAAGTATGAAAAAAGGGATTAAAAATACAAGAAAGAATGGGAATGAAAGGAGGAGAGAAAAAGAAGGATGAAGGAGAAAGGTAGAAAAGAAGGGAAACAAGGGGGGAAAAAAGGCAAGAAATAATAAATAAAAGGGAAATAACAGAAGGAAAATGGGCAAAAGGAAAGAATAGAAAATGAAGAGAACGAATAAAAAGTAAAGGATTTATGAAACAAGTGAGGTGAAAGAAAGACTAGAAGCGGGGGAAGGCATGAAAGAAAGGAAGGTATGTAGATAAAGCGCAGGAAGGTTATATCCTCTGCCTGAAAGGGTGCCCTACTCCCTACATACTCCAAAGCGCACTACGTAGGGAGCACAGTGCGGTTTGGGACACTGCATCGAGTAGTGAGTGAAACACAGAGAAAGGCAGCGAGAGATTTCATGGATGGACAGATATACACTCACCTCTCCTGGAAGTGTTTGGAGGGGATGAGTCCGGCGCGAGGGTTGGCTCCGCCCTCAATTTTGGCCTGCCACCATGTGGCATCCTCCTGAGACATGACCCGCAGCACATCGCCCTTCTTAAAGGCCATACCTGCCTCCTTACAGGGAATTGCCTTGTCCTCCTCCGGGTCGTAATCAAACAGAACCTTCACGTACATCTAAACACACACAGAAAAAGAGAGAGACAGAGAGAGAGAGAGAGAGAGAGAGAGAGAGAGAGAGAGAGAGAGAATATCAGATTATCGATGTGCATGTAAAAACAATCATTAGCAGTGACGGTGTGTATCCAGGTGTGTTCATTGTGGTTCTGTTGAGTTACCTTGTGCTCATTGGACAGACCTTCTGTCTCTGGACCCGGCACAACTTTAAATGTAATGGCACCCTCGGACTGGGACTGCAGATCAACCAAAAAAACATTATCTCACCATCCATGTCATTAACCCATAATGAATTCAGCTCACACACACGCACACACGCGCACACACGCGCGCGCACACGCACACACGCACACACACACGTCTCTCTCTCTCACACACCAGAATCTGAATGATGTCCTCTGGCTTCTTGCCCTCCACTGGGATGCCATTGACCTCCTTCAGCTCATCTCCCACATGGATCAGCCCTGCAGGGGAGGAGGCAAAATGGGTGAAAATATATATATTTTTTTAAATACAGAGAAAAGCGAGAGATTTGAACACATTATACAGTGTGCAAACATTTATGTATATGTACATATATGTAAATGTAAGAAATGTTCAACAACAACCTTTTTTCTATGACAAAAACAAAATGATAATCAAAAGATGAAAGCGACTGCACAAAGGCTATTCGTCAAAGGCAACAGGGTGACGGAGACCGGGCAAAGGAGACTTAGGCAAATGATCAAAGGCAAGTGGGCAAAGGAGACCAGTGGAGGAGACCTGGCAGAGGAGACCTGGCAGAGGAGACCTGGCAGAGGAAAGGGGGAAAGAAGACTGGGCAGAAAAGAGTGAGCAGAGGATGAGGAAGACTAGACAAAGGCAACTGGGCAAAAGAGACTGGACCAAGGACACTGGGCAGGGGCAAAGAGGTAGAGGTGATTGGACCAAGGAGTTCGGACCAAGGAGTTCGGACCAAGAAGAATGGATCTGGGAGAAAGTGACTCGGAGAAGGGGACTGGGCGAAGGTGACACTCACATCAGATGGAGTAAAAAAGAGAAGGGACAAAGGCGACTTTAGAAAGGACTAGGACAACAGGATTTTGGCGACTGGACCAAGGAGACTGGGCAGAGCCTACTGGACCAAGGAGACTGGGCAGAGCCTACTGGACCAAGGAGACTGGGCAGAGCCTACTGGACCAAGGAGACTACGCCAAGGAGACTGGGCAGAGCCTACTGGACCAAGGAGACTACGCCAAGGAGACTGGGCAGAGCCTACTGGACCAAGGAGACTACGCCAAGGAGACTGTACAGGGGAGCCTGGACCAAGGCAACTGGGAAAAGACATATGGACCAAGGAGACTGAACCAAAGAGACTGTACAACTGCAACTGGATGAAGGGTGACTGGGCAAAAGGGAAGTGGGAGAAGGCGAACTGGGAGAAGGTGGCTGTCACACAAGTGAAGTTTTACAATAAATAAATAAATAAATAAATAAAATTTTAAAAACAAAACAAAAAAAAACAAACCAACTGCTGTAAGAACCAATCAGTGAATACCCACGGTTCTGCTGTATAGTTATCTAACCACTGCCCTCCAGTGAAAAACAAGCGACTGGTTGATGAAGTCAGTATGAGCAAGTGTAACTCACCACTTCTGTCTGCTGCTCCTCCCTTCATGATGCGAGCGATGGTAATGGCTCCGGTTTTTTCGTCTTTTTTAATGGTGGCCCCCTGTTCAAACACATAGTGCCATGAATAAAACGCGAAATAATGAAATAGTCAATTAACAAATCATTGCTATGCAAAACTGCCATCTGCCTCGCACATCCCCTTTAGGTCACTATTACATATTGGAATTCTATACATATTTGAGATGGACATACTTTTAGAAATCAATAAGATTAGGTGACAGAAATCAGGGTTGCCAGACTGCCAACCGTTTCTGATCCAGACACAATTTAAAACAGACTTTAGCCATTCTTAAACCGTGGTTAAATTACGTCTAAACTCCATTTTATGTTGACTGATATTAAATAACGTCACTGCTGAATTCTCAAATCTGATTGGTCAGAAGGTGTTAATGAATTTTTCTATAGCAACAGCTGAGAACAGGAACTCTCACAGAGTTAAATGTAACAATAAACGGATAAAAAGTACGATGTGCCGTTATTTACTGAATAAAAAATTGCCGTCATTGGCAGATTGTTGTTGTAATAAAGGACTAAAACACGTTGGGGCATGCTGTTATAGGAAAATCATCAGCGCGGTGGTGGAAACTGCGACTCCGCTTACCGTGTTGATTATTTTACTCTAACAGCATGTCCCAAAGTGTTTTATTCCTTATATAAATACCAGACAAACAAAGCACACACACAGCTCATCTACAGGGAGGAGCTTATCATCTTTCTTTCTGTCCTTCGTCAATACATCAACATCAGCAAATCTGTTTTTTCTTAAAGGATCCATGATAAGGGATGTGGTTGGGTTGCTATGGTCACAAATGGCTGTGTGTGTGTGTGGGTGAATTCGTGAGTCAGTCATACAGAGGATGAGTGCAATTCGATAGCAGGTTTCTGATTAAAACAATATTGTCTGAAATGTATCCACACACACACACACACACACACACACACACACACACACACACACACACACACACACACACACACAGGGTTTCTGCACTGTATCACTAGCCAGCTGACATCACTGTTTTTGGTGCGCTGCCTCTAATGATTTTGTAATGTCATTTTGATGAGGATAAGTGCATTTCCTCAAGGTCCTTCACTAGGAGTTAAACGCTGCCTCTCTGATCGAACGCGCAGCCTGCTTGATGTCTCTGAACGGTTCGTCCTAATCAAATAAATGGGCCAATTAGGTGACCCGAGGTCCTTGGTGGAAGGAGGGTGATTGGTTGGTAGCCTCGTGAGGTGACAGGACTGTCAGCCGGCGTCAGTGAGGTCATCATTACAGAGGGATGAAGAAAAGCAGAGCGAGTGCAAGAGAACAAAAATGGAAGCAAAAAACAAACAGGTTTGCTGACTGTTAAGGAGATCTTTTTTTTTTTTTTAGGATGATGGAATAGAAAAAAATAAATATTAAAAGCATCCCGAATGCACTTTATTCAAAATATTTAAAATAACACTTGTATAACACTGTCATGAATTTATTGGTTGCACAATTGCACTATTTGTCCATATAGTACACAATAATAGAAGGGAATGATTTATAATCGCACTATCCGTTGCACCCAGATGAGGATGGGGTCCCTATTGAGTCTGGTTCCTCTCAAGGTTTCTTCCTCATATCATCTCAGGGAGTTTTTCCTCACCACCATTAGGGATAAATTCACAGGGATAAATTCACATATTTGACAATATATTTTTTGTGAATCCATTTGTTTCTGTAAAGCTGCTTTGTGACAATCGTCCATTGTTAAACGCGCTATATAAATAAAATTGAATCGAATTGAATAATAAATTACTTGTGTTTCCTTTTTTTCCCCCAATATGCAGAAAGCAGCTAAAAATGGCTGTAAAAATCCTGTAATCTTTCACATACAGCGCAAATGTAATAAAAGCAATAAAAGTATAAAGCATAATAAAATAAATCCTAACCAAAATACAAATCAAGTCTCTCTATATAAACATTTACAGTTACAGAAATTTTTTTTTCCATCCGTTTGTTTCAGGAGTGGATTAAGTTCGTGATTTTTTTTCCCTCCAGTATACGATTGACTGGTTTTTGGGCTGTTATCAACCCAATATATCGACCCTGTCTAACTGTTTTCTGTGGAGAGGAAGCTCAACCCTGAGAATACCAGCGCTTTAAATACAGCGTAATATATAACTAAACATTTCCAATCCATTTCTAATAACGTTAAGTTTGAAATTTTCCCTCCGTGTCCTCATCTAACTGTTGAGTTCCAGTGAGCCGCAGCCTCTAAACACATCCGTCATTGTAGTATAATCAGTACACTAACACACACACACACACACACACACACACACACACACACACACACACACACACACAAATACTGTGGCAAAGAGTCAAATAAACCACTTCACACAAACTCAGAGGAAAACTGCAGAAACGGGACAAATAAACCTCCCAAACTCCGACACTGGCACGTGCTAATGCCAGGCGGATAGTGAGGGTCACGTCAGCCCCTGACTGATTTTATGATGAAGTAAAGGAAACCTGTAAGCTTTTAAGGGAAACTTGAAATACTACTACTACTAATAATAATAATAATAATCTATTTTTCATAATAGATCTCTCACTGAAATGCACACCACAAGGTGCTACAACAATAATCTAAAGAGCATTTTAAAAACAATTTTAAGTTTTCCTGAATAAAAACGTCTCTATGTCAGTTTTAGCAAATTCTCCTTTACAATTCTAAGCTAATTAAAGCAATTTAAAGGAGAAGGTAATAAGATAATGATTGATAACGATTAAGAAATCGTTTAAACAACTGTGTCAAATTAAATCCTATATTAAATCCGTCGAACAACTGACGGTTAAGGAAATAGGAGATCTTGTTTAAATCATTACTGCTAAACAAGTGATTACTGAACTTAGCCTGAGAAGTAAAGCTAACATCTCACACCTGATTAAGCTAGCTAAATACACACCGCTGTCTAACGGTACGCTAACTCACCTGCCACGTTTGTTTGGTTTTTAATCCGCAAAATCACAAGCGTCACAGCCAGGGGGTCGTGATTATTATTTTTTTTTTTGGAATTTGTTTCAATGGTTGATCATATTCAAACGCTGAAGTTACAGATGTTATACGCATTAAAGTAATTAAAGATATTATACCTATATAAGTGACTGGTAAACATGACAAATAGACTTAACACAAATCTCAATAAAGTCAAAAGTAAAATAAACCTGCAATTTAAAAAAAACTGAGACAAGTGCTGTTTATATGATACACAGCATTCAAATCTGGATCAGGTTTGGCTTCAGGAGTAAAAGGATCTAATGGCTGTAGTAAATAAAAAAAGATGGCAAACGTTTACCAAACATGTCTAATATTTGAATAAAATAAATCTCCGACACAATAAGAGGGTCTGATTTTGATTTTTACGCTGGTTGCGAAAAAGTTGGAGAAACTGCATCTGCTCTGTAAAATACAGCTCTCCAATCTATAAGGTATAACCGTTGATTTTGGTGGAAGTTAGGCGCAGTATTAAAACTCAGAAATGAAACGTATACAAGCCCTTTAATTTAGTGTTCATTCCAACGCCACACTCCTGAACCATCTCCGTGATTAACAGCGAATGGGACACGAGCAGAACTCACAACTCACCGCACCGCACCTTTAATCTGTTAACAAGTTTATGAGCGTGTTGAGTGTTGAGTGCACTCAAGGCCGAGCAGCGGCGTCTATTCCCTAACCGCCACGCTGCCTCAGACATGATGGATGGCCTCCAATCACAGGCACTGATGAGGGTGCTATGCTACGCTACACTAGGCTAACTAACCAAAGCAGTCATACAGGGTGCCATTTAACCATCACAAAATCATACACACACACACACACACACACACACACACACACACACACACACAGATTCGGATGGAACTGTTTTGCGCTGGCACAAACATCGAGCCTTTTGGCGGGGGGGGGGGAGAACAAATGAGAGATGTACGGAATATGAGTGGATAACTAGCAACTCCACAGAGAGAGAGAGAGAGAGAGAGAGAGAATGGGAGCTGGAGAGAGAAGGAGAAAATGAGGCGGAATCAGAGGCCGTGGCGGCCCAAATTACTCATCAGTAAGGCGATCCGCAGCGGCCAGTTGCAGTGGTGATCAGCGCCATATGCACGCACGCCAACACATAAATGCTTATGACTGTTATTGCAGCGGCTGCCAAAAGCAGAACGCTTAATCTGTACGGAGCACAGAGAGACGCGGAGCATGAGCCGCCCGATCGCCCCTTAACCGATGGCCTCACACACTCGAAACCCAAGCTGACATAAGTTTATAAATAATCACCAGCAGGTATTTCCTAAGCTGGCACTACGTACTGGTATGGGTAAGATAGCCGAAAAAATGAAAGAATTTTTAATCCTGTCTCTACAGTAGTTATAGCCATGGGGTTACACTGAGATTAAATGTCTTGACACTTGATGTGGAATTGAGAACAAGTGACTCAAGACTCTACGTGGACTTGAGGATACGTGGTTTTAGACTCTACAAGGACCTGACAGTAAGTGACACGTGACTCAACATAAGAATAGCAAATAGAGACTTGATAAGGATTTCAGGATAAGTGACTCGAGGGAAACTAACTTGAGACTCAATGTTGAATCAGGTTAAGGAATGAGACTTGATGTGGACTTGAGAATAAGTGACTCGAGACTCAGCATGGGCTTGAGAATAGTAACTTGAGCTTCAATGTGGACTTATTAACCTGAGTATGTTAGCCTGAGAATAATATGAGGATAACTAACATGACACTATGTGGAGTGGAGGTTATTTAAGAAGACTCGATATGGACATGAAAATCAGTGACTTGAGACTTGATGTGAACTTGAGAATAAGTGACTTGAGGTTAAGTGACATGTGACTTGACATGGACTTGAGAATAAGTGACTAGAGACTCAACATGAACTTAAGCATAAGTAAAGTGAGACTCGGCGTGGATTTGAGGATTACTAATTTCAGACTCGATGTGGTTTTGAAGTTAAATAACGAGACTCAACATGGACTTGAAGGTAAGTGACTTGAGACTCAATGTGGATTTGAGATTAAGTCATTTGAGATTGGACATGGCTCTGAGAATAACGGACTTGAAACTCGGTGTGTACTTTTTGGGGTTATGGAGAGAAGCACTTCACACTTCACGCCACATAAAGGACAACAAAAGGTGAGCACAGCTGCAATGATTAAAAAATATCTACTCATTCATTTGTAGTGTCCTCAGTTACTTCGGATAAATCAGTGCTCATAATACTACCACACACACACACACACACACACACACACACACACGCCTGCTTTAACCCTTTAGTCCGATGGCTTCATCATAACAGGCATTATGTTAAATAAAAGAAAACTGCTTGTCATAAGTGCTGAAACTGAGAATGAGTCTTAAACAGATGAGAATGAATGGGAATGAGAGGAAGAAGGAAGCAGAGGTCTGGGATAAAACGCTCTATTTCATCTCTCATGTCTCCTGTAATACAGCCTATAAGGCCAGACACCCTAATTATGCACTCACTGTGAAAACATACTTAACAGTGTTTCCTCCGAGCCACAGACGGGTCTGCGAGTGTGTCTGTCCGTGTGTCCTCTGCATGAACTGTAACACATGTTGTGGAATTGCGTATGGTGCGAGTGCCTGTTCCTTTATACTGTCAGCTTATATGTGTAGCATGAGTGAGTGTGTGCGTGTGTGAGGGAATAAATTATCAGCAGTTTCACAAAAGGCCCATCTGTAGTATAGCTGCCTTTAAGTGTTTGTTAAGTCTGTTTTCATTGCAATTACCAGACCAAGAAAACAGCACTTTCACATGTCAGCTCCTATTCCTGTAACGACATCGGGAACCGCCTTCGCAGGACAACCACACACTTCATTACACAAAGAGCTCAGTGTATAGGCATGTGTGTGTGTGTGTGTGTGTGTGTGTGTGTGTGTGTGTGTACTCCAGTACCACCTAAATTGCCTGTAACGTTATACAGGAAAACACGGAAACACAGAAATAAGGAGAGCTGGGAATTCCAGGTCGGGAGGAAGGAAGGAAGGAATAATCAGGAAACGATGGCGAGATCAGAGCCTTTCATTTACGTGATCGATGACATTTAAAACGTCCAACCAAGCAGACGGTCATAATTTTCAGGTCATTCACCAAACTGCATAACAGGCAAGTCATGAAAACTGTGGATTAATTTGGATTTAAATCTAGAACTTGAGCTTTCGAGGCCTACGAGACCTTACGTAGACCCTTAAAGACTTTGGACTTGGATGTGAACATGACATGACATATGCCTTTCTTAATGATGGCAAAAAAGCTTACGATTTGGTGTGCAAGGGCGTCTGTCAGCTATAAACATGTGCCCCCGCCTTTCTCAGTAAAAAGAACAATAATTTTACATCACAAGTGGAGGGAGCGGTAGTTCCCAAGATAAAACAGTGGTTTTAATGCTAAAGGAAATGCAGCAATTGAAGCACAAAAAGAAAAGGCAGTGAATTCCATCTGCTCATTTTACTACAGCAAAACTAATTACTACTGGAAACGCTTCCACCCATACCTCAAAAAACAAACAACGAAACATTAAAACTCCATATTTAAATGAAAATTGTGTGACTTTCAACCTTGGCCTGTTTTTTTCAACATATCCAAGAATAAACAGGAAAATAAACACTGACATGTGGTGTGAACATGGTGACTGGGACTAAATGGTGACTTTAAACTCAACGTGAACGGGAGGATATGTGACTTAAGCCTCGACTTAGAATCGAGTGACTCAAGATGACTTGGATTTGAGGAGAAGTGGCTCGACACTCAACCTGGATTAAAGACTCGACCTGGACTGGAGGGTAAGCGACTTGAGATTGATTTGGACTTTGAGGAGAAATGACTCGAGACACGACGTGGACTTGAGAGTAAGTGACTAGAGACTCAACACGGACTTGAGAGTTGATGTGGACTGGAGGGAAAGGGTACGGAGGCAACTTGGACTGGAGGGTATGTGATCTGCGCTGACTTGGATGAAGGATAAATAACTTGAGACTCATACTTCAGGATAAGTATCTTCATACTCAGTTTGGAGTAGAGTAAGTGACTTGGACTGGAGGGTAAGTGACTTGAGATTTGACATGCACAGAACGTGACAGGAAACTCACGACTGACTGAAGGGTACTCGGTGAGACTCGACTAGAGAATTAGTTTGAACTTGAAGGTAAGCGACGAAAGTTGACTAGCAGTTAAGGGTAAGTGATTGAGATCACTTGTACTTGAGGTTATGACTGGAGCCTCAACTTTGACTGGAGAGTAAGTGACTTGAGACTCGACTCGGACTTGGGAGTTTGGGAACTTGACTGAAGGGTCAAAGGGGAGGCATAGTGTCCTCTCACAGCAACATTCTCACTCAGTGATATAAAACCTAAAACAAAAACTGGGAATTGTTTTGAACTAACCTGCAGAGAGAGTAAAGTAAATCTGAACCAGGTTTTCTGACAGACTTTCAGGAGTTTCTGGATTTGGGGGAAATTGACTCAAGCGCTCAGCGCAGGTTCTCTTTGGGTGCGAGACGCAGGATCCAGACACCTGAGTGGAGCTCTCAGACCAGTGATAGCGCCCTCCACTGAATGCGGACATATCTCGGAAAAACACTAACACGTGTGCTGCTGTGTCTCGCTGTAATCTAATGTGTGTCTCCATCCATTTCAGAAGATGATGTGCTCTCAAAAGCTTGTGGATTTCTTTTAAAAATATGGTATGGTAAAAAAAAATATCTATTCAAATTCAATTCAAAAGGACAATTTAAGCAGTACTGCTCCACCGCAGGATCTATAACCTAAACGTAAGGCCAGGTTTAAGAGCGAGGTTTGATTTCACACTAATTTGAAACCCACATGACATACAACCCACGTACAACTACGACCTTTCAATTCCCATGTCAAACTATTATGAACCTATTACACGGCATTCAATCTATTAGCCAACACATCATGTATTAAAGTGTGGAGTTACACACGCAGTCTGTAGAAATAATCGAGAACAGCCTTTAACAAAGCTTAGTGTCATCAACAAATGGTCTCGAAGGGAAATTAGAACAATGTGAAGCATTACATTTCAGAATGGCTGAAGTCTACTCGTGGTTTCAGCATGACATTTTAGCTCGAAACCACAATTTTTTTTTTTTCTGAAGTCATAATTCTTGTTCTGGCTGTCGTGTCTGCTTTGAAACGTGGTCGGCTAACACTGCACGGACTTCACCTGAATCGGGAATGTCAGCTGCCGAAGGAATTCGATGCTCTGCGACATTATACATAATTGGTTGATGAGGTTTTAACGTACGGTTATTGGGAAACTTAAGAAGAGGTGACCTGAAGGCAAGGTCCTGTGCAGAATATGACACCAGTACAACAAATTAAATTGGAATTAAGGAACCACATGGATTCCTTTAAAGCAGCTTAACTTGAAAATACAGATAATAAGCGAGTTTAATAACGTGAGTTTAATCAATTAAAGCAGGTCAACCTTTATCATTTTCCTTATGTGTCCAACTGTAGATATGGTGAAGTTTAAGGTAGTACAAGGTGATCTTTATTTAACATTTATGGAAGGAGTCTCCAGTGTCGGTGCTATGTAAAGCTGTAACTTTAAGTTTTCCAAGTCCATGTGGATGAGCTGTTACTATGGAAACGATAACGTATTAGAACGAGCGCATTAATACAAACCTGCGATTTGTAGCTACGCTACTGTCAGAGCTGCTGTTACAGAGAATTAATCAACACCATGTGACCAATCACAATCCAGAACTCATTATGTAATTAGTGCATTAGTTAATACCGACGTTCATTACTTAGTTTTTAATTACTTTCTGATTATGTATTAATCGGTATAGCGATTGTTAATGTTACTTATTCTAGTAATTACGTTACATAAGGAAACCCTAAAGCCTTACTCGTTATACTAATTATTCATTCGGATTTGATTCATTATTTAGCGATCAAGTTTATTTCAAAATGCCAAGGCTTTACATAGCAGAAACTAGAAAATATTTCCGCAGCAGTATTTACAGCAGACAACCAGACAGCTCCTTCCAAATTTAACTATGATGTCTAATCACTGAAAAATTAAAAACATGATTTCTGGAAGACGGGCTTCATTCACAATGCACACGACCCAAACAGCAAATATTCCCATGAGGCATTTATATAACAAATAGTCCACTCATACGATCGTTACGCGGCAGGCTGGCGAATGACGAGCGCTTGGAAAGGTCTGTTCAGAGACGGTGCACCAGCAGGATATTAACGATTACAGCGCAGCACTAGGGCCGGGGGTTACGATGATACGCAAGAAA
The DNA here is from genome assembly GCA_037576825.1 of Pangasius krempfi. NCBI lineage: Eukaryota > Metazoa > Chordata > Actinopteri > Siluriformes > Pangasiidae > Pangasius > Pangasius krempfi. The sequence goes on from CM074985.1 coordinate 22,236,804, forward strand.
TAAAACACGACAGGGTGAGCTGTTACAGGAAACTAATCAGTAAGGGATCCGAAGAAGTTTTCCAATAACAGCAAGTGATTTATTTCTGTTATACTACACCGATTTGGGAACGACTGCGATTTTTAATTACTTAATAAACAATGTCTTCCTTTTAACGTTTGTAGTGACATTTAATGCTGTGGAACATCAATGAGAGGAGTTCGTTTCTGTTCTCACTTACGTTATAGCAGCTATAAACAGTCGTTCCCTCGCCAGCCTCTCTTTCCTCCCTCTCTTTTAAGTTAATAAGACAAATGTTACCAAGAAATGACAAACTTCTCTATGCTGAAGATATCGGAAAGTACTGACACTGGAGACTCCTTCCAAAAATGTTAAATAACGTCTCCTCACAGAAAAACGTCATCATAAGAGATTACGCTGTTTTTTTTTTTTTTAACCCGTTTATGTGGAGTGTCTGCCGCACACGTCCCCACGAATGCACCGTTACTATAGAAACAATGACGTTAACATTAATACGAACCTATCGCTTGAGTTACAGCCAATCAGATTCAAGAATTCAACAGTGCTATGACACAAAATATGAATCTTGTAATATAAAAACATTTATAAATATTATTTCTATTCTCAGATGTCAGTGTTTGTAAAAACTTACTGTTCAAAATAACAGACTAGACATTAAAAGCTACTTTCGTACCAATTGCCTCATTTTCTCTTCGATTCTTTTCAGATAATATAATTTTTCTAGTGCTGGATAAATGCTGGATCTCTGAGCCTATAGTAGCCCTTGTTGGCGCTTTGTTAGCTAAATCTCTAATTATATAAATCTCTAATTACAGAGTGTGAAACTTGAGCCACTCAAGGGTGCATGTAACGGTGATTTAATCATGGGTAATTCTGCTCGTAGGCACGAAGCGAAGCGAAGCAAATCCCTCTTACACGTGACGACATCATAGCAACACAGGCCCTCGAATGGATTATTGCTTTTGTATAAACTGCAACAAAAATACTATGATAAAATCCAGTAGAATGCAGTAAATAATTCGCAACGAACAATTCTTTAGCCATGCAATGTAGCCTGTTACAGTAAGCTTTGGTTGCTAAGCAACCTGACAGCTAATGAATAAGGTACTCTATAGACATAAAACCTCTAACTTTTTTTTTTTTTTTAAACCTGGGACATGAATACAGAATTTCATTATTACAACACGGCTCAGCCAATCAGATTTTAGCACCAAAACTGACCCGTAGTAATTTTTTTTTTTTTTAACCATATCGTCTCACAGATACTGCGGCACGCTGGGTGGTAAAGTGGTTCAGCCACATGCTGCATTACAGCTGCTGAACATTTCCCAAACCGGTTGCCAGACTGGTACAGTGACTAAACACCACTGACGGCTTGGCGGTTACGGGCATCGAGGCTAACCAGCGAGCCAGCCTGTGCACAGCACTGCGTCCTGGCATGATTCATGATTGGAGAAACATATATGCTTGTTTTTTTGGATAAAAAAAAAAAAAAAAAAAAAAAAATGCAAGTCAGAGCCAGTCATTGTAAAAACCTGATTTGATTTTGATGGTGAATTGGTTCAGACTGTGGAGAGATGCATTACAGGACAAGGGTGGGAAGAGGCAGCATTCTTTCTTTCTTTCTTTCTTTCTTTCTTTCGGAGGCTGTAGAAAAAGATGTGGCTTAGTGGCACTGCATCTTTTTGAAAGCAGCAGCTACTAAATTTGGATCCACCAATTACTAAACAGGATAAGATTTAAAATCCAGTATATATATACAGTCAGGTCCATAAATATTGGGACATCGACACAATTCTAACATTTTTAGCTCTATACACCACCACAATGGATTTCAAATGAAACGAACAAGATGTGCTTTAACTGCAGACTGTCAGCTTTAATTT
>CM074985.1:22276339-22292567 GCA_037576825.1 Pangasius krempfi
ACTCTCGCGCACACACACTCTCGCGCACACACACTCTCGCGCACACACACTCTCGCGCACACACACTCTCGCGCACACACACTCTCGCGCACAAAAAAAAAAAAAAACACCAAAGAAGCACACTTAAGCACGAATAAGCAGTGAGGAAAAAATAAAAATCACAGCATCACAATTCAACAGATGAATCAAATGATCAGCTCCAGAAGTATTGGCACCCTTTAAAAATGTGCAAAAATGAACATGCTGTATAAAATAAGTAACAAATGAGTAATGAGTCCTTTTTTTTTTTTTTTTTTACTTATTTCATCATATGGTGCTGCACAGCTCATCAGTATCAGTTGATGAAAACAAAAAGTTCTCTTTGCTACAAAATTACTGGCACCCCCTCAATTAATATGTGGAGAGAGTAACAGCACTGGATCTCTGAAGGATTTGGAGTTTGTGTTCCTGTACCATTTGTGCTGTGTATGTCTTTATATTTGTGTCCGGGGAAATTACTAAATACAAATTAATTAAAAATGTACTAATTATACTTATTGAAATCTGTCGGTTTTTTTGCTTGTCACCTGAGGTTATTTGGCTGTTTACAGAAGTTGGTGAGGACCATACAACTGTTATTTAGACCCTGAAAAATAAACACAGAGAATTGAAGGAGGGTGTACTTTCTTATCCCCATGACTGTATATAATTATTCTAAGGGGCATTCATCATTTTGCCACAAGATTTTCAGAGAAAATACTATTATTACAACATTTATTATTTTCTCAAGTGTGCATTTTTTTCCCTTTCCATTTAAGGGGTGCCGATATTTCTGTTCACAGTAGCTTAACGTAATGTGACTACCCATTAATTTGGTAATGTGTTCAAGGGAAGAAAAAAACAAAAAACAAAAACAACTCAATGAATATTCTCAAAAAGATAGGGTCCATAGGACAGAGAACTGGATAGAATTAGCAAATTGAAGATTACCTCAAGATTAGCAGAGCATCCTAATGCTAATGCTAATCCACTCGCTAAGCTTCTTAGCTCTGAAAATAAACCGTGCAAGTGCATTTTCAGCTACCGGTGCAAGAACATGCTCACTGTGTCAGTCCGCTGAATGTGGAAGTAACCGTGTAACTCTTAAAAACACTCCGTGTCATGCAGTTACAGGAAAATAATCAGCGACGGGGTGGAGTGAAGAAGCAGACTTGCTCTTACCATCCCAAAGTTAACGATGTTCTTCTAACTTCATGTATTTTTTTTTTATTCCTCTTATCTCACAGCAATTTGCCACAAATTTGTATTAATTTGTATTGATTAAGGAAAGTCGTGTCATAACTACAACTTATGTTTATCATTACGTTTAACTTCCATGAGACAAGTTAGTTCCTGTTCTCACTTACGTTGTAGCAGCTATAAACAGTCGTTCCCTCATGAGCCTGTTTTTTTAATCTCCTCTGAAGTTTATAAAATATATATTTTTTTAAATAAATAAATAAACAATTCCAACCAGTTAGAACCCAGAATTCATCAGCACCGTGGTATAAAATTAAACAGGGTCAAAATCTTGCAGGAAGATTATGGAAATTTCACGGGCAGGGTGTGGGATCCATCCTTTCACAGTCAAAGCAGCGTTTACGTGGTCAAACCCCTCCATCCGCCCCATGCACCCGGCTCACAGCACCAACCTGACCTTGTACAACATTCCTTACACCAACTTCCTTTAACACTTCGGACTGAAGCTGAAAATGATTAAACGAGAACTGCAGTGGGAAACCTACCGAGCCAAAGCGTTCAGCTCGTTCTACAACTTACAGAAGTGGTGAAATATCGCACGATGTAAATTACTCGGCGAAAAGATACAGGAACTTGGACTGAAAAGCAAGAGGACAAGAGGCCCTACTGTAAATCATGTCTGAGAGATAGAGACGCCGGAGAGAGGAGGGAGGAGAGGAGGAGGAGGAGGAGAAGGAGGGGCGGTTACACACTTTACTATTCAGCCTTATTTGAATTTGGCACGCATTCAGAAGCCTGAGCAGTGAACCCTTTTCTGCAGTGGCTTGTGAGAAAGGTTACAGTAAACTCTCCGAGCATGAACGAGCTCATTGTTTGCTTCCATAGCGGAAGAAAAGGCATTATTTATTAACAACGTCGGTATTTTAGCAACAGTGTGTGACTGGTCCATACTCTTTATACAGTGCGTCTGTGGGCATGGAAGAGGCAGCGGTTCTCGCAGAACTGCCCTTCAACAGAAAAACATGGAAAAGTCAGCATTCAACCTCGCAGTTTAACTCCGACATGGAAAAAAAAGCCCAATTCATTACAGAAGAAATACATTACTTCCATTTGCATTCCCAATGCTTCTACAGTTTCTCTCCTGCATCACTTTTTACTGAGTTTTTCTACTGAAACATGATCGCGTAGACTCTACGGTTTAAAGATAATACTGGATTCTAGTCATACTTTGCTGTGATTAACAAATGTGTAGCCCTTCTTCAGCCATGTCACATAACCCATCTAATAATGTTCTGTTGTCCTGATGAGTTAGCGTGCATGGACCTGGCTATTTATCCTCCTGTGAATTTATCAATCTAAGTATTTATTCTCCTTTGTGTTTACTGTCTTGTTTATCTGTTATCCAGTGTATCTATCAACTTGAGTATTTATCGATCGTGGTATTAAATCCTCCCTTGTAGTCAGTGCCTTGTATCCTGTGTATTTATTGTATTGTAAATATTATCATATTTTTCATTCTGAAAATTTACCGGCCCAAGTGTTTATCGCCTCGAGTATTTTTCAGCCTGCAAGTTTAACATCCTGACCATTTACGTTCCTTTGCATTCATCATCCTGTATTTAATGCCCTGCGGAGTTACCGCCCTCAGTATATAGCGTCCTGTATTTATATTGTTCTGCCCATTTATTGTTTTGGGTATCTATCATCCAGTGTATCTATCGCAGTATATACGCTGCATACTTTTTTCAGCCTGAGTATTTATCATGCAGTGTACATCGGCCCAAATAGTGATCGGCCCAAGTATTTACCATCCTGAGTATTTATCAGCCCACACATTTTTCATCATAAGTTTCATGAAAGAGTAGCAAGGCAGAAAGCAGTGTTGACCAAAAAAGGGTCTTGTGGCATATTGTCATGTGGACAGACGAAGCAAAAGAGCGACATTCCGGACAACACAGGTCTTATGTCTGCTCACAGTAAGAACATTATACCAAGAGTGAAGCATGGTGGTGGTAGTGGGACAGTATGGGGATATCCCATTTTTGGCAGAACCATAAAATCTGCTTTGCGGAAGAAAGCTCTTAAGTAGAACATCTGATAATTGCTCTTCCGCGTGCACTCAGGTACAGATTAGGTTATGGAACAAGACAATCACAACGCAACAACAACAACAACAACAACAGCACAAAAGCAAGTCCTCATCTGGATGGCCGAAAACAAACAAAAGCAAAGTTTTAGAGTCAAAGTCCTGACTTGAACTTAACTGCAAAACAACTGAGCTAAAATCTGTCCATGGCATTGCAAAAGGCTTTTACATTTTAGGGAGCATCTGGTTGCAGTTACGGCTGCTGAAGGTGGTTAAACCAGTTATTCTTCTTCAGGAGGCATTGGCGATGTTGGTGTTGGACAGTTTCCCAACCCTGGAGAATCCTGAACAACCTTCCGTCCTGCACAATTAACTCCTGTAACACAGTCACTTCAACACAAGAAGAACTGTTTTGCATCAGGTGTGTTTGGAGCAGAAAAACATATACAGGACAAAAGGTTGCGGAAACAAATCAAACAAGACAGTGACGAGCAATAATGGCAAAAATTTCTCTCTTACAACGCATAATGTGATGTTCTCAGCCGCAGCCAATTTAGTGCCATTTTGACCAAAGATGGATGACGGCAAAGTTGTCGGTGTGAAATACTTTTTTTATTAAAATCTCAGTGTGACAAACTTGTCTCTATGATGCTGGTCTAAAATCCACCAATAGGAGGACAACGTAGGATGATGCAAAAAAAAAAAAAAAAAACACCTCACAGGATATTACAAATATAGTAACAGTAAACAAGACCGAAAAAATCTCCTTATTAACTCAAGCTCGGTTTGAACATCGTTTGTGTTCACGTGAGCCTGTTTTCTAGGCCGCGTCACGCTGATCGATGACGCAAACTACGCGGAACGTAAGTCTATCGTTAGAGAATCTCCATCGTATAATCCGACACGGATCAGATATAAAACACACATCATCATCATCATCATCATCATCATCACAGCCTGTTGTAGATTTCATCGAGATCTCAACCTACTTAACCCCGCCCCCTCCTTCCTCCCTCTCTCTTAGAAAGAGCTTGACCTTGCTGTGTAATCCGATTACTCCTCAGAATGAAATGATACACGAGACGGCAGGGAAAAGGAAAAAAAAACAAAACAAAAAAAAAAAAAAAACAATGCATGGCACAAGGTTGTGATGAATTTGTAATGAGACGAGGCTCAGACCAGGATAACGAGCACCTAATAAACCGTATTCAGGAGAATATAAAAGGATGAAAGTGGAAGTGAAACATCATTGAAGAGTACGATCAGCCGAAACTTCACGAATATTCAAAATCGACACGAAATTTTAAAAAACGCACACCACGGCCAGGCCACCATTTACGACAGAATAGAGACACTTGTGTCACACATCATCTCATCTACATCATGTCTTTTTATACAACGCAAAAACAGGATGGAGGTAAATAGGGCGATATATAACGATATACACTGATGAATATATGAAGTTTCTGAGATACAGTATCACAGGTATCATGATGACGTCTTCATAACTTTGATTCTTGTACTGAATCTTTCACACTGTAGTTTTTCAATGTTAAATATTTTATTTTTGTAGAAATTAAATCAAAGTATCAAACGGTTTTGCTGGAAGCTTCAATGGAACTCTTTATGAAATTTCATGGATATTGTGATATCTTTTTAAAAAAAAATTATAATTAAGCAGATGATCTGATGTTAAAATTTTGCAGTGTTTACAATTCAAATTTTTTACTAAATGAATTTTTTAATGAGTAAAATATTTTTCATTTAAACTTTTTCTACAGATTCTCAATTTTTTTCTTCTTTTTTCAGTGTTAAATATTTAATCATTTCTATTTGGTAAACAGTAAATAAAGTATAAATGCTAAAAAATCTGTTTAAAAAAAAGTGCAACGCTACTGTTTTGCTGCTAATGGATATATTTTATAATATAATCATTTAATAAAAACTGTAATTCATTTTAAACTTTTCTCTTTTCTTTCATTTTTACACTCTTGTATTTTCACTTCATCCTTTATCCTGTGCGATCTATTGCATTAATAATGATTAATTATTTTGTATGAAAAGTGCTCTAAGTTTATTTTTATTATTATTATTATTATTATTATTATTATTATTATTATTATTATTATTATTATTAGAGTAGTAGCTTATTTCCAAGTGATATCCTGGTTTAAAACTAAATTGCTGTGTTTAGAAAGTTCAGTTTAGAAAATAATTTCTCCATTCAAGACCTCCCACATATTCAAATGCATTAAACTAACAGCAAATATAACCCTCTCTCACACACACACACACACACACACACACACACACACACACACACACACACACACACACACACACACACACACACACGACTGTGGATTAGTCAAGACGAGCCCTAGCGTAATGATGACGAAGGACATTACACACTGATCACTCGAGGAGATCAGTTTCAGCGCTGCTCCATATGGGACAAACATCGCCACCTCTGCACTGATGCAAGTGGCTGTTTATAGAAACTGGAGTCAGGTTGCACTGCAGGGTGTGTGTGTGTGTGTGTGTGTGTGTGTGTGTGTGTGTGTGTCTCTAACTGTCTGTCTCACACCCTTCCCTTACCCTGTCCTCAAACACTCTGGGCAAGATGAGACAAGAAACGAGCATCACGTGCGGTCTCATTACAACTCTAAAAGCACTAAACGTGTGGTTGGGTTCAGCAGATCAGCGACACGCAACTCTCATTGATCAGCTCTAAGTGCTTTTAATTCACCGCTGTTTAGGCTAATCTTCGTTAACCAAGCATGAAAAGCGCTGTCGGAACAAAAACTAAAAACCTAAATGACCTAATGCAAGTCTACTGAGCACCTCCTACACTTTTTTTTAACTAAACAACCAATTATTGCCAGGTTGCAAAATAGTCGAGTCGAGTCGAGTGGACTTTATTGTCATTTCAACCATATACAGCTAGTTAGTACATAGTGAAACAAAACAACGTTTCTCCAGGACCAAGGTGCTCCATAAGACAAACACAGAACAACACAGAACTACAAGGGACTACATACATTTATACACAAAGAGCACAAGTGCAGACAGCACAAGACAGTACAATGACTACTGGGATAGACAATGGGCACAGTGCAGCGCCGACCAGTAAATAAAATATATCTAATTAAATGGAAAGGACAAACCTGGTTTTAAAAGCAATATTAGATGTAAATGGGTAGAAGGAATTACTTAGACTGGTTACTTGGTTACTTACTTGGACTGGATCATTTTCTGTGGCTGAATCTCACATTTCCAGCACACGGTCCACTACAGCGTGGCATTATATATTATACCCCATGTAGTGAGCATATATACTGCGAGTAAGAAGCCGTCTGGGATTTAACTTAAGTGTGTTTTATGTATGGATCCAGCTGAGCTGTGTGTGTTACGTTAAAAGCAATTCCTCCTGCAGCATTCCCGCCACATTAATAACGTTTATGCGGGAAATAAAATACCTGTATTCCAGTGAAAATGATTAAAATAACGCTGCAGGCCATTGCACTCAGAGCTCGGAAAGATCCGAGTCGATCTGGAGTTCTGATCTAAAAGCGTTCCGGTCGCTTTGGATCATCATCTTGCACACCCAGAGCAAGGTGATATTTGTATGCGTCTAAAATTGCTAAATATATTAATAAGAGAAATGATGTATAATGTAGGTCAGCTGTCTTGTTCAGCTTTGCTCGTAAAAATGATCTGGTACAATGTTCTGGTCGCGTTTGTACGTTTGGGCTGAAAGTCAGTGGAATTCCGTTACAGATCTAAACTTACAATGCTGTTAAAACACGTTTTCACAACACAAAAGCGACATGTCAAGAAAAATCGAGTCCTATCAACTAGAAAACGACGCAAAGGCAATTACGCTTAACGCCGACACTGCCGCCATATTGTTGGGACATCAGGTGCGTTCATGTCAGAGAACTCGAGCAGGGTGGATGGTGCCAGAGTTTCCGACTTGGAATTCCGATTTGAATTGCACTTTCCTGTGTCGGAGGGTGGGATTCTTCAGAAATCTGAGTACAATGGATTGAGGCATGACATGCTAGTAATAGTGGGAAATCGACACCTCATAAAACCACACTGAACAAACTTTTTCTCTTCTTCCACTTCTTCAGCTGCCTTCTCAGTAGAGTTGCTAGTGTAGCCAAAAATCATGACTGGTTAATTCTATATTGACTAAAATGTGACTGATTAAAAATGTGATTAACCAAACTAATGAATCCAAGAAAAACAAGTCTTGTGTTTGGGATGATTATTTATGGTCAGAACATTTTTAGCAGCAGTGAATCATGGTGGTGGTAGCATGATGGTTGGGGGGGGGGGGGGGGCCCTGAAATCTGTACGACCAGAAGTGATGCTCTTAAAAAAAAAAAAGAAAAGAAAGAAAAAAAATATTACAGTACACTTAAAAAGAAAATAAATTAGAACCTTAAAAGGGTTTAATAAAGTGTTTTCCTATAAGAAATGGTTCCTTTTTGGAAGCTAAGAACCATTAATTATCTAACAAACTCTTAAACAACACTTTAGCCCCCCCAAAGAGTGTGCATATTAACTATATAAGTGTATCACAAAGCCCAAAATATTGGTCAACATTTTCTTCTTAATACTGAGGATCTGTTAGACATTTAGCTGAACAACTGTTAAGAAAAATACAAGATTTTGACGTGTACTTTATGGGCTTTTAGCATCCTAAAAGGAAATTCTTTCAGACAGAGAAGCACTCTGCTGTAGGGTTCGATATAAAAGCTTTAAGCTTTCCCCTGAACAAGCACTCTAACATTCGAGACTCGCTAGCGTTTAAATTCACATGAATGCATGTAGAACCCGAGTGATTAAAATTCAATTGCAATGTTTAAATGTTCAGATGAATCCGATAACGTGGCTCTCGGCTGCTTTTTGGCAGATTTGGTGCGAACGCTCACTGAGGCACAGCTAAACACATCGCACACTTAATCACGAACACACAGAGGAATTTAACAGAGCAAAATAGCTGAAATGAGGCGTGACTGATGAGCTCCAGTCACATCCTACAGGAATTCCCCACGAATCAGTGCAGTCCAGGAAAACCCAGGCATGTCGCTTTAAAAGGTACTGAAGCTTAACTTGGCACAGCCAGACTAAATTGAGAGCGATGCTGTTCAGCCACATGAACGTCCCATTGTGTGTACCATGGACTCAGTTATGAGTGTGTGTGTGTGTGTGTGTGAGAGAGAGAGAGAAAGAAAGATAGAGCGTATGAGTCACTTACTATAACAGGGTCTATTGTTAGTAAACGCTTAAACAAAGTGCTCATCTCATCCACAATTACGAGAATCCCAAGAGTTCCTCTCTCCACTCTGACTTTCATCAAAGAGTTCCTGATGCAAATCAAATCAAAGGAAACGAGCCGAGAAACGCCACAAGCAGAGGCAGCGTTTACAGTAAATCATTACTCATCACACACTTTCTTCATTTGTTGACTGAACAATTGTGTACAATGAATCTATTGAATTCCTCCACTGGTGGTTAAAAAAAAAGAGCGCACGCAGAGGGAATTTCTGCCACTTAAAGCACATGTTGCGGAATCCGGAAAACCAGGATTTAAAGATTCCTGCCTACTCCTGATTATCGTCCACAGAGATTCAAGTGAAGTGAAGTGACGTGTGGCCAAGTGTGGTGACCCATACTCGGAATTTGTGCTCTGCATTTAACCCATCCAAGTGCACACACACACACAGACACACACAGACACACACAGACACACACAGACACACACAGACACACACAGACACACACAGACTGAACACACACCCGGAGCATTGGGCAGCCTTTTTTGCTGCGGCGCCCGGGGAGCAGTTGGGGGTCGGTGCCTTGCTCAAGGGTCTCACGACTGCCCCCAATGAGAAGTGATGAGAAACACATCATTGATGGAGTTTGAGTACGGATGCGCGAGTGAACGCTTCAGGGCATTCCAAGCTAGGACGAAAGTTTAGCTCTTTCGACCTATTGCAGGTTAAAGCAACAAGACAAATGCAAACTGACGAATATGGAATATTCTGAAATTCCGTAATTAATCTACATAACGGCATGTTAAATATGAACTTCCAAATATGTTTGAATGTTTCCGAAAGTCTGACCAGTGAATGATTATTGTTAAGATCGTCTCACATGACTATATTTCATGGCTATATGTTTCAACAATGACGTGTGCGATGCTCTATGTCTGTGGCAGAAGACGAATACCACGCACGACTAGACGTAATGCCTTTTTTTGGCGTTCAGTATTTTCTGTAAAATGACGTTAATTCGGTCAACAACGGGACATTCTTGGTTAATGCAACCTCTGTAACCTCAAGCCGTAGTCTGGTCTTTACATTGCCAGGCAATTCCAACTTTTTCGCTGATTTCTGACAGAATCAGAATCAGAACTCAGATCGGATGTGTTTCATATCCGATATGGGCCACGTTCAAATGAGGGTCACATCCTCATGATGACATCACAAGTTATCATCATTGTTGTTGCAATGATTTATTTATTTCTGGCCAGGCCAAAATTCATCACTGACGCTCAAACTATCCACGAGTCCAGATGAAAAAACGTCTCGTCAGTCTGTCGGGGAAACCAAGCTACAGAACTCGAGCCATCGATGTGGATCTACATTTCGTAATGGAGATTAATGGTACAGTCGCTCATGGCTTCAATGGCAACGTAAAATTAAAGCAAAACACAAAGAGGCTAAAAGGGCACTCGTCTTTTCTACAGCTACTGTGATTCTAGCGTAAACTGTTTTTCCAGCAAAGTGCATTCTGGTGAGGGAATGATGTAAAGATGAGAATCAGATATGGGTCAGACAAAATAAATAAATAAATAACAGTACCAGAATATCAAAATTGTGCGTCAAAGCTGACAGACACACCAGCACAACCTGACTGTTGCTCCGATTCAGAGGATTATGATTCTATTACAAAAACGATTCTCAACGCAGCTCCCTTACTTTTGGGTCGCAGTATGACCATATCTGTGAACAAACGTCGAGACTGCAGGAGAAAATGAAAGCCTTGCTTTCCTACGAACGAGTAACGACACCGATCCTTAGTGACGATTGTTATTGTGATTGTTTTATACCAACTTTGATAAGAGTGCCTGTTTAAGGGTTCTCTGGTTAGCCACGACAGTTTTTCCAGCTAACGCCATCTCCGAGAGGAACCAAAGTATTTATTCTAGCAAATTGCCAAAGATCTTGTCAAGATCTTTTTTCCAGTCAGCCTCAGAAAACTCAAAGTATTCCCAAATGTCAGCTTTTAAAAGTTAAAGTGTGTTGAGAACTGTGTTTCTGATAACCGATTCTTACATTTCTTACAGTGATGCACAATCTTTCAACAAGCATCAAGATGCAAAGCTATTATTTCTCCAACTCCAAGTAAAGTCACACACTAAATACAAACTTTGTCAAGAAACATTTCATAACTAAAAATAGTTCAGCAGTCAGCATGTAACAATTTTAACACATTAACAAAAGAAAAAGATAAATACATACATACATACAAGTAAATATATACAACTAAATAAAACCAACTAAACTTTAAACTGTACCATCAACACACAACGCTCACATATCCGAGTGCCTCAAATCAATTAGAAACCAAGTAGACGGCATTTAAGTTTAATATTAACCAGTTTGCGCAGTTATTTATATAATTAACAAATCCTTCTTTCAGTGCCAGCTCCATGTTCTCTGTGTTTCTGGTCATTTTTGTGATTTCTACACACACTTGTTAACGATTTGTTATTTCTGATGATTTTTTTTTTTTTTTTTTTTTTTTTGCATGAAACCGAAGCAAACCAAACAGCAAAACCTAAAGTATCCATTTAACTTCCACACAGACTCAGCAAACAGAGTAATTAGGTATGAAAGTGCCCCGACTTCACCAAGCCTACACTGCTGGATCGTCAGTGATGCGAAAGCAGCTTCACCGCCCTCTCTAAGTGTTATTTATGTCGCACCTTTCCGTTGAATCAAAGTTGCACAAACTGGCAATAGGGTGAAAACAAAAGGATAAGCCAAGAATGACCTGAAAGCCGGAGTGCACAGAAATCCAGTGGAGTAAAGGGAAAGGGTTAAAAAGCTTGTGCGGGTTGTGTTTTTAAATTAAGCAAAGCTTGTGCAGTCTTGAAGGTGTTGATGAAGTGCGTTCCAGTGCTTGGAGACTTGGCAGTAAAGGATGTGGCTCTTACAGGAGAGAGTTTAGTGAGACGGATGGTAAGGAAATTAGTACGAGCGGATCTGAGCAGGAGTAAAGTCTGAAGTTCTCTAACAGTAAAGATAAACTTTCTCAACCAGATCTGGACATTTGTAACTGAAGGAGTGGAGAAACTGAGAGTTACAGTAGTCAAAAAAAAAAAAAAAAAAAAAAAAGTGAAGAGAGGACCAAAAGGTCAGGAAAGGAGAGCGTGGAGCCGAAAATAATTACAACGGATATAAACGCTGGTGGACAGCGTGACTGATGATCCTCAATGATCCTCATTTATCAATCATTTAGTACCTTTGTGTGTAAATATTTTGATGGCCAAACTGGAATAAAAATAGCTGCCAGATTCACAAAAGTTGCTCTGACTTTCTTCATACTCACATGTGTATAATGATAAACACCAATGACCTGTAAATTACCAAGCACAGTCATAGCACAACTGGTTTACATTTAGCCACACCCACAAAACTCCATAAAAGGCAAAGCTCAAAGCAACAAAATGGCGACTAAACGGTGAAGGAGCGCCTCGAGTGTTGCGTGTGCTAAATTTTCCAGTAATGCAGCTCAGTAACTGCCTGGTGTCGGCTACCGTAGACGCCGCGGGCGACTGCTTTAAGCCCGGTTTCCTTTCATTTTTATTAAAATGCGACACTGAAACGTTTACCAAAGTGTCTCTATTATTCATCTACAGTATCTTGGTGGAATTTAATATTTTAGCAAATCAAATTATCAGATTCTTTCACTGCAATTTTGCAGTGTGTGGTCAAAATTCAAACTGTTTCCGTGAACAGCGCAGCCTGCGTGAAAATCTTCTCTAAAGCCCCAACACAGAGCTGATACACACTTATTGAAGCTGGTGCGTCACGTGTCTTGGTGTTTGTTACACCAGTACATAGTGTTTCTGTGGGATGAAGGAATGACGCTCATTGGACAGCAGGGCTTTTAACGAGACATTTTGAGTCCTGTCCGGACGTATGGCTTCATTGGGAGTGAAGGAAGTGTGAGGTGAGTTTTGTATAGAAAAAAAACAAAAACATCTGGACATTTATTAGACTGTGAGCTCTTGGTTTGTCCCGCCTGGATGTATGGCTCCTCCTTATGATGACTGGTTGACCTCTCAAAGGGGCGGAACCACATAACCACCTGAAACTATAACAAACATGACTGCCATCTCCAGCTTCAACATACCGGTAGAAATCACCTGGATCCTGATCATCTGCATTCATTCCTGAAATTTGTTGTTTATAAGTCTAGCTAGCGGTCACTTCCTTCTTCTACTAGAAGCTTAGCTGCTTTTCGGCACGAAATGGCAGACACTTCTAATGTTGACCTGATTTTAGAGAAGGTTTTTTGATGCTCATACTGAAAATTAAGGAAAGAACGAAAATGAAACAAAAACCAGACACTATAGTCAACTGCTTGTTATACACTGCGTACAGTATAAGCCATAACAGACTGTTGTGCTTCCTTTATTTTATTAACCACCAGCTGCTACTGGTAGACACACACTAATCCCGAATAAACACTGGCCGTGTCACATGAACGTCACGTCAAGCATTGCGTCATTGTGACCGCAGCTAAACCAGTCCAGACGTGTCTCACAAGCATTTCTGCAAGTTTCAACTAGCGCGTTTTGATTTTGATTCGTTTTTATCAACTCCAGCATGCGGTCTGCAGTCATGAGTGCTTGAATTTGCATTTCTGGCGAAGTTCTGGAGATTAGCTGTTTAATGTTTACTCATTAAAAGTAACAAGCTACGTTTGAGACCTACCAGAAGCCCATCCAACTCTCTCATGTACTAATTACACTCACATGTAACTCATTACCTCATTAGCAATTTCTAGGGCGTTTATACTCCACTCACACACATGCGTGGAAAAATAGAGAGAGTGTGTGTGTGTAAAACAAGAGCAAAGCGGCACACAAGCTCAAATCTGACGCGGTTTTAGCCTTCAGCTTGCGCCTATAAACCCCAAGGCGACCGTGCCTTTTCTGTGGGAGCTCCTAAACTCTTCCACGTGAGGTCAGCTTCGTCAACAGCTTTTTAAATCCTTGCTGAAAACGTATTTTTATTCTTTAGCTTTTGAATTGGTCCTTTAATGGGGTGAAATAAGTAAATACCTTATGCTGTATTTAATGGTATCTATTTATTAAATCATCATTATTATTATTATTATTAATACTATCGTTGTTACTATAGTTTTAAATATAACTGGTATTGTTTATTTGGTTGGTGGATTTGTAAAGCACTTTGGGTCAACTTCTGTCGTCTTTAAAATGTGCTCTATAAATAAAGGTTGACTTGACTAGTGCACCTCGGACGTGACGGTGCGGATTGATTGAACGAGGTCTCGATGTGACACTTCAAGCAAGACGTCCGGATTGCATTGTCCTTGTGGGGTGTCCTTTTGTCCTGTCCAATGGCTAGACAAACATCTTCATTTCTGGATTTCTCTTGGATGGATTTAAATGTTGATTAAAATAAAATCTCTAGAAGCAGGATTATGTATCCGGGATCGATGTACAGTTTAAGTAGGATGTTCTGAAAGAAAACACGAGCAAACTAAACATCAAAATAGACAAACAAACACGAAATGTGATGCTGCGTTCAGCGAGTCTCTACACAAGTGCGTGTTGGTTTGTGCGAGCGTGAATAACCAACTCTAGGTTACGCTACTATTCATTAAAATCAAATTCCCAGGAAATCCGCTCGAGTATTAGTGTGAATGATCCTGTGCGTCCTCTCTTCCCATACACAACAGTGTCCCGTCTCTCTCACACACACACACACACACGACCACACACACTTCACCAAACAAAGCTTGTGTGTGTGCACAATGACAAATCCTCCGTAACTCGGGACCTGAAAAGAACTGCAGGAGCACAGACGGAGGAGAAGAGAGAGAGTTCAGCATCAGCACATATTTAGAAATCAGCAAATTTTTTCCAGCCTGAAGGAAAAAGTCACAAGAGAACAGTGTGATGAGAACATTCCCCCTCTCTCTCTCTCTCTCTCTCTCTGCTCTGTTTTCATCCTCCACATTAATTACGACTGACTGAGGAAGAAGTTATGACTCGAGTGTTCTAGCCTCCACTTTCAGGTTTATTTTAGCATCGCATTCCCATTTCCCACCGGGCTTGGATTATTAATGAGCACAGCTCCTATAATGCGATAAAATCTTCATAAATTAAACAAAAGCGCTACGTGGAGATTGCGCTCGATTTCCAGACGCAACGGGGAACTGATGACTTTGTGCTTTAATTGTTCATGGTGCAATATTATACCGACTTTAGAGCACATGAATAGCTGATGATACATAAGGAATTGAACCACTCTGTGTTGTGCTGTTGTGGAAAAATAATCAGTAAGAGACTGGTGTGTTGAAGCAGGGTTACTGTTATCACACAAAGCAGAGCAGGCGACTGGGTGGCCCTAAGAACAGCGAGGGCCAAACTGTCCCGGGCTATCAGAGAGGCAAAGCGCATGCACGCACAGAGAATCCACAGCCAGTTCGAGGACAGTGGAGACAAGCGGCGCTTGTGGCAGGGCATCCAGGCCATCGCCAACTACAAGACATCATCACCTGCCTGCGACAGTGTGCTGACGCCATCACCACCACCCTCCATCTGGCCCTCACCCATGTGGACAAAGACACATGTTCGAATGCTGTTCATAGACTTCAGTTCAGCATTCAACACAATCATTCCTCAGGACCTGATTGGAAAGCTGAACCTGCTGGGCCTGAACACCTCCCTCTGCAACTGGATCCTGGACTTCCTGACTTGGAGACCTCAGTCTGTCTGGATCGGGAACAGCATCTCCAACACCACCACACTGAGCAGTGGGGCCCCACAGGGCTGTGTGCTCAGTCCACTGCTGTTCACTCTGCTGACTCACAACTGTGTAGCAATGCACAGCTCGAATCACATCGTCAAGTTCGCCAATGACACGACCGTGGTGAGTCTCATCAGCAAGAACGACGAGTCAGCATACAGAGAGGATGTGCAGCAGCTAACGGACTGGTGCGGAGATGGTTGTTGACTTCAGAAGAGCACAGAGTAACCACTCTCCGCTGAACAGCAGCAGCTCCTCCATGGAAATCGTCAGGAGCACCAAATTTCTTGGTGTTCACCTGGCGGAGAACCTCACCTGGTCGCTCAACACCAGTTCCATAACCAAGAAAGCCCAGCAGCGTCTCTACTTTCTGCGAAGGCAGAGGAAAGCACATCTCACTCCCCCCGTCCTCACCATGTTCTACAGAGGAACTATCGAGAGCATCCTGTGCAGCTGCATCACTGCCTGGTTTGGGAATTACACCGTCTCGGATCTCAAGACCCTGCAGCGGATAGTGAGGACAGCTGAGAAGATCATCGGGGTCTCTCCTCCCTCCATCACAGACACTTATAGTTTCTTCCCCCAAACCATCAGACTCCTCAAACCCTCAGAGACTAGACTGACAACACACACATCACCCCATCCTCCTTGCAATTTTTGCACATCTCTGTATTCAATTTCTGCTGCTGCAAATATTTATAATATACTGTACAGTCAGGTCCATAAATATTGGGACATCGACACAATTCTAACATTTTTGGATGAAACGAACAAGATGTGCTTTAACTGCAGACTGTCAGCTTTAATTTGAGGGCATTTACATCCAAATCAGGTGAAC
>CM074985.1:22294505-22307005 GCA_037576825.1 Pangasius krempfi
TATATATAAATTTATATATTTTTTTTTTTTTTTTTTTTTTTAATAAATAAAACAAGTACTAAACACTAAAGATTTTTTTTAAACATTTTAAAGATTAATTACAACATCAGCCACCGCCTGTGAGCTAGTAATGAAATGTATTAAATAAAAATGTAACAATATCTACATTTATATCAGAAAATAAACCTCATTTACCACAGGACTGCTATTATATCGCGATAAGGTAGCGTTAGCGTTATCTTCTGATGGTAAGGTATAAATAATCCCACACACAGTAGCCTCTTTTCACGCATCAGTCTGAAAATAAATCAGAGGACTACATGTTCCAGTCTCGTTAGCGTGCACACCTGAACGCGAGGCTATCCTCCAGGGGCTGTGATCACGTGACCTCTGAAAAAGCACACCGAGGCCCGAGGCGAGACAGCTGGGTACCTAGCAGCAGACATGTAGCATAAACCCCAGACGTCAGCATGGCGGGATGCGCCGCTGTGCTCGCACTCTGTGACACAGACCGACGCAGTGCTGCGCTCATCAGGACGTTACTGAACTCCATGAGAGCCGGAGGTGTCAGATCCTAACACGCGTCACACACACTGCAGGCAAAATGCTTCACGAGTTTAATAGAATCTCAGAAATGTTTACAGGAAGGTATGTAGTGCTAGGGGGTGGGGCGATATGACAAAAATATCACATCGCGAGATCACATTAGACGGCATTTCTACGATACGTGATATGCATCACGATACAAGTTACGGGTTTTTGCGAACAATTTGCCAGCAGTAATATACTACTGCTGGTTTTTTTTGTTTTGCTTTTGTTTTTTTTTAAATCTCTTATCGTTTTTTATCTTCTTAGAATTTATCTTTTTTTTTTTTTTTTTTTTAAAGAAAAAAATAAAACACTTCTCATTGATGATACGATATTTAAAGAAGTGAAAACTTTAAAATATTTTTTAAATAACATTTTATTTATGAAATTAATTACAAATACTTAACACTGAAACATACAAAAAAATTTACAATTTTACAAATTTACACATTTTAATTTTTACTCAATTAAATTTTAATTTCACATCAGCTGCTTCTTGTCCTTTTAGATTTATTTATTTATTTATTTTTTTAAACATGATATCCATAATATCTAAGAAAAGTGTACTGTGACATAATTTATCATGATATCGATATTCTATCATCATATTTTCCAGTCCTAACTGGTCCGTTCATTTTTTTTATTTATTTTTTTTTTTTTAATATCATTAATATGGAGACGGAGTTTGCAGTAAATCGCACCTTATTTAAATGATTGAATAATTAATTTGTGTCATCACTGCTCCTACTGGCATTTCATTTCTACTTTTATTTCTAATAAATTCTTGCTTACGCCACTGATAAAAGGTCTTATCGCTTCTGCTGCATTTTTATCTCTAAAATTAAACCAGGGAGAGCGGCAGTTATGGCAAAAATATCATATCTCGATACCTGAAGACATTTTTATAATACACGATAGGAATCATAATATTAAGGTTCAGTAGTTTAAGAAAACTATGGAAAACTTAGGTCTAATGTCTACAAAAAAAAAGGATGAAATAAATTCAATTAAATTTAAGAAATAAATTATCAATTATAACACATAAGTATAAGAAATAAGAAATAATAACCAACATTTTAAAAGTTCAGCACAAAATTTTTGCCCTTGCTGTTTGAATAAATTCATACAAGATCTCGAGAGCTGCAATATCCGGTTTCTCGACATGACAAGTTTGTCTTATTTCAAGAGGGAGAAAAATAAATTTTAAAAAATAAATAAATAAATAAAAAAGAGAGAAACTTGTCGTAACATAAGTGAGAGCAGGAACTGACTTTTTCCTCAGACGTTCCACAAAATCAAATGCAACTATAAATGGATAAATAGTATTTTGTGTCGTTCTTTAAAAAAATTGTAATCGTTAGCAAATTGCTGTGCTTTAAAACACTTCACGCCTCACTTCAGTAACTCTGCTTTAAAACACCACCCCGTCGTTGTTTATTTCCCTATAACAGCATGACACACTCATTACTGACCCATGAATAGTGGGAGTGTGTGTGTGTGTGTGTGTGTGTGTGTGTGTGTGTGTGTGTGTGTGTGCGCGTGCAGCTCGAGAGATCTCTGTAGTTTACTCCAAACCTGATTCACACAGGCAGGGACGCTCCGGATTCCACCCTGCATTAATCTCACAGGAATTTCAAAGTAAACACTCTCTCCATGCAGCTGTCCGGCTTCCCGACTGCACACGGCACCCGAGAGACAACCCGGAATCTCACGCATTCAAACACCAACGCCGAACACATGGAACGCAACGTGGAATAAAAAAAACGACAGTGGAGAGTTTAAGTCAGTGTTTAATTACGCAGCAGAGAGACAGAGAGCGAGAGACAGAGAGCGAGAGACAGAGAGCGAGAGACAGAGAGCGAGAGACAGAGAGCGAGAGACAGAGAGCGAGTAGTTAAAGCTGAGTGATCAGAACCAGATTGGGAAAGAGAGTCAACTGATACCTCATGGAGACAGTGAGAGAAGGCAGAGAAGGCAAAGAGGGAGAGAGAGAGAGAGAGAGAGAGAGAGAGAGAGAGAGAGAGAGAGAGAGAGAGAGAGAGAGAGATGGGGGACAGACAGACATGAGAGAGAGGCAGGGAAGAGAGAGACATGGAGAGAGAGAGGGAGAGAGAGACAGGATGGGATAGACAGAGACAGAGAGAGACACACACAGAGAGAGGGGGGGAGACAGACAGACAGACAGACAAAGAGAGACATGAAAAGAGAGACAAGAGAGAGAGACAGGGGGACAGAAAAAGAGAGAGGAAGACAGAAAGAGACATGAAGCAAGAGAGATGGGGGACAAAGACAAAGAGACAGCGGCAAAGAAAGACATGAAGAGAGAGAGACGGGGACAGAGAGAGAGCGAGAGAGACAGAGACAGA
Source organism: Pangasius krempfi (assembly GCA_037576825.1). Taxonomy (NCBI): domain Eukaryota; kingdom Metazoa; phylum Chordata; class Actinopteri; order Siluriformes; family Pangasiidae; genus Pangasius; species Pangasius krempfi. Next base: position 22,297,460 of record CM074985.1, read on the forward strand.
GAGAGAGAGAGAGAGAGAGAGAGAGAGAGGAGCGATGTCTGACAAGGGACAGCAGGACTAAAAGCAGAGGTCACTCCACTCCAGCCAGGCGTGATGAAGAAATGCACAATCTCTGAAACAGAAAAACAGGAACACAGCGTGCTCGTCCTCTGCACGTTTCTTTAATGATAAAACAAATAATACGTTCCTGATAATACAGGGAATACAGGGATAAATAGGGAAGTGGGAGCTCAGTGGTGATCGGAAGGTCGCGAGTTCAAATCCCAGCACCGCCAAGCTGCCACCGCTGGGCCCTTGAGCAAGGCCCTTAACCCTCAACTGCTCAGCTGTGTAAATCAGATCATTGTAAGTCGCTCTGGAAAAGGGCATCTGCCAAGTGCCATAAACGCAAATGTAATGCACAATAATTTACCAGATCAATTTTTTTTCCAAACTGTTCAAACTTGTATGCCTTAAATGAGACTTGTACATGTCCCAGACTCACAGTTCCCAGACTAGACGTGTCTGTCCCCACAGCCATGTTTCCCAGACCCCTACATTCCAGACTCAAGTGTCCCCAAACTCAAACGTCCCAGACTTGAACATCAAATACTCTTATTCACAAACTTCATCACGACCCCTCCGTGTCCCCAGACCCGACCCCTCCGTGTCCCCAGACCCGACCCCTCCGTGTCCCCAGACCCGATCCTTACGTGTCCCCAGACCCGGCCCTTACGTGTCCCCAGACCCGACCCCTCCGTGTCCCCAGACCCGACCCCTCCGTGTCCCCAGACCCGACCCCTCCGTGTCCCCAGACCTGAGTCCTGCATGTTCAAGACTCTACGTGTCCGCAGAATCGACTCATATGGTGTGTGTCCCCAGACAGGACTCCTCCATGTCCACAGACCCATACACATCCTGCACTCCCAGGATTAAACATTCCAGACCCATATGTCCCACATTCATATTTCGAGTCCAGTGCATCAAGAAAAAGCAAATAATGAAATGTATTAGAGCACAAAAAAAAGTTTTCTGTATGTTTAGAAAACTTTCAGAACTTCTAGAAAGCACCCTGAGGTCCTAACGTCTTCTCAAGCCACTGAGAATCACTTTAAAATCACCAAACGTGCAGTACACAGGGATTTCAGTCGGCAGGTGAGCACACTCAAAGCCAAAGAGATCTCCTTAACTACATAAAGCTTTCTCTGATTTAACACATTTCTTAATAAGCTTATAATCTTAAACAAGTGTGTTAGAAGTGATTGAGGAAGCAGGGAAGGACGTGTGTTTCTCCAAAAGCTAAATAAACATCAGTCAGGCTAATAACAGCTAACAACCTGCTATTAGCCCAGACAGCAGAGCACAGGAACACTCCTGCAGGGGAAATGCACCCTGAAGCAGCTAAAGCCTGCTTGTTTCAGTGGATCTGATGAAGTCATTGCTGAAGTTTGGTTACAATTTCTTACAAATGTAAACACATTTCCTGTAACAGATCTGAAGTTCACTCTGAGTGGAACACTCTCTGGATAGTTTTTAGGGGATGTGGAGAGGAAATGTGACATTTTTCTGCAAAAAGTAAAAGACAGAGAAAGAGAGAAAGAGAGATGCAGACAGAGGGAGACTTCCAAGTGCACGCGCGTTACTAAACAAACAAAAACAAACACAAACAAACAAACAAAAGCAAGACGGTGAGGCAGAGTTTGTAGTTTGGGGGGTTTAAAAGTGATTAAAGCTCTCCTAATATGAAAATGAAAGTGCCACGCTTGCAAACCTGCAGTAGAAATGATTTACTTTTGTAAAAAAAAAAATAATAATAATAATAATACTACTACTAATAGAAATAAAAAGTGAAATAAAGCCCGCGCGAGATGACTTACTGGAGCACATAAAGACGTCCTGCAGTTTTCCACTCACTCTGCTCCAACACTGGCTTCCCAACAAACTGCTCCCAGTGAAAAACTACTCATTTGTCTGTTTTTAAATCAAATAAGCGCTTGGGGTTCATGTGGAGTTCCTCTTCCTGCAGGAAAGTGAAATCCCTCCAGCACGGAGGAGCCGTGTTTACTCCGCGTCCTGCCACAGCCAGCGGGCGGAAGTACTCCCGCGCCTGATTGGTCCGTTTCTTCACCAAGAGGCGGGACTCAGCCTTAATGCTGTGACCTGATTGGCTGGAGAGTAATCGATCACTCTCCACACCTGTCCTCTCTCTGAACAAGAAAGTCCCGTGATCAATTATAGATAAGGTAACAAGTGAAAAAAAAAAAAAAGAAAAAGAGGGGGGTGAGGGAGTGAGAAAATGAGAGCAAAAAGAAAAAACAGAAGAAGAAGAAGGAGAGGGAAAGAAAGAAGGAAGAATGTAAAAAAGCAGAAAGAGAAAGGGGGAAGAAAAGGGGGGGAAAAGGAGATAGAGAAAAAAGAAAGAAAGCGTAAGAGAAAGAGTAAAAGGGAAAAAAGAAATGAGAAGTGAGGGGGAAAAAAGTTAAACAATTAGAGAACGAGAAAGAGAGAGAAACTGACAAAAAGGGACGGAAAGAAAGAAAGAAAGAAAGAACAACAACAAAAATGAGAAAACGAAGAGAAGACGAGTGATGGTCTGTTTTTCTTTCTGCATGAGGACTCACTGATCAATCTGCCCTGTTCCGAAGCAAGAAAGTCACGTGATCAGTTATAGCGTCACGTGATTACAGAGGTAGGAATACATACTAGTGTACTGAATAGTGGGTACTCGGTAACTATGGTAACCAGTGACAGTGTTGTGTTTTGATGTGTTATGGATGTCAGTTAGTACACAGCTCTAATTTCATATAAAATCATTACGGAGTAACACACGCCTCTTATTTATATAGAAGTACTTACTGTGTGTGTGTGTGTGTGTGTGTGTGTGTGTGTGTGTGTGTGGGTGTATGTTTGGGGGGTGGTGCGTGTGTGTGTGTGTGTGGGTGGGTGTGTGTGTGTGAGATTCCACTGTACAGACTGGTTTAACAAGTTAACTACATTGAGGCCGTGTCTTCCCTACACATTAAATGCTACACAAACACTGCAGTCATAAACATCTGCTCACACACACACACACACACACACACACACATACACACACACACAAGTGCACGCACACACACACACACACACACAGTGAACACACTGAGAGGATATCAGAGTTAAACTGAATCTGCACTTCCTGAAATAAATACAGCATCGCCTACGAGTTAAGAACTGATAAAGGGATCAAAGGAATGTTATTTTTTTATTTCTACATAAATACAATACATAAGGAAAGAAAGAAAGGTACAAAAAAGGAAAAAGGAAAAAACTAGAGATAGAAAAAGGGGACAAGAAAGAAAGAATAAATGGAGAAATAAGAGAGACAGGAAAAAAAGGGAGAGAGAGAGAAAAAATAGATAAGAGAGAGACAGAAAAGGGCAGAGAAAGAGTGGAAGAAAAAAGACAGAGAGAGAGAAAAAATACAGAGAGAGAGAGACAGAATTTAAAAAGGAGGAAGAGAAAAAAGAATGGTAGAAAGGAAGAAAAAATAATTAGAGCAAAAAAAAAAACGAAAAATAACCCGAAAGAAAAAGTAAAGGATAAAAAAATAAAGAAAATCAAATAAAGAATAAAGGAAGAAACGTGACTGTGAGTTAGAGAGAGAGAGGGGGAGAGAGAGAGAGAGAGAGAGAGAGAGAGAGAGAGAGATGGTGAGAATGTGAGGGAGAGATACAGACAGAAAAAGAAGAATAACGCTCATTAACCCTGATTGTAAACGTGGGGCTGGAGGCAGCAGCTCCCTCTAGTGGCACTGAGCTGTAAACACACAGGCCTCAGACACTCATCCACCATTCTGTCCGTCTGACTTCCTTCCTTTTTTCTTCTCCTCTTTTTCTTTTTCTTCTTCTCAAGAGATTTTTGGAATGATGTTTTAATCATGTTGTCTCACCTCTGCATGCTGTACATTTTATATTTCTGGATTATTTTTTAATCTTTAAACTTCTAGCATGAAAGAAAAACAAAACATTGTCAGTATTTATACATATGAACAGAGCTCCATTATTAGTAACAGCTGCATACGTGTTATTAATAATGCAGCTCTGCACGTATAATCTTGATTTATGGAATATTTAATAATAGTTTTAAAAACGAGACACTGTTTTTATGAACGAATATATTATTATTTAGTATTTTTTATTTTAACACGGAGTTTCTTTTGTGGTAAATATTCATTTCTGACTGAATTAAATTGATTGAATTATTCTTCGTGTACATGCACAGACACGGAAAAACTCCAGAAATCAGATTAACAGTATACATGTGCTGAGTAACCTGGTTACGCTGCTAAAATCCTGATTTCCTTATCAGAACAGGTTTAATCCAGAATTAAATAACACCTGAATAAATCTGATAACTGCTAAAATCAGATTTTATATCTATATATAGCTTTTATCGGAAGCGATTGCTTTCAAAAATTCACCAATGTCAGCATTGAGTTTGAACTTTTCAGAAAAGCGCTGAGTGACATCAACCTTCGACCAATCAGATCACCAGTTAGGGTGTTGAGCAGGAAAAACAAACATGGAGGACAAAGTAATAGTGAAAATGAGTGGAGTATGAGGAGTTTTTTTACGACATCAAACACTGAATCAAAATGGCGGCGCGTGTATGTTTGGGACGTTCGCCGGAACGTGATGTAACGTCTCACTTCAAGCAGCTCAGATTCTGCTTCCTACCTCCTCATCTCCAGAGTTACACTGATCTTTATTACGTCTGCATTACCGAGAATGAAACACCTAACGTAGAGAGCAAGACAGGCTAGTTAGGTAGCTAGTTATTTTAGTTAGAGACTAGCTAGGAGTGGATCGAGCGTTGTCACGGTTACAGTGTGAGTGTTTAGAGCGAAATCGATACCTCAGGCCTCTAAAACATCACCTGTGTGATGTGACAAGCTGTAGAAATGGTTTTTAAGATGGTTCCAGGTAGTGAGGAGAACTGGAGGAGAACATGTTAGAAACTACTGGAAAGCAGCCGCATTGTTTTTTTCCCCTCGCGCTGTCACTTATGGGTGTCGTTAGGTGTCCGGACGACGTTTCTGCACACTGAGCAGTCCAGCGGTTTATCGTAGCGTGAAGTTCAGTACGATTAAAGCATTAATGGTGTCTCAGGAGTGTTTAGGGACCTTCACCACCAGCTCCATGGGGTCGGTGTGTTTGTTGCTGAAGGCTTGGCGGATGATTTCCACCGCGTCCTGATGCGTGATGCCCTGCAGAGACACGCCGTCTACGGACACCAGCTCAAAGCCAGCCTGAGAGAGAGATAGAGAGAGAGAGAGAGAGAGAGAGAGAGAGATTAAATCGGATTCACAGTGACTAAACTTCTGGGTCAAACATTCCCTGGCTATACCATGAATCTCTCCCAATAAAAGGAATAAATCACTCTGTGTCACGCTGTTAGAGGAAAATAATCAAGGACGGGGCGGTGTGATGAAGTGGACTTACTGTTACCCCTCTGTAACAGCACATCCTGAAGTGTTTTATTCCTCTTACACCACAGCAATTACAATTTATTTATTTATTAATTAACAACATGTCATACTTTTCATCCATTTATAGCTACATTTAATATAACAAGTTGAATTAGTTCCTGTTCTCGCTTACGCTTTAGCAGCTATAAACAGTCGTTTCCTCACCAGCCTCTCTTTTTTTTCTCTCTCTCTATCTTAATAAGACCAAAAAAAAAAAAAAAACGCAGCTTGTCGTGTTGCCGAGAAACTGTAAAAACGTAAACTCGTCTATCCTGAAGATTTTCCTCTGTTAAATTGCTGTGGTATAAGAGGAATAAAACACCTAGTGACATGCTGTTATAGGAAAATAATCAACTTTTGCGACGGTAGCAGTAACTCCATTTCATCACACCACTCCTGCGTTGATTATTTTACTATCACAGCATGACAAAGAGGGGTTAATGCCTTACATAACATCTCTTTAAAACCTGACCTGTGATCAGTTAGCTGCAACATGTCACACTTTTTGGTGAATAAGGAATTTTACCTTCAGCATGTTGTTAGTAGACGCAGCTCCTCCTGGAAATATCTTCTCGATTTTCACCACAGGCTGCACTCTGGACTCCACGCCACCCGAGATACTGATCCCTGTTCGTTTCAGAGAGCGTGTTATTGCACATACAGTCCTAACTTTAGCAAGGAGTGTGTTAGAGGGTGTTAACTGGCTCGACACCACTATCCTGATGAATTCTGGATTCTGATTGGTCACAAAGTGTTGATTAATTTTCAGCCTCTTGTTCTAATATGTTATCGTTTCTATAGTAACAGCTCATTCGCAGTGACTTGTACGGCGGACGAGTCAGATAAGTTTATTTAAAAAACGTACAATCGTTGATAGGGTAAAGTTTTCCGTAACATTGATGGAAGGAGTCTCCAGTGTCAGCGCTTTGTAACAGTCAGAGGTAAAGCTGTAACTTTTCCGACATCTTCAGGACGGAAGAGTTTATGCTTTGCGGTTTCTCTGTCATGAAAAGATGCATTTTTTTTTTTTTATTAACATTAAGACAGAGAATAAAGAGAGGCTGGTGAGGCAACGAATGCTTATAGCTGCTATAAGGTAAGTGAGAACAGGAATTAACTTGTTTTGTTGACATTCCACAACATTATTAAATGTAACTACAAATGGATAAATTGCTAGCTTTGGTAAATTACTATGGTATAAGAGGAATAAACCACTTCAGGATGTGCTGTTACTGGAAAAGAACCAGATTCAGGATGTTAAGAGTAACTCTACTTCATCACACCATCGCTCATTATTTTACTACAACAGCGTGACACGGAGTGGTTTATTCCTGATCCGCTGTTGGGACAAACAGCACAGATTTGCTCACCCAGTGAGTGCTTGGTTTTGCTGATGCAGACGGTTTTGAGTTCATACTCCTGATCATTACGCTGTTCTTGCGTTTGCTTTTCCCCGCTCTGTGACATCCTGAGTGGACCGAAGACCTGAGACAGCAGTGGTCTCCTGTGACGAGGAGTGTCCACTACGGTGAAGAAAACGTCCCGTCCTGCCTTCTCTTTTTTATTCGCTTTGCTTTCCGAGTGTCCGTTTCGGAAAGGAGACCTCCCCCTCCTCGTGGTGGTTTCGCGCTTGCCGTCCGTGGTAGCAGCAGAGTGTGAATTTTGTGTCAGTAGCCAGTTGGGGATTGTTGGAGATGATCTGGGCGGTTTGAGGGATTCTGGGTGAGAATATGAGTCTACAGGAAAGTCCGGCAGAGGAGTGAGGGACACTCGGCAAGGTTCCTCCGTCTCGCTTTGCTTCTGAGATGCATGAAGACGCTGTAATTGTTCCAGCAGCCTGTTCTGTCTGCCCACGTCCTCGGCTGCCTGGAGCTCGAATCCACCGTGCTGGTCTGAAACACACACACACACACACACACACACGTATATATACCCTGGAGCGTCGAGAGTCTAACATATCACAGATGTATAATACTGATCTAAACCTAGGTCTCACCTGGAACAGGTGTGATGAGGTGGCGCTTGGGGGCGTGGCCTGCCTTGGGAGATCGCAAAGGGGACGACCGTCCTAAGAGAAAAAGAAGCAAAAAATAGTATTTAATCTAACAAGTAACGCTCATCGGGACCACTCAGAAGTACACGAGGTTTAGGGAATTGGATCTGATTCAGTAGCTAGCTAATAGCTGGATAGCTAATTTGCCACATACAATCAATTCCCTGTTTATTTTGTATTATTATTTAGCTTTAATAAGAATAACAAGTCGTGAATTTCAGTGCTTGGGACACAACCATATAGACAACAATCAAGGGAAATGTGAAAGAGTATAAAGTCAGTAGCTGGTAACGCTTAGATCCGCATTTTCTAACTTACGAGAGCGTCTCTTTAATATGTGGTAGGCTTCCTCCTCGAAGGGTTGCACCATGCTGTTAAACAGCTGAAGATCCTCCTTAGGGACAAGCGTTCTGAAATCAGGGCAGAAGGAGAAGAAACTATAAGTAGGCGTGAGCTATTCAGGCCATCTAAGATGTTATTGTCGTTTCTTTTATTAACAGTAGAAAGTATACTGATGGAAACAATGACACGAAATTCCCTCTCATGCTCCTGGGATCATCCTGATGGCAGGTGTGTGTGTGTGTGTGTGTGTGGGATGTGAAAATCTACAGATGCTTTGTTTGTCTCTCAGGACACAATGATATGATCTCTGTAATATCAATAAGCTTTTAAAGTAGAAGCTGAGAACATTTAAGATATGACAGTGTTTCGGCTTTTTTCACCTGATCTCCCTCAGTAACAGGAGTTTCTCCGGTCCGTTCAGAATGGTCAGCAGGGGGAGCACGAGAGACTTCAACTCTCGCTCCGCTGTATACTGAACAAACACAGACAGGAAGCTTCATATACACCAAATACCTCTGAACGAGGAAAGGGGCTGATTGGCTAGCGAGCGATGTCACACACACTATTACCCGCTTACAGATCTCCATGAGCACGGCTACGTCTTCCTCCTCCAGCAGCTTCGTGGCCATTTCCTCCACCTGAGTGAGCACTTCCTCATCAGACAACCTGCTGCTTGTTGTACCTTCAGCCACAGACCATCATTATGAGCAAATTCATCCCAGAGAACACTGTTTTTCCTAAACACACACTCCGTTATCCATTACACAGTAGCATCTTACCGTGACCGGGCTCGGGTCGGGATGGAGATTTGGAACGCTCCCTAGACGAGCTCCTCTTCCAAAGCAGGCCGAGGAAGGTTTTGGAACGCTGCAACGAGATCCCACCTTCTTCTCTTCCTTCCTTCTGCTTTTTCTGCTTCCTCTGTTCCTCTTCTGAATATGTGTGTAAGAGAGACAGGAAATACGCTCAGCTTTTCCACATTTCAGATCTAAGTAAGGATCAAATCGTGACTAGTTACACAAACAATGGCTTTGCACATATATATCTGACCTGAGACAGTCATGTGGCTCTGGGTCCTGCGGACGGGTGGACCAGGTCGGCTTAGCGCCATCAGGAGAGACGTTTTCCTCCCCTCTCTTCTCTCGTCTCCTCCTCCTCCTCCTCCTCCTCCTCCATCGTTACGGATAGCCGAGTCCTGCAGGAGCTGCGTTGGGCCGCGGCTCAGACTCGTCTCTGCGTGGAAGTCTTTTTCGATGGGATCTGTGAGAAACTGGCCCTCAGTGAAGCTGGACATGTCGGTCATCTGGGACCTGAGGGGCAGAGAGAGAGGCAGCGTGGCCTGGGAGAGACCAGCGACCGAGCTGAGGAGGGTTCCAGAGGACAGAGAGGAGGCAGACGAGAACGAGTCTGAGCCCCGCGACGAGGAATGGAGTCCTCTACTGCTTCCTAAATATAATAATAGATAATGTCTCAGAAGTTCAACAGAATTATTCGTGAATTATGATTCAGTCCATAGTCGGGTTTCTTACGTTTATCAAGCCAGCTGTACTCCGCCACTAGCTCTTGATAAGCTGGGTATCGCCCCGCCTCCTGTCAATCAAACAAGACTCAACTGAATACATTTTTTTTATATAACAGTTTTTAAAAATAGACATTGTCACAA
>CM074985.1:22308420-22324899 GCA_037576825.1 Pangasius krempfi
AGACAGACAGACAGACAGACAGACAGTTCTCACTTGGAGACGTAGATGCCGAGGCCGTACTCTGTTCCTCCGCGGATGTTGAGGCCGAGGCAGGGCCGTGACAGAGACGTGTGCAGGTGAACTGTACGACGCAGAGCGCCGTCTGTGCGGCTCTCTGACAGAGACACGCCCCCCTCCTCTACCACCATCCTGCGGTGGATCAGATCTACCCTACACACTCACACACACACACACACACACACACACACACACACAATTAAGCAAATTAACATTCTTTTATAATCTTATTCACTTCCCTCATTACAGTTCAGTGCCCTGATTTCTGCAGCTGTGTTTCTGTTATTAATGTCCAAACTACGGCCAGTTTCCACATACAACATGTGAGAAGTGTATGAAGTGTGTGAAGTGTGAGAAGTGTGAGAAGTGTGTGAGAAGTGTGAGAAGTGTGTGAAGTGTGTGAGAAGTGTGAGAAGTGTGTGATGTGTGAGAAGTGTGTGAAGTGTGTGAGAAGTGTGAGAAGTGTGTGAAGTGTGAGGTGTGTGAGAAGTGTGTGATGTGTGTGAAGTGTGTGAGAAGTGTGAGAAGTGTGTGATGTGTGAGAAGTGTGTGAAGTGTGAGAAGTGTGAGAGGTGTGTGAGGTGTGTGAGGTGTGTGTGAAGTGTGAGAAGTGTGAGAAGTGTGTGAGGTGTGTGTGATGTGTGAGAAGTGTGTGAGAAGTGTGTGAGGTGTGTGTGATGTGTGAGAAGTGTGTGAGGTGTGTGTGATGTGTGAGAAGTGTGTGAGAAGTGTGTGAGGTGTGTGTGATGTGTGAGGTGTGTGTGATGTGTGTGATGTGTGAGAAGTTTGTGAACAGCGTTACAGTTTATAATGTTTAACAATGTGGCTTCAGCATCACAGCAACAAATATTAAGCATCTCACTAGTTCTTATCAAATAAATTAAGAGTAAATTATTAATTCTTAATCTAATGAGCAATCATTAACAAATGATCAAATCTATCTATCTATCTATCTATCTATCTATCTGTCTATCTATCTGTCCGTCTATCTATCTATCTATCTATCTATCTATCTATCTATCTATCTCCTGATAACTCCTTCCTGTGGTAAATAAGTAAGAACAGGTGTGTGTTGCTCACCAGGTGGTTTTCTCATTGGTGTATCTGACCCCAGGGACCCGCCCCACTCTCTGAAGGACCAATCGGAGGCGGCGGTGGCCAGTCAGCACTTTCACAGCACTGCTCATGCTGATGTTCTCCAGACTGACACCATTCACCTCCAGGAGCTTATCCCCTACACACAGCCCTGCCTTCTCTACACACACACACACACACACACACAGAGTTCTCTCTCGCACACACAGAATTCTCTCTCTGTACAGTACTAAATATGGTAAACAAATGGAGCTGCAAGTGGCTCTCTCTCTCTCTCTCTGTCTCTCTCTCTCTCTCTTTCACACACACACACACACACACACACACCTGCAGCACTGTTGACCTCCACTTTGCTGATGAAGATGTTGAGGCCGTGCTCGGCTCCCCCACGAACACTGAAGCCCAAATGACCATCTTCTGTCTGATCCACTGTTACTGTCACTGTCTCGCCATGCAGATCACCTGCAAAACACACACACACACACACACACACACACACACACACACACACACCAGAGATGTGCTGAATTCTGGATTCTGACTGCACACACAATCACAATCTCTCTCTCTCTGTCTCTCTCTCTCTCACACACACACACACACACACATTCTCACCCTCTATGATGGTGTTTCCACCAGCTGGCCTTTGTGTTGGAGACAGAGATCTGTTTCTGTGGTGACCCTGGTGTGGGGTTGTGGGCCGCTGTGGACTCCCCATAGTGTGTGTGTGTGTGTGTGTGTGTGTAAGGGTCAGCAAGATGTCCTGTGTTAATCCCACCTCATTTCCACTCTTTATCTCCACAACATGCCAGATATCTGTCCACACTCACTTATTTAGGTGATCAGAACCTAAACACTTCCTGGAAGAAACTGAACTGTTGGTCAGAGAGAGAGAGAGAGAGAGAGAGAGAGAATCAAGAAGACATTTTTACTTTAGTGTCACTTCACCATTTTAGCAAACAGCGCCGAATGGTAAAGCGTATGTAGGCTCCGTATTTTAAATCTCAGGACGTGAGCAAAGAAAAATCAGGGTTTGGATTTGATTCTTCCACAGATAAAAGTCTCATAAATGATTTCCAGATATTAGTGCACCCTGAAACACTGAATTTATCTGTAACATTAATGTAACGTTTAGAAATATTAATCAAAATTACTGTGAATAAATCATTATTAAATAAAAACATCGCTTCGTCTTCTGCGTACATTTGCATACTTCATAAAGTTAACAGTCTAGTCTTTGATGATGTTAATTTTTTTAGTTTATAGCACTATACACAATAGTTTGTTAGAAAATAATTTTTTTATTGTTTGACCAAAAAAACCCAGTGGGCTGTTTTGCAGGTGTATTTTATGTAAGCTTTCAGTATAAAATGTAGCATAAATCCAACACTTATCATCATTTTGGTTAATTCCTCTGTTAAAATGATTATAAATAGGAAATAGGAATTGAAATGTTTGGTTTTGAATGTAGAAAAATACTGATTTTAAGATTTTAAAAAAATAATAATAATTTCATATATTTCCACTCTAGTATATGTGGTTTATAAGGTTTATAAAAGAAACTGTATCATATAATAACACATACACTGAATATCAGAAATTAAGCTTTTCAGGGCCATGTGACATGACGTCATCGCGCAGTGGGCGGGGCTTGACGTCGTGCTACGTTTCAAAACTGTAACTACTTTTCTGTTAATTTTTTTCTAATGCTATTTTTTTTATTATTGGACTTTAATGGAAGATGTGTTATAGATGAAATTTATTATTTTTTTTAATCTGAAAAATAATTGATGTGACCTGTAGTATGTCGCGTTAATGACTTCCGGTCTGGCATTTTATATACCTCGCGCGCGCCAGGACAGGAGCATGACTAACGACACTGTGTGGATATAAAAAAAGGACATATAAAACATATAAAACATCACCGAATAACGTGTTTCAAACCCGTATATATTTCAGAAAAAAAAGTTATTATTAATGGCTAAATTACAGGAGGGAGAAATAAAACGCGCTGTCAGCGGTTGCTAGGCAACAAGTGAGCCACTACGTCAGTCTTCACCTGTGTTACACATAAATGACAGAAACCGAATAAACAAACTAAATAAATCGCCGTTTTTGAACAGAAATATGCTCTTATATTCGCCAACACAGTCGATATCAACTTATTAATGTTTTTTAAAAAGTATTGCGTTCTTTTCTTTTCTTTTTTTTTTTACCTGATATTGTTTGTTGAAAAGGACAAATGACTCCTCCATTCATTCCAAAGGCAGGTCTAAGACCCGCCCACTATCGCTGATTGGTTGGTACGGTTGCGCTACAGGATTACTATTGGATGAAATGGTGTCAATCATCTCGGTCACAGTCGCTCAAGGCAAGATAAAACTACAATGACATTAATTCAGGTTTAACTGTGCGTTTAATTAAATTAAAAAAAAATACACAAACTCCAATGACTTTTATCAGTCAAAAATCAATTTATTTCATAAATCGATTTATTTCCTAAATTTATTTCATACATACATGCAGTTCTATCAACTGAACTATTGTCAAAATAGTGTTTTACATGTAATTAGATTGTGTCTAAGGTACTTATTAGTCCAGATCATTGTTTATGATTAAGTGTGTAGTGTTTTCTTGCTATAAAGGCATTAATAAGTATCACAGGTGTTTTATAGAAAATATTAAATTGTATATATTAAGATAAAAACAAACCTTCTGATCAGTATCAAGTATGTAATCTTGATATTAAATATAAATGTGCTTTTTGACTGCTAACTATTACTGTAAATGTGTGTTTTTTATTAGAGTACTTACAGTGTATCAATGAACACAAAACAGTACGAACAGTAAAATAGTACATCTGCAGTAAAAACACAAAGAATTCTTATATGAAAAATAAATCAACGAGCCAATCATAAGAGTATTACTGGTTTTTTTATGCAGCTATTTCCATTCCAGTGCAATTAACAATTCAGATTCCTCGTCTCTTCGTGGTGTTAGATTTAGTGCAAAGGTGTTCTTTTTCGAAATCTATACCGTATCACAGGGTGTGTTGCTGTGTTTTGGGAGAGTGAGGCATCAAAACTGCTCGCTCCTGTAGAGAGTTTAGAGTCAGTCTGTCATTAACACGCTCCCAAACCCTTCATCAAAACAGAGACACACACTGCAATACATTTACCTCAAGGATAAGAGGGAAAAAATAAACACAAATAACACAGCAAGCCCAAACAGCAGAACAGGTCCAAGACTTTTCTATAAGTACAGAAAAAAAACACACACAGCCCAGTGCTGTGTCACTATTTTGTAGATTCATGACATCAAATCGCAATTAAGTCCATTTCAGTTACAGGATTTAACACTACAAAATCTGGAAAAGTTCAAGGAAGGGAAGGGGGGGGGGGGGGGGTGAATACTTATGCACAGTGCTGTATATCACACTGAACTAAAAGGAAATGAAAGACCATTACTCTGTACCCTATTTAGTACCCTGTACCCTATTACCCTATTAAGTACACTTCATGTTCTTGAAGTGTCTGTAGAACTGATTTGAGATCAGTGCTGATATCTTTAATCAGCTTTCTGCACTTTCTGCACTGCCTGTAACACTGATCTGAGATCAGCCTTATCACCAAACTCCTTCTCCTGGTGCTCCATTAAAACACCCTGCAAAAAAAAAAATACAGAAATATATAAATAAATCATATGAATAGATGACTTATATCATCTGATTAAAAAACAACAACAGAATGAATAGAGAGATAACATAAAAGGTGGAGTGTCACCTGATTCTCTGGACCAATCACATAAAGACCTCCAAGTATAAACCCCTCCCCTTTACTGTTGCCCCGGTAACCTTTCCTCCAGGCGCGCAGGATGTTCCGCCACACGCTGATACGAGTGAAGCCCAGAGCCATCATCTTCCTCTGCCTGGGACTGTAAAAAAACTGCTGCAGCGTAGAACAAGCAGGAGAAAAAAAATAATTACAGAACAGACTTCACAACGTGCATCACGATTTGATCACGTCGCAAGTTTCAATTCATTCAAAGTGACTCATTCTAAATGAATCATGAGTCATTTGATGAGGCAGTTTTCAGTCTGTATTCTCACATGTTCAGAGTGAACTTCTGAACTTTCTTCCTCCATTTTCCCCCAATTTGTTCACCTGCCAATTCCCACCCACCAGCCAGCTCTGTCCCATCACGTGACAGCTACCAGCCGGGGAGGGTGAAGGCTAATGTGTGCTTTCTCTGAGACACGTGAAGTCAGCCAACCACATCTTTTCAAACTGCTGATCATGCTGCATCACAGGGTGACGTAACACCCTCGGAGGAAAGCACTATCCGCCCTCTTCTGCATACATGATCTCACAAACACCCGTGATTGGCTAGTGTCACTTTGATTGACAGGGGAGAAAGATATGTCCCTCCCACCTAGACAGCACAGCCAGTTTTGCTCACTTGACTCCCGGCTTATGGATGGAATTAAACTAAGGATGTCCCGATGATAGGGGAATACGTTTCTGTTTCAGTTACAGTGAAAACACGTGGCAAAGGGGCAAATAAAATCTAAAATATCTGGAAATGATCAAATATTGTCTACAATCCAGGTATTAAAGTTCACAGACAAGTCAAGGCAACTTCATTCAATATGGACAAATTCTACAGCAAATCTGACAGTGGCTGATTCTCAGGAGGAAGAAAAGGTAAATCTATATTCTGTTAAATGCTCACACGTCCAATTATTGTTGAAATTATTTACTATTGATTTTATAATTCCAGAAAATGACTACATTTATCCCATGTAGTAACTAAACAATAAGCACCAGCATTCAGAAGGAAATAAAAAAAAAGAGAGGAAGTGCATTGAACATGTGGTTGTATCCACAACTAAATAGAAATGAGAATATAAATGAAATGAAATAGAAATGAAATAGAAATGAAAAGCAAACTTCAGTGCTCCTTTGGAATCTCAGACCTTCTCATCCAGGAAGATTTCTCCGCTGAAGTAGGGTCTGAAGTTGTGTATCTCCGTACCGATGTTCTCCTTCACCACGGCGTACAGAGGAACACCCACCTCGTCCAGCTGAGGCTTCAGAGAGGACAGCTCAGAGGCTTCCTGTTATTAAACACACACACACACACACACACACACACACACACACACACACGCACACACACAATGAATAAAAGACTCTACAGTATTCTATTTTTATTTTATTTACTCATTTATTTGTCAGGGACAAAGCTAATTAATCAACAACACTGTACATGTGCTGGAATTAGCCCTAGTGCTTTCTTTCTCTCTTTCTCTCTCTCTTTCTTTCTTTCTTTCTTTCTTCCTTTCGTTTGTCCCTGTCTAGATGTAACAGGGTAAAAATATACCTAATTAGCTTAATAAGTCTTGTTCTTCCACCTCATAACAGGTCTGCATACACACACACACACACACACACACACACACATACAAAGCACAGACACAGAGAATAAAAATATTACTCACAGCCTATATATTGTTGTGTTACCAAATATCAGGATTGTTGTATCTGTGAGGCATTAAAGATACAGTGTGTAACTTTTGGGGATTTGGCAACTCCTCCTCCTGGTAGAAATGCATCAGTGCAGCTCTCTTATTTTAGTTTGCATCGTAAGTTTTGCTGCTCAGTGTGAATCCGTGAAATGAGTGTGTGAAACAGTAAACTGGAGGTTATAATGTTTTATCAGGTGTTAGCTACGCTAGCCGTGTAGCTCTGGTGCAGCACTAACACAGCAAACTTCCATTTGGAGTACGGGACAAGTGTGTAAACTTGAATTCTGAAATAGGTACCGAAGCGTTAAATGCTGTGTAACATTGAAACGACACCAAGAGTTCGGTTTTATATTTAGAGAGACTCCCTCTTTGGCTTCAGTAGTTGATTAAAAGTGTTTAAATGCAGTTGTCTGATTTACACCAGCTGGATAGGTTTACATTTTTTCATTTAAAATATAAAAATGAAAGGGAAGGACCGTCACGTTTTCCATATCATGGCATACTGGTATACACAGCGCAAAGATATACACACACACACACGCACACACACACACACACACAAAACACACACCTCTCTGCACAAAGATCATCCAGGTCGTCTGACGGCCATGATCACGGCTCCGGTGTTCTTCCAGAGTGTGAGCGCTTTGAAGCTCTTCTCGTCTGCGTCTCCAGTGTTCACAACACAAACACACAAAACACATCAACCAACAACTGAATAGGAAAATTCCTGTTGTGTATAACGGGAAAAAAAAGTATAATAGTAATGCACACAAAGTGTCTGGATGCTATTACTACTACTACAACTACTACTACTACTAATAATAATAATGCTAAAAACATAATAAAGACTGATGTATAAAAAAAAAGGCAAAATATGACACTGAGTCCATTATGTTCTGTTAGACAAACACATGGTTTGTTTAACTGACATCATTATAAATCCTCTAAAATGCAAAATTCAAACTTCATCAATGGAGAAATGTTTATTATTAAATATTTAGTGAATTAATAGATGTTTTATTGGAATAATCCACACAGATCTAACCTAACCAGAAAGTTCAAAATCTTTATCTCTCTAATGAAACACTTTAGGTGCCACATATTAATGATTTAATACTTATTAACACTAGCGCTGTGTGCGATATGATGTCTATAGGTATAGTTACTTATTAAATCAATTTTATTCATATTGATACTTCTAACTATATTAACATAATTTCTGGTGGGGAAAAAGTGATTTTCTTGATTTATTTTTTCCCCCTTCTATTTTTCTTTTCTGTGAAGTATCATTTGTAGCATCCCCATTTTAGAAATACTATATGCAGTACTTGACAATGTGTGTGTGTGTGTGTGTGTGTGTGTGTGTGTGTGTCTCACCCCCCGCAGTGGTCCTCAGTTCGGCGTTGGCGAATGTGTCCAGCGAGGTCGGCTGTGGTTTAGTCAGGAACAGGTCGGTGTTGAGCAGCAGGACACAGACAGTGATCACACCCACAGCCAGCAGCCACACATCCACACTAAACCCTGCTATATTCACAAACACTGCAGACGACAGGAGAGAACATACAAGTGTGTGTCAATAAGAGTAAGAATGAGACACAGGAAGTGTCCTGAGACACAGGAAGTGTCCTCAGCCACAGGATGTGTCCTGCACCCTGAAGAACACAGCTTATAACTATAGCATTTAAATACATCCAAATATTCCCACTTTCAGTCCACTGGTATGGGAGTTTGTTGAATTCTGGATTCTGATTGGACAGCTACAAATGACAGGTTTATATAATCGTTATATATCGTTATCGTTTCTATAGTAACAGCTCGTTCACAGGGACATTTTTACGGCGGACGCTCCACATAAACTTTGATACTGATAGGCTGAAGACTTCTGTAAGGAGATGTCTATTTAACATTAATGGAAGGAGTCTCCAGTGTCAGATAAAGCAGTAAAGACTTCAGGACAGAAGAACAAGCTTCATTTTTGTCATATTAACTTCAAGAGAGAAAAAAAGAGAGGCTGGTGAAGGAAGGACTGTTTATAGCGGCTATAACATGCTGTAAGTCATAACAGGAACTAACGCTTGTAATGTAATAAAAAAAAATGGATAAAAGGAGCTTCGTGTTGTTCTTTAATCAATACTAATTTTAACTGTTGACAAATCACTGTGGTGTAAGAGGAATAAAACACTTCAGGATGTGTATTTATAGGAAAATAATCAACTTCAGGGTGGTAACAGGAACTCCACATCGTCACAATGAAACGTTGTTGATTATTTTCCTGTAACAGCACGACACCGAGAAGTTTAATCCTTATTCCTAGCTACGTCTACTACACGATATTGAAGAAAAGTCTAAGAAAAGAGTTGTTTAGATTTAGAAATACTCACTTTTTGCAGGAGTAGAATTCACACACAGGAGTTAAACGTTTTTGTCATGTCTCATGGCTGTGAGTTCATCTGTTTCATCCTCACAGTCGCGACAGCGGCTTCCCGACTGAATGACTTCATATAAAAACCCATAGAGCTCATTTGCATAAGGAAGACATCAGCCAATCAGGAGCTCGCTCATTTGCGCAGGGTTAGAATGTGAGAAAACACACAACATACTAAAAGAATTGTGTAATCGAAAATGCAATGTTCTACTTATTTCTGTAGTTTTGCAATAGAACTACAATGTAACTAACAAATAAAGGAAACTTCTAGCTACCAGTTCAGCACTGTGCATTTCTAACTCCTCACACACTCGCCCCAAGACATAGTTTGTCTCAATAACACAGTTTGTACATTATATTCTCTCTGGGAACACCCTCTCTCTCTCACACACACACACACACACACACACACACACACACACACACTGACCTCCATCGAGTGTGTTTGGAGCTCACGGTTCTGTGAAAGAGCGTAAAGCATCAGCGAGCACGACTCCCACATTTCCCACTGTACGGGTCAGAAGCTCCATCACTCACATCACACCTGCTCTCAGTACACACACACACACACACACACACACACACACACACACACACACACACACACACACACACACAGCGGACTGAGGAAATACACAGTCCAACACACAGACACACACATCAGACGTGAACCGCATTCAAATCACGCACAAGAGCTGGAGTTACTGTGAGGAAATAACTGACGGTATTTAGAGCAGGGGTTGGTGTGTGTGTGTGTGTGTGTGTGTGTGTGTGTGTGTGAGAAAGTAAGCGACAAGTGGGAAAGAATGTGTTATAATTAGAAGTAAAACAGATAAACAGTCTTTTTTTGTACTTTATTATCTTGGAGTTTGTGAAAGAATTTAATTACGATGTTATTTAAGAGACCAGGTCTGGAACTTTTTACAGAAATTCCACAGACACTCATGAAATCTGTAACAGGCCTGCGCTGTCATGGTTATTTATTAGAGCAGTTATAGAAATGCAGCTTTATTCCAGAACTTTCCACCCACAGAACCTGAGCCTGAAAAAACACTACAAGTACTAGTTGTACTCATAGTACTGGTGGTAGTAGTCATAGTATTAATACTAGTAATAGTACTAGTAGTCATAGAACAAGTAGTAGTATTCATAGCAGTAATACTAGTAGTAGTGGTAGTCTTAGTAACAGTAGTAGTACCAGTATTCATATCAGTAATACTAGTAGTAGTCATAATAATACTACTAGTCAGAGTAGTAGTAGAAGTAGGTCTTAGTAGTATCCATTGCAGTAATACTAGTAGTAGTAGTAGTAGTGGTAGTCTTAGTAACAGTAGTAGTAATAGTAGTACTAGTATTCATAGCAGTAATACTATTAGTAGTAATAGAAGTACTAGTATTCATAGCAGTAACACTAGTAGTAGTCATAATAATACTACTAGTCAGAGTAGTAGTAGTAGTAGTCTTAGTAGTATCCATTGCAGTAATACTAGTAGTAGTAGTAGTGGTAGTCTTAGTAACAGTAGTAGTAATAGTAGTACTAGTATTCATAGCAGTAATGCTAGTATTAACAGTAGTCATAGTAGTAGTACTAGTATTCATAGCAGTAATACTAGTAGTAGTCATAATAATACTACTAGTCAGAGTAGAAGAAGTAGTAGTTCTAGTAGTATTCATAGCAGTAATACTAGTAGTAGTAGTGGTAGTAGTAGGTGTAGTAGTAGTCTTAGTAACAGTAGTAGTAGTATTCATAGCAGTAATGCTAGTATTAATAGTAGTCATAGTAGTAGTAGTAGTAGTAGTAGTAGTAGTAGTACTAGTATTCATCAGTAATACTATATAATGAAATCCTTTATTTATGAAGTATTTGTTCTTAAATGTATCAGACAGCTCAAGATATATAGATTGGGTATAAACTATAAACTAGATTTTTACTTCATCATATAAATATTTGTTCTCTAAACTTAGTCCATGTTACATGATTGCTTTTGTCTCCAAAGGGATTGGGGAGGTTTTGAATCTTGGATAGTTTGGTAACTTGTCATGGATCCAGACATTGTGTTGCACAATTTGGCATTTTTCTGATTTTTTTTATTATTATTTTCCACACTCCCTGTGTGTGTGTGTGTGTGTGTGTGTGTGTGTGTGTGTGTGTGTGTGTGTGTGTGTGTGAGAGTAGATTAACTTGTGCACACTAAACTGACCACATCTTCCATAACTCACTGATAAGTCAGATGCCCCTCTCTCTCTCTCTCTCTCTCTCTCTCTCTCTCTCACACACACACACACACACACACACACGTACAAGTCTTACTAACGAACCCAAAACAATGTTATCAGCATGAATCGAGGTCCAACGACTCCTAAAGCACATTAATGAAAGAAAGAAATTAGAAATAGCTATTCTCTGATAATGACCGGGAATTTAGTCTCCCTCAGATTGACCTGAACACCAGAACCATTTACATCACACAGTAAGAACTTCTTGCTTTACTTAAAACCAACGACTGCCTGGTTTTGTACCTACGCACTTTATTCGCTGTCTCGTTCAGTCTTGCACCTACACCGCCGGGTTTATCCTGATGCTGTGCGCGGAGTGACCTGCTCTTGTATATTATCACATGTTTTGCATCTTACATCAGACTCCTGATTTCATCTCTCTGTTCATGTGGACTATAAACAGGACGAGGATAAGAAACCGAGTCATGTGACTTTCTCACCCGCGAAACACTTACAAATAAAACTACATTCATTTCCATTTCAATGAGATTTGATTAAAAAAGGCCATGGTTTTGTGTGGCTGTTTTTTTTTTTGGCGCAAAATAAGTCAAGTTAAGCTTCAGAAAGTGAAAATTAAGAAAAGTGCCACAGTATTGAAAAAAAAAATCACAACTTTAAACCTGGTGTGTTTTTTTTTTTTTTTTTTTGCTTCGATGAATTTCATTTCTGAAATCATGAATATCGCAGTTTAGTGTTTTTCGGCTCCTAAAGCACTTCGCAGTCAGGTGAAATTCTGAGTATGAAGGAAAACACAAACCTACAAAGCAGGAAAACAGATTATTTAATCTTTTCTACTTCAGAGAAATGAGCTACAGAGGAGCGAGTCGTGTATTTTAACATGTTCGTGTGACGAATACACTGAGTTCAGTCGGCTTCAGAAAGCTTATCGTTTAAATAGACTGTATAATATATCACACATTATAAAACATATACAGTATAAAGCATATTTAGAGAGGATATGGCTCATCTTCATTCTTCTTCATCTTCCCCCTGCAATAAAAACAATAATCTTCTTGATGTTATTAATAACAATAATCTTGAAATACTAGATAAATTTGACTTTATTCAAGATATATTCCCTTTTAAGATGTGAATTTTGCAGTGTAAAATCTGATGGCTCACATAGAAACCCAAAACTATTTTCATTCCGTCGCAGAAAAAGAGCTTTAAAGAAACTCAGTACAGCTCTACAGAGGGACATCTTGCATTATTACTTATTTGTCACGTCAGAAATTGCAGCAAAATATTCTTCATGCTGAAAAAAAATAAATAAATACATAAAACCAAACCATGGTTTGAAGCGTGTAGAGAAGACGCTAAAACACAGAAGTGACATAGAATCAAGCGGAAACGTCACCGTGTCTTTGAGCGCGTTCGGGTCGGCGAGGGTCTCGGGCTCTTCCTGTCCGGGAGCTCCGCTCTCCATCAGAGCTGCCGATTGGTCTTCATCCACGTCGGTGTGTGTGAGCTCGGAGTCGTCCTGTTCCAGAGGAGAGCGTACTGAATTCTCACGGCCCTCATCACTCCATCCTCTCTGTCTGACTCTCTGTCGTTTTGCCTTCATTTATTTCACTTGAACTCTTTCAGTGTTTCTGTGATGTTAGAGGCTGAGAATAAAAGTGTCACCTGCAGCATCGGAGAAGGTTCGGGATTCACTGCTTCTTCCTCTGCTGATCTGATCAGAATTTGTGACGCAGCATCACCTGCTTGCTACAGGAAGTGACATCATGTGTGTCAACAAAACTGCCCTGGTTTTGAAATTCAGCTTTTTATCATTTCTACCACAGTGTACCCATCTTCCTTCTTCTTATGCTTAGAGTCAGTAGAGCGTATCTACATAGCCTTTCTCTCCTTTCTTCATACCTCTCAGTTTATTTCTCTCTGTTGCTATCTTTTGCCTAATCTTTGGCACTTTTTCTCCATTTCTGACCATTCAAAGGACAAATCCTGACCTCTAGCAAGACAAATCATCATCATCATCATCATCAAAAAAAAAAAAAAAAAAAAAAAAATTCCACAATTCCACACATAATACCCAGGGAAAACCTTCCACCTTCTGTCCTCACCTCTTCTTCTGCTTGTTTTTGGCTCGGTTGTGTCTCGCTCGCTGATTCTTCAGGATTTACCGCTGAGTCGTCTACCGAGACCATAGCGTCTACATCTGGAGGTTTCGTCCCACCTGAATCCTATAATCAAGTGTAGAAATGGTATCATTGTCCCATTCAGAATCCTCTCACAGTGTTGATTCTTCTCTTACTGATTCATCTGTCATCTCTAGTCATCTCAGCCAATCACAGCAGAGCGAGCAATGCTGAAGCCAAACCAGGAGGCACAGCGCAAAACGCAACGCAAGATGCGGAAGTATGTGGACGCACGGCGAAATGATTTCCGGGAAGTCTTCCAGCCGATTGTTAACAGAAACACCAGCATCTTTTATCGCTATCTCGTTCACAAAGGAAAGGTATTTCACTTCATTTTTGAAGGTGTGAATTTAACATCTAAGGATTCCAAGCTGAATAAAGGATATAAATTCTATCAGCGATCAGGTTAAGGTGATGTTAACTGACGTTAGCACTGATGATAAGTAGCTAGATATGGAGTTCGCTGATATCGTGTGTGTATCGCTTCATATTTACCACATTTCACTGGTAGTACCCTTTCAGCTAGCTGTAGTTAACTGAAAGCGGAGCGAACACTTGTAGTGAAAATGAGGAGTATTTTTGTTTGTTAGTCGACGGTGACGTGGTAGTCAGATGCTAGTAATCGATGAGGAGGAACGCACAAACTTGAAGTTAAACTCCACTGGTTGGCTTGAGAGTCTGTCAGATTAGCTTCCTTCTCATATCAAACGATCTCTACTCACAGAAACTCTTCTACAAACTCTACTTGCGCTGATATTCAAGATACGATTCCACTGCAGTTCACGGTTTTCTGTAAAACCTCTCATGAGCGTTGTTTGATTCTGCTGCTGCTGCTGCTGTTGTTGTTGTCGCAGAAGTAAAATTGCCCTGCGGAAACCCGGAAGTATAAAAAGGGCCCGTTGATGTTCGATTTAGTAAGGCTGTAGCTCATCACGTAAACCTCATGCACTATTTGAGGTTTAAAAGCCAATGTGAAGGATTCCTGAGTCTCGCAGCAGAAAAGCGTTCGCTTTATCAACCGTGACTTCGATTCCCGACGTTTCCACAGCCATCCGTGGCCAGGAGTCCAAAAGAGCAAAACTGGCTGTGCTTTCTTAGTGGGAGGAGCATATGCTCTCTCCCCTGTCAATCACTAGCCAATCGTGGGCCTCTGTAAGCTCATGTATGCAGAAGAGGGCAGATAGCGCCTCAGAGGAAGCATGTGTTAGCCTACAGATTCAGTAACGAAGATAATGTGTTAATCGATGAACTTTTTATTAAATTAAGACTCTCGTCAGCATGTTTATGGCAAATATATCTATGGTTACTAATTGGTTTGAATGGAAATATGCATAATGAGCTTCATATCAAAGTGTGTAGTTAAATAGTTTTCCATTTTTCTTGTCGTCTTTCTACCTACTGTCTGTCTTTCTCTCACTGAGCAATTAGACTGTC
The DNA here is from genome assembly GCA_037576825.1 of Pangasius krempfi. NCBI lineage: Eukaryota > Metazoa > Chordata > Actinopteri > Siluriformes > Pangasiidae > Pangasius > Pangasius krempfi. The sequence goes on from CM074985.1 coordinate 22,323,380, forward strand.
CTCACGTCCTCCTCTGCGTGGCTTTGACTTGGTTGTGTCTCGCTCACTTATTCCTCAGGATTTATCACTTCGCTCTCTGAGACCGTGATGCCTACATCTTGAGGTTTTGACCCGTCTCAATCCTTCACCATAAAAGAAAAAAGGAGGAATGCTATCGTTCAAACCTTTTCATCATTTCCACTCACAGTGCTGTTCCTTCCTGATCCAACTGTCATTGCTACACTAAAGCCAAACTACTTTAAATATCAGCTTTTCCACCACAATCACAAGCACTTTATCGCCACTTGAAGCCGTTGTTTTTACAGTTAAATTTGACATCTTCTGTCCTCACCTCCTCTTCTGTCTGGCTTTGACTCGGTTGTGTCTCGCTCACTGGTTCTTCAGGATGTCTTGCTGCATCATCTGTGCTCTCTGAGACCGTACCTTCTACATCTGGAGGTTTCGAGTCATCTGAATCCTGCCATAATAATAATGCATGGAGGTAAAAAAGTGGAGAAACTGCGTCATCTTAGTATCATTCACAATCACCTTTCTCTGGCTTCCTTACTGACCTGCGTTTCTGTCTCTCTTCTTCACTCTTTATAATAAAGTGTAATAAAGTGAACTACTTTCCATTTCCTTCCTGACAACTCTCTCTATCTCCTTCTCTCCTTCTCTCCCTCTCCAACAGTGAGTATGAACAATGATAAATGACATAATCACCCTCACAGTGGCTTCATTCTCAGGTTCCTCAGTTGTGTCATCATCTGCAGCTCTAGAGGGCGCTCTCTCCGCATCTGTCGTCTCCGCCGTCTTTACGTCCTGGAGGTGAACACAAAAGCAGCTGGATTCTGCAGCTTTCTTCCTCTTTTCCAGTTCTGAGTCTGTTATTACAGCCTCTCAGTGCTTTTTTTCCCGCCATCCACTTGGTTTTATACTCATTTTGGAAAAATGCCTAATTATGGCTTGACTGAGGTGTAAAAGTTGGCGTACATATAAAGAGAAGGTGTGATAAAGCATGATGGAAAGACAATCTGTGCTCTTTCAGTTGCTCAACATCATATTCGCATAAATATAGGTGACGTAAATTTTCTTAAAACGTGCAAACCACTTGAATGGAATCATACAGCAATTTGAAACAATGAGCTTCTTTAGTTTCTTTAGATTTGCACCTGAGCTACGAGGATAATGTAGCTAACAAGTAACGTATAGCTACCAGTTTAGCATTGTGTCTCAAACAGACTTGCTGATGTGGTTCCAGTTTTGACATAATGTGCTGTTTTATGAAGACGTATACGTCTAAGTGGTGCTGTCGAGTCAATATCTTTTGACACGACGCCAAACTGGTAGCTACAATCAGTATAATAAACATTTTCTTTCAGGGCCCACGAGCCACCAGGGGGCAGCAGGATTTGACAATATACAGGGTTTCTGAAAATCATTTGATTCTGATTCGAAATGAAATATTTTCTAACACACACAAATTTACCAGTGAAGGAAATTTAGACACACAAAACACAAGAGTTTGAAACATTTGATAT
>CM074985.1:22367279-22394848 GCA_037576825.1 Pangasius krempfi
AGACCAGGGGAGTTCGATTTGAATTATTTTGGTTTCATTTTTGTTTCTAGGTGAGTGTGTGTGTGTGTGTGTGTGTGTGTGTGTGTGTGTGTGTGTGTGTGTGTGTGTGTGTGTGTGAAAATCGAGAATAGGGAAGATTTTTTTGTTATATTTCTTTCTTTACTTTAGCACCGCCGGAGTCCAGCCCTTTTGTTACAAACCTGTTGGTGTTCCTCAATGTAGAAAAAAACAGAAAAAAGAAAAACCTAGTAAACTCTGTAAAACCTCTCTCATTTTTGGTTACAAGCCTAGCTAGGCATTTCCTGTCCACACTGGTAAACCACCCATTACTGACCCTGAGTCACCCCTGGGCTCATCTTGGGGTCGTAACAATCGTCGTGCTTAAAGTGGACATGTTTGAGTGAATCCTCCACAGCTGAAATCACTTCACTGTTCTCCATATTTATCTAGTTCACTAAGCTACTGTCAGGTTAGTTTAGGTTGGGGGCGAGGTTGGTGCGTCTCAAACGCTATTGGCTGTTCTGTAAACCAGTCAAGCTCTCCAACACTTCCTGTTTCAAAAGGATAAGGACTTTAAAGTGCTTCATATTCTATCTAAATACATTAAAAAAAAAAAAAACTCAAACCAAGAAGTTGAAAGTAAAATTCTCAAATAGGAAAAAGGGAATACAAATTTATATAATTATAAGTAGCAATAAAAATATACAGAGTTCTATATAAAAATATAAAAATGGCTAATCTATAATTACTGTTCAGTGTACAGTGTTTAACGTGTGTGTGTGTGTGTGTGTGTGTGTGTGTGTGTGGCAGGGAGTGCCAGCCAGCATTGCATTCTTCAGTCCTTCTGGAGTGAAGTTTTGTCTGGAGCTGGTAAAGAAGCTGGCGGGAGAAAAACTGGACCAGATCAAGGTGATAAATCCCAGCTACTACAGCACTGCTGAATTCTGATTGGTCAGAAAGTCTCTCGATTCATTCTCTATAACAGCAGCTCTGACAGTCACAGGTTTATATTAATGCACTCGTTCTAATACGTTATCGTTTCTATAGTAACAGCTCATTCACAGCGATTTGGACAGACAACGCGCCACGTAAACGGAATAAAAAAACATGTAATCGTTGATATGGTGAAGTTTCTGGAGTCTCCAGGTTTTTTTTTTTTTTGGTCTCATTAACTTCAAGAGAGAGAAAACAAAATGAGGTGGTGAAGGAACGAGTGGTTATAGGTGCTATAACGTAAGAACGTGAGAGCAAGAACTAACTTGTTTTGTGGACATTCCACGACATTAAATGTAACGATAAATAGATTAAAAGTATGACTTCTTCTTTCTTAATAAAAAAAATGTAATTGTTGGCAAATCGCTGTGGCGTATGAGGAATAAAACACCTCAGGATGTGCTGTTATAGGAAAATAATCAACAAAGGGTGGATATATTTTTTGCCCCTGTAGTTTCTGTACACCTTCATGAGGTATAATAATAATAATAATAATAATAACAATAATAACAATAATAATAATAATACGTTTGATCCATATTACAATGTTAAAAATTTAACATTTTTTGCTGATTGCTGCAATAAGATTAGATTATAAATTTGTTAATGTAGAATGATTTTATGCTTTATTACATTGGATTAGAGTATTATAAAACTGTATTATATGTAATTTAGGTTATAAGTATGTTCATTTGGATTGTGGTGTGTGTGTGTGTGTGTGTGTGTGTGTGTGTGTGTGTGTGTGTGTGTGTGTGTGTGTTGTAGTTTGCCACTATCGGTCCCACCACGGCCGAGGCTCTACAGGAAGCGGGTATGAGCGTCAGCTGCTCGGCTCAGAAACCCACACCGCAGCACCTCGCCACAGCCATCAGACACAGCCTGAGCGATGACCTCTGACCCCAGGCACAGTCGGTCCAGACACCTGAGCCATCACGCCCAAAGCTGAAAGATATACTATAACATTAAACGTCGAAATTGTAGCGTAACACGTCGTATTATTCTGTTTACTACAGTGGAATGTGGTTTAGGACAAAAAAAATAATGTATTTCAAGAGAATTATTAGTCTGTTAAAGCATAGATGAGACACTTTAAAGCCAAGAAAGATCACACAATTTACACAATATTAAATAAACATGTTGCTAATCGGTTGTAAGCTATACTGAACACACACCGTGATTTTATTTGTGAAGTCTTGCCATTTTTTCATCTTAATTTCAGAATTGCACTAAACACAGAAATGTAACTGCAGGACTGGAAGACAGAGAAATCAATATACAATACTGATTTATGTAAAATTTAAGATCACAAAAACAGCCTGAAATTGTTTTCTGTCAAATATTTTTGTGTCTATTTTACTGAGCATTTTTATAATTTATTACAGCTGATACCCTGTGATACATCCATGCATTTTTACAATAGAATGAATGTTTTCTGTATTTCATTTCTCTGCTGTTAGTTTGATTATCATCACGACTCGAGTATTTGATGCACTGAAATGAGTCACTGGGTTACAGCAAATAATTAGGAATGTGTGTGGATATGAGTGTTAAGTTCTGTTTGAGATGAAAATGCAAATAAAGGACAGTTTATATTTTCACACTGTTTGTTTTTCTCGCTTAGACAAAGCTGTGAGAGTGACTGCACATGCCGTAAGCCGAGTACAGAATAAAACACAACACGGGGTGCCGTTATAGGAAAATAATCAACAACGGGATGGTGTCTTTTATTCCTCTTATACCACAGCATTGTAATTTTTATCTGTTTATAGTTACATTCAATGTCTACAATGTTCTCACTTTCGTTATAGCAGCTATAAAAAGTCTCTCTTTTTTCTCTTCCTTGAAATTAATTATATTTTTTTAAAAATATTAATAATTAAAATCCAGCTTCTTACTGAAGGACTGCAGAGTATCTGTCCTGAAGCCTTTCCTATAGTGGGAAATGAAAAAAATTACAGTTTTATGCCTGGCTGTTACAAAGCACTAACACTGGAGACTCCTTCTAAAAGTGCTAATAAACAGGTCTTTACGGAAATCATCGCCATATCAACAATAATACATGTTTTTTAATCCGTTTATGTAGAACAATTACGTAATATAGAAACGATAACATATAAGAAAAAGCACATTAATATAAATCTCATGACATGCAGATTACACAATTAATCAACAAAAGTGCAAAATGAAACATGGACCAGTCACAAAGTTACAGGATGATGTGGGGTCTGGAAACCTGTTGCAGGCTAATCTAGCTAGCTAACTTACGCTACATATAATTAGTGATTAATACAGCCCTGAGTGTAAGGGTATTTTTGTAGAGGTTAAATGTTAAACAAAATCACTATGAATATAAAAATGTAAATCAAGACTAAAAACTAAAATCCTACTTGTGTCGACCTGTGACAAATGTGAGCTAATTCACTAGCAGTCAGCTAGCCAGCTAGATATATTAGCTAATATTTGTGATGGTAAGCCATATTAGCATATTTATGCATATTCATAGATCCTGCTATTTGTAATAAGGGTAAAGGTGTGCCTTTTTTTGTGATTTCTGAAGATACAAATGTTTCATTTCATTAGAAATACATTTCTAACATTTGTAATTTTATTTCTAATGATTTGAAAATACATTTTCAGTAGTTAAACATGGCATATCCGTTCAGTTTGGGTAATGTATTTTGATTTTCCAGCTTTCATGTAAATATTATGTGAATAAAATGTTATTACTGGTATGCAGGGCCAAATGCACAAGTCATTAATGACTTTTAATTTTCATTCTGAGCAAACTTTGTGTATATGAGTGGTAGATTTTACATTTAAACATGAAAAACATGCACGTGAACTTCACCTAACCAAAAAACAACAACAACAACAACAAAACTCAAATAAAGTCATAAAAAGAAAACGTGCTGTTAGCTTTGAGTCGATGCAGCTGGCTTTGCTTGTCAATAAAAGGGAGTGGCACGTGCACGCGCAGGTGCGCTCACAGGTAGGTGTGAGGCGCGTGGCGCTCGTGCGCGTGCAGTAAAGATTTAAAAATAATAAGTTGATGTTCTTGGTTAATTTTCTTATTGGAGGGCTACAGTAAGTAGTTTGTTTTCTAAAAAAAAAAAAAAAGTGTCGTTATGTAGATTATATCAAGGCTTATTTGAACAGGAGTCAGTATTTTGAAACAATAAAAATGACAGTTATTATCGTTTTCACACCCAACCGTCAGGCTGAGGCGTTATGACCGTTACTGTTTGAATTTCTTTTAAACGAACTTCAAAGAGGACGCGCGTGACACCTGCTGCCTATATAACGCCTCGTCTAATGGCCGCCGCTTCACTGTTGAATGTTCACCCCAGAGTCAACATCATGTTTGCTTTTAACGACTAAAACTCGTCTCGGGTTTATGTGGCTTATTTTAATTCAAGAAACACTACGCTGTTAGATCGTCTACCCTTTCAAAAACGTACTAACAGTAGTGATGTCATCACAGCTGACTGTTTTTGTCTTCATGGCGGTCATGGGCTCGACGGTACCGGAGAAACTGTTCCACAGTCGGGATCACTCGGATGTAGAAATGACCTCCTCTCACCTGGCCGAGCTCATCACTGATACCAACACTGCTCAGGTGAGAAAGAGAAACAAACTACACCTGTACACTCCACCTGCTGGAACAATCCAGAAAGGCTCACTTCAGCTGCACATTTACTGTAGTAGAGTAAACCTTCCTACTTAACACTTTAACCCCCTAAACAAAAACAAAAGTTGGGTTAGTTCTTAAAAATTTCACACAGTGGCTTAGTGGTTAACACTGTTACCTCGCACCTCTGGGGTTGGGGGATCAATTCGCACGATTCAGAGTTTGCATGTTCTCCCCATGCTTCGGGGGTTTCCTCCGGGTACTCCGGTTTCCTCCTGCAGTCCAAAGACGTGTTTTAGGCTGATAGGTGTTTAAAAATATTCCATAGTGTGTGTGTGCGATTATGCCTTGCGATGGGTTCGCTCCCCATCCAGGGTGTCCCCTCCTTTTCCCCCCGAGCCCCCTGGGATAGGCTCCAGCCTCCCCCATGACCCTGTGTAGGATAAGAAGTACAGAAAATGGATGGATGAATATTTTGTCTGAATGACATCATTCATTCAGCCAAAACACACTTTTCAACATCAATACAGTGGGTCGTACCATTTCTCTTGACTCCGCTTGAAGAAGAAGCCTTTATTATGGATTAATTTTAGATGTAATTGTGAAGTGAAATGAGTATCTTGCCGAAACTGATTATGTGTGATTTCGCTAGCCATCTTAGAGTCGTGATTTTAAAATGAACTGTATTAACCGGAGCACACATCCGCACCTTATATTATGTAGACCTGTATAGAATTTCTTGGGCTTCCCACCCTGGGACTTATTCTGTCCAGCCGGAGATTTGCTCTGTCCAGACAAGTGTTAACTCCAAGTCTCGGGACTTGTCTGTCCAACTGGGGGCTTCCTTGTCTAGCCAGGTACTTCCTACAGTATGTCCAGCCAGAAGCTACCTCTGTCCAGCCAGAAACTAAGTCTTGTTCCATCCAGCCTTGGGCTTTTTCTGTCCAGCCACGTGCTTCCTCTGTCAAGCCAGAAACTAAGACTTGTTCCATCCAGCCTTGGGCTTTTCCTGGCATTCTTTGTCCAGCCTGGGGCTTCTTCTGTCCAGTCTGAGGCTTCTTCCATCAAACCTGTCCTTCTACTGACCAACCAGAGCTTGCCTTTGTCCTGTCTGGGCCTCCTTCTGTCTAGCCTGGAGCTGGTTCTGTCCAGCCTGAAGCCTCCTCCGTCCAGCCTGAGGCTTCTTCCGTATTGTGTGGGGACAATGCATTGTTGGTTTGCAGGCCTGAAGCTGCATACTACAGATTTTTTTTCTTCTTTTTTTGTGTTCAGTTTGCTTAATTTTTATGATTCATGTTGTGTCACTTTTATGTAAAAGTTTTTATTTGTTTTTGAACGTTTCTGAGTTCAGTTACTGACACAATGAGTTTTCTGTTCTTCCATTCCATCTTTAGGATTTTCTGTTCAAGTATGGGTTCATGAAGCCAGTGAATTGGGAAAGCACCCAAAGCCCTGACCCTGACACTCTAACTGATGCTGACATCTTCTCAGAGGACACAGTGTCTCTCGTTCAGGAGGGGAGATTCTCCTCGTCCCGTTCAGGAGACAGCGAACATCCCCCAGAGTCACACGACTTCTTCAGAGCTCTGATGGAGTTCCAGCGCGTGTCTGGTTTACCCGTTACAGGAGTGTTCGACGACGCCACCAAAGTGGCCATGAACAAACCAAGATGTGGTGTCCCTGACAAGGAAGAGGACCAGATTGAGACCATGGAGACCACCACCACTGCAGAGGACCTGAATGAAACCCCTGAGCTTTTCAACACCACAGCGACGCCACAGAGTAACAACACAGACATTGACGTAGTTCAGAATAGCACCTCTGACAAGGCCGAAACAGAAAAACAGCACCACCTACAGACACTGATGCGTAAGACCAGAAGGAGGAAAAGAAGCACCAGTGCATTGTGGGGCCATGCTGCGTTCTCCAAGAGTGTCCTGACATGGCGGCTGATTGGCGAAGGCTACAGCAGCCAGCTCTCGGTGGACGAGCAGCGCTACATCTTCAGGTTGGCCTTTAGGATGTGGAGCGAAGTCTCGCCACTGCAGTTCGTAGAGGATCTGCATTCACCGCTGGATGAGATTGACATCAGACTGGGCTTCGGCACAGGTGTTAATCTTCTTCATTATGGTCTGATATATTAATCCAGGCTGACCCTTTACATTTTATAGCAGCACAATTGTATATCTCTGACATTTCAGCAAAAACGGATGTAACACAAATGCTAACTATAAACACAGAAAATGGATTTTTAGCACAAGTAAAATTGCACACTTAATTTGGAATAAAAAGAGAACATTGAACTTCAACTGTATTAATAAAAAAATAGAAGAAGAGGATCTGTAAAATTGGTAAGGTTACCTGCAGAAAACTGACAATTATACCGAATAAATTCAAATTTTATCTTGGTTTAAACCAGTCGTCGCGAAATAGCAGACCACGGTCTGAATGCAGACTAGTATTTGAGCAGACCGAGCACAGTACTTAGGGGAAAAAAACTGTAGCAAAGCTAATCTAGTTTCCTGCTTTGGAGCATATCTTCTGTTACAGCCTAGCCAATCACATGCATTTATTTAAATTATTTTTAAATAATCACCGGGATAGAGACTAGCTACAGCACTGGAGCCGTTAACTCAGAAAAGTGGAGTTTTCACAGACTTTCACAGATTTTCATTTTATTTTATCTGCTCTGGTCAGACTAATGAACTGACCTCCTTTTGGCTAGTTTAAAAAAAAGTCAGTGACAAAAACAGAATGTTTAAAGACAATTCGAGTATGTCTTTATTCTCCCCGTATTCTGATAAATTGTCTTACTTATAATCATTAAACTCATCGTTAATGGTTAAACCATTATTAGGTAACTGTTGTCACCATTTATTCATGTTAGTCACTTGTTTACTGAACCTCTGTATGCAAGGAATCTTAATTACCAGACCTTTAAAAATTTTAGCTGAAACAATGCTGATGAAAACGAAGCCTTTTCTCCATATCTAAATCAGTATACATATTAAAATGCATTGTTCATGTTCATTACAGAATACCAGAAGAGTCATGTTGGAGAAATCATTTTAACAGAATTAAAATGGGTCATTTTGACCTGAACAGAAGATGAGGGGCAAATTAACATCCTAATGAGGCCATTAATGAAGCAGCAGGGACTAATAGCATGGCCTCATTTGCATAACTCAAGCTGGTGTCTTGCAGCTTTTAGTAATTATTAGCAACATTTGCATGGTTGGGTGAAATATTCCTTTACACAACAGTAGATGCAGAAGTATAAATGTGTAAGACTAATATTTTGTAGTTTTTTCATGAGTGCAATGTACTTTAATATTTGTATATAGTAAATAATTTTAGGTATTATAGAACCTCAACACATAGAAGTCTATTAATATATTGTTGTTTACTAGCAAGTATTTGCCTAATTGTAGTATTACTTCAAACTAGAATTGATTAGAGCTGGAACAAATATTGCAATAAATGTTTTAGCAAAATGCTGCAGCTGTTATTTGATGAAATTCTAAATACTTCATTTGTAAACCTTCTGCATTATCCAGATTTATTTTCACTTGTAAGGCATCTTTTTTGCTCACACATTAACACATTCACCATCGTTCAATGGAACCACTGAAAATATTCACTTTTCAGGAACAGCATCAATAAAACTAATGGATTTGTTACCAAAAAAAAAATCTGACGAAATGTTTCTAACTGCAGTGTCTCTCCAGTCCATAAATACAGTGGAATTCTGTAAAGCTCAATAGATGTTCAGATGAGAGTGTTAAAGGTGTCTACAGGGTTTTGTTTCAACCTGATTTCAATTCACTAATTATCTTTCCTTTGTTCAGGAAGAGAGCTCATTACTGAAATATGATTAAACAGGAATGCACTGAATACCTGCATTGTTATCTTTGAATACCCCGACTATAGATTAGTGTCAGGCTGCACGTAGCGAGCATTATTCTCCTGTACTGTAGCAGCTGTCGAGTCTGCCCCGCTGGAATAACAGCTTACTTCATACGCTTATAATCATATCATCAGATAGACAGAGGACGAGGATGTACAGTGGATCACCGAGTTGTTCTCTCTCACTAAGGTCGACACTTCGGATGCTCTCAGAGGTTCGATGGTGCTGGAAGGGAGTTTGCTCATGCCTGGTTCCTCGGTGACATCCATTTTGATGATGATGAACATTTCACGGCACCCAACACAGGAAATGGGATCAGCCTGCTTAAGGTAAAACTCTAAATCTAAATTTAGCCTCAGTGAAGGAGGCGTGGCCTATGTACCCTTAATTAACTCCCAGCAAAGGAGGTGTGGCCTAGGTGCCATTCAGCACCAGTGAGGAAGGCGTGGCCTATGTGTCATTCACCCCTCTGAAACAGGTGTGGCTTGTTTGCCAATCATTCTCAAGGTAGGAGATGTGGCCTATTTGCACACTCAGCCCCTGTGAAGGAGGTGTGGCTTATGTTCCATTAATTCCCAGTGAATGAGGTGTGGCCTATGTGCCATTCAGCCCCTGTGAAAAGCATGTGCGATTTGGCATCATTCCCAGTGTAGGAGCTTTGGCCTATTAACCAGTCAGTCTCAATAATGTAACAGGTGTGGCCTATTGACCAATCAGTGCCAGTAATGTAGGAGGCGTGGCCTGTGTGCTATTAACTTCCTGTGAAACATGTTTCCTGTGTTAATTCCCTTAATTTTTTAAAATGTTATTAAAATTGACACACTACTGACTCCTATTGTACCACAGTAAAATCGTGTCACTTCTTTATGTTGTCTTTAATAGTTTGCATGTGCAAAAGTTTTGAAAATGCATCTATAAAGGAGTATACACACAGTTTGGGATTATAACATGAGCTCAAATGTAAGAAATGAGACAAATGGTGTGAACAAATAGAAAAAAAAGAGTCTTTCACTAATGGTACAAAAATATCTAACATTTGCAGGGATTATATTGAATTTTTGGCTGATATTTTTCAGGTAGCTGTGCATGAGATCGGCCACGTGCTGGGCCTTCCTCATATTTACCGCTCAGGATCCATCATGCAGCCCAGCTATCGGCCGCAGGATGATGGCTTTGAGCTCGACTGGCTCGACAGGAAGACCATTCAGAACCTCTACGGTAAGTACTATTGACTGAGTGTGACCTGGAGTAGGTGTGTGTGTGTGTGTGTGTGTGTGCGCAACACTGCACACATTTCCAGACCTGGAGGACAAACCCAGCAAAGCTTAGTATTTATACTGCTCATACAGATTTTATCCAATTTATTAGTATTTACATGTGATTAAAGGAAACCTAGTGCTGTATTTTTGTTATGGCTGTCAGACATTAGCGGTTATCTGCCGCTCTGAGGTCACAAGGGGATGTTGTTATTGCTAGCGCAGTTAAAATGATGTTTTATAGGAGAAAAACAACAGCAAGATTTTCTTTTAGACTCACCATATTGCAGTGACCTTCAACGTCATGCTACTGAGAAATCCAGCGCAGAATTAGTGGAGACGTTGGTGCAAATGCTGGACTCAGAGTCCCAGGATGCAATGCAGCAATACAACATCAGACACTCAGCAAGTTAGCGATTTACAAGATGACGAGTACAGTGGTATTAGCGTAAAAGTTGCAGCTTTGGAAGCTGATCTGTTCAATCAATATGCTAGTAAAAATAAAAAGCTAACTATTTTTAACTAGCTATTTTTTTTTTTTCAAATGATACCAATTCCATTATGCTGTGATTAAATAAAAAAAAAAGCTCTAATAAGCATTTTATCAGATTCTTCATCTTACAAGCAGTATAATTAATGTACGTATTGTTATATATACTGTATATCAACTCTAAAGTGGCTCACAGATTGCTATTATAAATCTCTCCAGATGACAATTCATTAAGGATAATGATCGCTTTGCTGCAGAAAAAGCAAGCGTAAAACATCACGTTCTGCCCAAGCGAGTCCCAGCAGAGCAGCTGCTGTCACATCCATCAGCGTTATAATGGGATGTGTTTTGGAAGGTTCATTACCGCTGACTGGCCCTCATGTCACTGATCATTTCGGTCCTGAAAGTAAAACTCAGCTATTAAAAGTGCTGTAATGGCTTGTAAATAAAGTCTGTCATTTTCTGTGTAGTCTAAATCAGGAAGTCATGAGAAACAACAACGCAGGTACCACTCTATTCTGTGACATTTTTCTGTGTTTATGTCTACAGAATGAAAATAGTCCTTTGTTTAGTTCATTGTTAGGTGTGTGTATCAGTTTTTCTGAGGCGATGCTGTGCACATCCTCATGTTTGACCGATGCGTTTAAATTATCGTTTAACTGCAGAGAAGAAAATATACATTGCGGAATCTTCTATTGTAGTTACACAGTTAAGTGCTGTTGAATTCTGGATTGTGATTGGTCAGAAGGTGTTGATGAATTTTCCAAAACAGCAGCTCTGACTCAGTAGCGCGGCTGCAAATCACAGTTTTAATATTAATTATCACTTCTACAGTAACAGCTCATTCACAGCGGACGCTCCACATAAACATTAAAAAACCTGTTATTTAAAAAATCGATAGTTGTTGATGCGGTGAATTTTTCTGCAAGGAGCCGTTTATTTAACAATAATGGAAGGAGTCTCCAGTGTCAGCACTTTGTAACAGTAAGTTTTCCACCACAGGAAAGTCTTCAGAAACTGACTCAGTAACATGACAAGCTGAATTATTTTTTTGTCTAATTTAACTTCAAGGGAGAGGAAAAAAAGAGCCTGGTGAGGGAACGACTGTTTACAGCTGCTATAACATAAGTGAGAACAGGAATTAATTTCCACAACATGAAATGTAACTATAAACAGATAAAATGCATTACGTGTCATTCATTAATAAATTAAAAAATTGTAATCATTGAATTCATCAGTACACATTCATCAGTACACATATCATAGCGTGGCTTATTTTCCTGTAGCATTTGGAAGTTGGCTCTGGAAGCAGGTGTCCTTCCATTAACAGTACTTCAAGAAAAGACTTTATAGTTAAAATCAGAACATTTAGCCATTTAGGTAACAATCCTGCAGGTCAGCATCTATAAGTAACACTATCTAAAGTAATAAATATATTAACAGTGGTCATTGCTGTTCTTTATGTATCATATACACAATTTCTTTCCAGTTAAGAAAAGGCAGTGTATAAAATACAACTACCATCAGCAAGGCCCATAATCTGCTCAGCTCCGTTCTAGTCGTTTTGGATAAAAGCATCTTCCAGATGATTAAATGTAGACATACAGGTTCTGTGTTTAATCTGGTTCTTGAATTGGATTGTATCTGAGGTTCAACCTCATGTTTATGCTCAGTCTTTCTGTTCCGTTCCGTTCCTTCACGTTCAGGAGGGTGCGAGGGTCGGTTCAGCACTGTGTTTGATTGGATCAGAAAGGAGAGAACGGCGTACGGTGAGGTGGTCGTGCGCTTTAACACCTACTTCATGCGTAACGGTTGGTACTGGCTGTACGAGAACCGCAGCAACAGAACTCGTTACGGAGATCCCGTCTCCGTGCAGGTCGGATGGCACGGACTCCCATCTTCCGGCGTGGACGCCTACGTGCACGTGTGGAGCCGCACCGCGGACGCAGTGTATTTCTTCAAAGGTAAACTCAAAAAAAACAAATGTGAACTCATTAAAGTATGATTGATTTTGTTTCTTTATAATATGATCGTGTTGACCGGATGTGTTGCGCTGTAGGCACGCAGTATTGGAGATACGACAGTGAGAACGATCAGGCCTTCTCTGAAGACGCAGACGGCCAGCGTTATCCCCGTCTCATCTCCGAGGGCTTCCCCGGCGTGCCGAGCCCCATCGACACGGCCTACTATGACAGGAGAGACGCTCACATCTACTTCTTCAGAGGTTCCATGGTAAGAACTATAATCCTGAGTAATGTCCACTACCCCGCAAAATACAGTCATATTTTAATGTTGAATTTCCCCCCAGGTTTATAGGTTCAATGTCCAAGCTAAAAAGCTAGCCGCTAAATCTCCTCAGAAAATGACCGAGCTGTTTCCTGCCCTGACTCCGGGAGATCATCCTACGAGTAACCTGGACGCCGCATATTTCTCGTACACCCACAATGCCCTCTTCCTGCTAAAGGGCACCTCCTACTGGAGGGTGGTGGGAAGGAGGGAGCGCAAGATGAAGCGCTCGCTGCCCTACAACAGCCTACTGCCAAGTCGGGAGGTGCAGCAGCAGTGGTTCGACATCTGCGACGTCCACGCCAGCGCTCTGAAAACTAGCCGCCGGTGACGGAGGCTCAGCGCAAGAACAAGCACTGTCCATCAGTCAGAGACGGATACTCACACTGCAGCTTAGAAGCTCGTAGAAGAGGTTTGGGTTGTCCTGTAAACCACAAAGACTTTTACAAAACACTGAACCCTGATAAAGCCCTCTGGACGAGTGGAAAATGCAAACCAGCAAAACCTAAGAAGCAATGGAGACAGAATTTCTTTACCCAGCCGACAAACACCTCCGTTTTTTTCCCACAACCTAGCTTCTCAAATTGTTTCAGTTCTCATGATTTAACAATTACTTCCAGTGTGTGATCAAATACTTACCTCACCGTTGGCTGTTAATCCTGATTACCTGCCTATTAACAACTGATCTGGTTCCTTACTCCAGAGCTTATCATCTCTCTTGTGTCTGGCTCCTCATTTGTTTTCTAGTTTGTCTGAATGCTTGCGAAAAAAAAGAATTTCTCCAATCCTAGTGTCAGAATACACTCCCATGTTTATCAGTGTTAGCTTCTTAAAAACCAGCTTCATGCTAAAAATGCAAACGCAGACAGCAATACACAACCAAATCTCAATTTTTACACATTTTTGACTCTCGGTATAAAGTAGTATGCCATAAGATCCATGTACAACATGCATTCCTGCAGCATTTTAGACATTTAGTAATATAAACACAAAAGCACTACAGATGATGCTAGATATCAGTAAGACAAGAATATCCTTTTTAAATGGAAGTAAATGGATCCTACTGATCCTGAAAGGGATCCAGTCGGTTGATTACATGCTGTCTGCTTCCACATTTAAATGAAATTACAGAATAGAGTTTTACAAGCCAATCTTAGCAAGAACCGGACATCACAAGATAAGTCATATTAGCATTTACCATTTCATTTACATTGATGCAATCGGTGAACGTTTTATCCGAAAGTAGCTTTGAACTCAGGAAGCCATCTTGGAACCAGAATAAACAACTTTCCAGATGATCAGCAAATCAAGAGAAAATGATTCAAACTCTGGGGAAAATCACTGTAATATCTGTAGGCGTAATATCTTATGACACGAGTGTTATTGTTGACGTGAGTATCTTTATATAAATCTGTCATGCAAACCCCGCAGACTCTCACAGTGTGACTTAGACGTGATTTGACACGTTTGTAAATTTCCCCAGCTGCCCCGATCTCGTAAGGTTTTAAAGAATATAAATGTATGTGTAAAAGCTCAGGTATAGAGAGCTATGGAGATCAATGTTTAATTTTCTGCACTGTTATTTATAATCCTATTTATCCGTGTAAGACAAAAGCAGAGTGTTTACTTCCTGTTTGTTTGATTTTTTTAATTAATAATTGTTTATTTTTTGTATGAGTACAATAAAATGACAACTCTTAGATTCATATCTATAGAGTACAAGAGAGTTTATATAAAGTTTAAGTGTGTTATTGGTTTTTCTGCATGATTGTGTGTGTGTGTGTGTGTGTGTGTGTGTGTGTGTGTGTGTGTGTGTGTGTGTGTGTGTGACGTCCAGATGCCTCAGTGCTAAGCTGTGTGAATTTAGTCTTGCTCTTGTTGATGTAATTCATTTTCACTGTGTGTGTGTTTTCTATAAGAAAAATGAAGCAAGGCTGCAGGCACACATCGATCATGCAGTCAGTGTGTGTGCAATTCAAGTTTTTTCTGTTCATTCACTGGCCAGAGCAGATTAAACTCCCGCTGGTAAATGACCTTATCCTGTTCTTCAGACACACACACACACACACACACACACACAGACCAGTGCAAACACACAATTGTATAGTTAGATGAGCACATAGAGCACTACCAATGAGCGTGTTCATCAAAAAATGAGCGCAGTGTGGCGTGAATTGCACCTTCATTCATGAGCAAAGTGGTTCAGTGCTCAGTGCTCGCTGAATTGAAGTGCTCTCACACGAGACAGTTTCTCTGATTCACTGCTCATCATTCGCCAGTTCCTTCACTGCACCTTTTAAGGTTTACGTCACATAAGATGATGGTATCAGAGCATTTATTACAAGTGCGAGCAAATGAGCATGATGGGATGCATCAATATCCATCATGCTCGTCTGCTTATATTATTTTATCATTTTTATAATAACATGATTAGCTATCTCTTGTAGATACCACAGTGATATTTTAGTGGTAGAAATAAGCAGCTGTCTGGCTGAACTTATAACAAAGATGTGTTATGACTTCTCGGTCATCATTTCTTCATCCATCTCTGTGATGGCAATAAATTTAGCGACTCGGGTGTGTAATTATTTTTGTTAAACGTTTGTTAATTACTGAATTGTTACAGATAAAATAATCAAGTTTTGTTAGTAGCGATATTAAATATTAAATAAATAATAAACATCTACAAAACCAGGTTGTACAAAATTAAGATTGGGCTTTTAAGGCTACGCTTGAAGTCAGGAAAATTCCCGTCTTGGCATTGTGTTTGTGCTAACACAGGTTTCAGAAGGGTTTAACACAAGCGCACTTTTGGACCAAAGTGTGTTATACTCAGGAAACTTACCCTTTGACCACAAAAAGAACAACTCCGTGCAAACAGGAACAATTTATCAAACCCCAGACTCTGCTTGCACCTGAACAAGCTGTGTATGAGTGCTAACAGACACCTTTGTGTGTTGGACTAATTATAGGGTGTGTGTGTTTGTGTGTGTGTGTGTGTGTTGTCTGGAATGAAGGTGTTATACTGTTATACTGCTCCCTTGTCAAGCTTTTACTGCCATATCATCATTACAGTCACAGCAAGGAATATTTTACTGATTATTACATTCATCAAACTATCAGTAGAGCGATTAAGGACTGTTTAAGAAACACTCACACACCAAGCGACCAGTAGAGGGAGCTAAAACAACACATGGACTTTTTAGATTTAATTTATCTCTGTACTCTCTTTATTGTATTGAAGCTGGAGTAGACGTCTTATTCCAGCTTAGCAATTCCAGCGATACGTAGCCCAAAGGAGACTGAATATGAGTCACAAGTAGTTTGCTGTAAAATAAATCCTGTAAACTTAGAGCATTTTTTTACAATGTAGAGCACACACACACACACACACACACCAGTGGGGGATGGGACATATACGCTTAGAAAGCATTTAATTGGAGGTCCACAAGACTAGTTCAGAATGAGTAATCAAAAAAATTGTATTGCTTTCCTGGAAGAATTTTTTAGGTTTGTTTTGTTTTTCTTTAGATATTCTATCATATTGGTGTCCATGACTATAAGGGACAAGAAGGAAAAAAAAATCTGTGGATCAGCAGACGGGAGGAACATACGGATGAGTTTTTTTTTTTTTTCTGCTTCAGCTGTTTGGCTAATTTCAGGCTGCTGCAGGTAATTATCAGAGACGTTCCACTCACTGCAGGAGTCGCTGCTTTACAGTCATTGATAATCGATCCATCGTTCCCCATTATAGAAATGTTTAGGCATGTTTTTCTGGATATGAAAATCCGAGTCACTAATGCGCGACAAACCGAATCAGGGACCACAGTGTGCTGGTTTATAAAGTCCTCATATTCATGGGGGAATACAAGGTCCTTTGTGGAGTGTAGAGTAAAACTTATTAAATTATCCTTCACAGAAATGTAGCTACATTACAACCTGCATGGATTATCGTCTGCTGCTCGGCTGACAAAACAGCCTATTTGTATGCTACTCGATTTAAACGTTCATGACAGGAAATGCAGTTACAACAACCAAATAAGTGTGTTTGAGGAGTAGGGTGGACGATATGACAAAAATACATCACAATACTTGAAGACGTTTCTACAATACACTATATATATATATATATATCATGATATATACTTTCACACTGTGTTAATATCTAAAATACATTTTGGCACCGTGAAGAGGAGTAAAAATAGGATAATGGTACAACATTCATAGTAAAAAAGATATCACGATATCTCGGAAAAGTGTATCGGGACAAAATGTATCAGCCCTACTGAGGAAAGACTCCGTGCCAAAGCTCCTGTCAATCACACAGGAGAAGAATGGCATGTTCTGGACATTTCTGGTCTGGAATGTAAATTTTCACATTCCTCCCTCTTCACAGTGCCTTTAAAATTCCCACATTTAATCTGTCACTGGTCTGGAATTGTTGTAATTTGTATTGTTTTGTATTGTTCAGGATATTGTAGTTACATGGGTTATAACGCTGTAATAGGGCCTTTCACACCGCGGGAACCTTTTCCTTTTTAGTACCTGAACTAATTGTGGAACTACCCACTTTTTGGTGTTTTCGCTCCTCCGGAATTGGGTGCGATTTTAGTACCTTCCTTTTTCGAGAACCGAATGAGCTCCTACTCCGGAGCAGCGTCTAACCAGCACAGCTGGTACTATCCGTGACGTAAGTAGACGTTGATTGGCCAAACGCGTACGAAAACGCCGTCACCCGCCATGATTTAAAACGCCATGTAAACTTACTGTCGACTTATTTCCCAAGTATGGAGAACAGCGAAAGATGGACGGACGCTGAAGTGCAGCACGGCGCCGATCACGGTGTCCTCCACCCTCCGGTTGTTTACGTCGTTCTTCTTTGTTTCCGTTGTTGAACGCCGCACACAAATGACATTGCTGTCGACCGGCTTACGTCACTTCCTGGCGCCCGCTGACGGTGCGAATGCAACCCTTTAAACGGTGCTGGGAAACAGTTCACGCAAAATCGCCCAGTACTTTATCATTAAGAGCTGAAGAGCTGTAGAGAAGGCAAAAAGCAGAAAAAACAACAACATGACTAATAGTTCCAAAAGGAAAAAATGACAAACGTGAGGATTTATATGTGTGTGGATTGATGATGAGGTAGAACTACGGTTTAATTTTACACTTTGTTACGCCCCAGTCTAGGGCTGATGATGATAACAGGACAGGTGGATGGACAAAGAACACTGGTGAGAACATTTCAGTCATGATACACAGTATATTGTGCAAACCCCAAACTAACTATACAGACAGACACTACCTTATATAGCACAATATACACAATAAACCAACGACAAGTGTCTTGCATAACTCGCTGACTCAAGCCACACCCAAAACAACATGGCAGCCAAGCCTTACACCCGGTGACTTAGCATAAAGTACATATACACAGAAAATCTACAAAGGTGACACTATTTACAGAAAGCAAAGCTAATACTTGAAATTCAAGAGCAAGCAAAGGATCGTACACAACTATCATTCACAATCGACACAACGAGCAACGAGTGCTAGGCTGCCTCCGGAAGCGAACACAGAACAGACGGAAACACAGACGCAAACACACACACACACACACACACACACACACACACACACACAGAAAAAGTGTGGAGCTTAACAACTTGAATACAAAGCGGTGGATTTAGGAGCAATACGACATGGATCATATTCTCCACATGGGGGTGTAATAATAAAACAGCTAGACTAAATTGCAAACAGGTTAATAAATAAGAAAGTAACAACCTGATCAGCAGCCGTGATCAGAGGCGTAGCTACGGAGCAGGCAATCGCCTGGGACCCCGCATTCTGAGAGGGCCCCTGAGGGCTGATCACTTCAATAACCAGAAATTTTCATCTTAAAATAACGTGCAGTAACTTCTCAGCAACCCCCTTTGTGGGGCGCTTTAATTCCTGAAAATGAAGAGGACATAGCCTACCTATCTGGCAGCCAGAAGCACAAGAGGAAACAAGAAGAGGAGGAAAAGAGGAAACGGGACAGCAGTAAGCGATGGAGATAACGACGAATGAATTAAGGATAATTTAAAGACAAACAAACCCACATCTTGTTGTCCAATTTCAGATTTATTTCACCTTATTATTTGCAAGATAAGAAGAATTATTGGTAATAGTTAGCTAGGGTTAGCATATGTCGAATCAGTACTTTACGTTAGTTAATACGTAAGTTAATATTAGTTAACATTAACTAACAAAGAAAATACTCCTCACTGAGGTTTGATTTCCTATTTGTAAAACACACCATGAAGCTGTAAAAAAGAAACTCTTTATGTTCTGTTAGATGTGTTTTGACTACTTTTAAATCTACATTGTATAATTATATCTCTGGGTAACATGAAGACATAACAACAACAACAATCTGTCAGAAGGGGCCACACAATCTAGGTGATAAACATCCCAGCACATACTTAACACACATCGAACCGCATCGGGAATGCACAGGGTGAGTGTTTTCAAAAACCATACGTTTTTCATTTTTCTGTCCACATGAAATCAGTGAAAGTGGAGTTTGAAAATGTCTTTTCATCTTTCCATCTTGGAGCACTTCATTTCAGAGGCTAAAGGACTGAGAGAAATACGTTTTAAAAAAAATTACACCTGTATACGTGAGTCTCTCTTGCTCTATAAATCTTCTCATCCCTGTCTTTCTCTAATAAGCTCCCTCTTTTTCCCTTTTTAATCCCTCTTTTCTGTCTCATACAGAACTTAGGTGATGGAGTGAGCAGAACAGCAGCAGGTGACATCGGTTCTGATTTCTGCTGCATCAGTGAAAACGTGTAGTCTTTTCTCTCTCTCTCTCTCTCTCTCTCTCTCTCTCTCTCTCTCTCTCTCTGTGTGTGTGTGTGTGTGTGTGTGTGTGTGTGTGTGTGTGTGTGTGTGTGTGTGCTGAAGAATTAAATCAAAAAGATCAAAAGACAAAGAGCACAGCAGGTTCTGAGTTCGTAAGCGAGCCCGGACACAGTGTTTCTGTCCTTCCTAAATCTCAGCGCCGTGTTTTAATGAACTTTGAATAGTGTGGAGCCTGATTCTGATTTTTACCCACAATTCTTGAGATGGAATAAAACACCATTAGAGTTAATTAAAGAAATCAGCATGAGGGGAAAAAAAAACAGCAGATCCGCCTGTGAGGCTGGGATGGAGTCCTTTTGTACTGGATGTTAAACTGTGTATAATGAGTTAAGCTGGTTTTTAGACTCTGCAGTTCTTTTAAGATTATTTCATAACAAACTGTATGAGTAAGATCTGGGCTGAATTCTGTAACAGACTGCGTGATAGCGTGTGTTCTCCATGTCGGATCAGAAGATAAAGATCCTCTAATGATAGACCTGCGATTAAACACAATTACGGCGTCATCTGTCCAGGCTTGTTAGCCACAGCGCAGAGCAAAAAAATACTTGAATAAGGCGTATCTGACCTGATCGGGTAAAAGAGGCTTGTGAATGTAGGCTGATATTTTGCGGTATAATGTTTTTCTCTTGTTCAGAAATCAACATTTGCTTTTGTCTTGAGTTAATCTGAAACACTGAAACTGTTGTCACACACACATGCACTCAATTTCCATGTGAATTTGCTGTTGCATGCAGGATAACAGCAGTCTGATGTGGCTCCGCCCACTCAGATGTGATGGATGATCTTTGACCTGATATAAATACTGACAAGCTGGTGCTGCCATGTTGAGTGACAGCTGTGAGAGGAAGTGTAAATGGAGTGGGTGGTGTGTGTGTGTGTGTGTGTGTGTGTGTGTGTGTGTGTGCATGTTTGTGAATGAATGCATAGGTCCTTCAGATGACTTCTATATGTGCCTGCATATAAGGAGCTGTAGCAGACATTCCTTTAGCCCTGCCAGTGTGAACACACACCTCGTTGACGGAGAAAGAAAGCAGATGTAGGATGTAGAATGTAGACTGGGTCTGCATCCTTGTTATTATTATTTTTTTATTTATATGGTCATTTAAAAATGCAATGTATTAAACTCGGACTGACAAATTATCTGTGTGAGAAATATCTCTGAATCTGAATATCCTGTTCGCAAACTTTTTTTTTCTTTCTCCCAAAACCTGAGGATGCTGTTTATCTCTTCTACATGTACAGTTTCCAAACAGGGCGTCCCATTTTATCGAAAGTCGCAGGTGCACTGATTGGATTCACCACTAGAGAGCACTCTTACAGATAAACACATAGTGTACAGGGATTTGAAGCGTAAAATTGAAATTTTTGGCCTTGGAACAAAGCGCTCCTTTTGGTACCCAGCACTGCTGATCACACGAGAACACTATCCTCACTGTGAAGCATGGTGCTGGTAGCATCATGTTTACTGTTACCCCTGGCATTTTGAGTCACGGTTGTTCCAGGGTTGTTGAGATCTGAAGGTCTGATTGCCAGCGTCTGGTTTCATGTACAGAGATGTAAAGCAGTCGACTTATTTACATGAACTTATTTACGTACATACAGTATATACCTGTTGTGTGTATTGCGGCATCTTCACCATGGACCTTGTCATTTGTTTGTGTTGCCAACATGGCTGACAGTGACAGAAGCATTTGTCTGTTTAAACCTTATGCACAGAAAGTTTTAATAAAGTAAATAACTAATAACATGTCGTATAATTAATAAGACCTCAAATCACTTGCGACCTAAAATGCTGTTAAATCTGTTTAAAATGGTATTTTCAATCATTTTGGATATTTTCTGAACTAAAATGTTACATTTTTCAGCGGTAATGTTTTTACCCCATTTTACTCCTTTTTTAGTCGCTTTTATTTTCAATCACTTTTATTTATATATAAAAAAAAGAAAAGTCAATTACTTTGAATTGGCATGCAATTATTGAGTAATAAACCATCTAAAATTCCACTCAGCCCCTCTCTCTCTCTCTCTCTCTCTCTTTCGCTCTCTCTCTCTCTCTCTCTCTCTCTCTTTCTCTCTCAGACATGGGAAAGGAGAAACCCTTCTGCTTTCTAAACTGCAGGTCTCTTTCAGTTTGACTTTATTTTATTGTGGTTATTAAATTATTTAGATCTGTTCTGTATCTAACCTGGTTTTAGTCAGAGAGCTCTGTGTGTGTGTGTGTGTGTGTGTGTGTGTGACAGTGCAGGTTTCACTTCTGAGAGGTTTGTGTTACACTGTTAAAATGTGTTAATACGTGTCTGTGGTTTGCTATAAATACTTGTGCAGTGCTTTTCAAATGTGTTATAGAAACCAGATTTGCGCACATATAACCCATATTTAGCTGTATTTAGTATTATTTTTAAAATATTGGCGTTAATTAAACAGAAACCACGTGTAAAGATATGCAGCCCATATACAGTATAACCTCTATATGCTCAAATCAACGTCCTAGATAAAATACGTAACCTTTTAGTAACTAAGGAATAAAACACTGTGTCTTTCTGTTATAGGAAAATAATCAGTGATGAAGCGGAGTCACTGTTACCACCCCAGAGTTTGTGTTAGAAAACAGAGAAGTGTTTTATTCCTCTATTCCTATTACAGCAATTTGCCAACAATTTCAATTTTTAATTTATTCAACAACGAAATGTCATACTTCTTATGCATTTATGCTATTAAATTTACATTTAATGCTGTGGAATGCCCCTGAGACAAGTTAGTTCCTGTTTCCACTTATGTTATGGCAGCTATAAACAGTCGTTCACTCACCAGACCCTCTTTTTTCTCTCTCTTTAAGTTAATACAAATAACAAAAAAAAAAATGCAGCTTGTCACGTTACTGAGAAACCGCAAAGTGAGAGAGAGAGAGAAACACAGAGAGAGCAAGAACGAGAGAGAGAGAGAGAGAGAATGAGAGATAAAGTGAAAGACAAAGAGAAACCAAGAGAGAGAGACAGAGAGACAGAAAGATACAGACCGAGAGAGAGAGAGAGAGAGAGAGAGAGAGAGGTCTTTGCACTTCACCCTAATTATGTTGTAGGTCTTGTACATTGCTGTACTCTGCAGCAAAGCTAATCATCTTCAGTGGAGTGGCAGTGTGTGTGTGTGTGTGTGTGTGTGTGTGTGTGTGTGTGTGTGTGTGTGTGTGTGTGTGTTCAGACCACCCAGATGTTTTTGTTTCACACCTGTTTCTCAGCATCTGCACCTGCTGTCCACACACACACACACACACAAAGACACTCTTACACATGACTGTGTGTGTGTGTGTGTGTGTGTGTGTGTGTGTGTGTGTGTGTGTGTGTGCGAGTGTGTGCATGCGCATATTTATATACACAAGATCACATGTTGATGGTGTTGAATATTTAACACGATGAGTCGGGTTATAACTCACAACACATCCTGATTCTGACAATGATCTTTCTTTAATCTGTCGTTTTTCACTTAGGAGCACTGCGTGTGTAGAAAAAAACATTTGTTGAAGCTAAAGTCTTATTTATTTCACATCACGGTGATATTTCAATGGTGTGAGCTTTGAAATCGTTTGATTCTGTTTGTCATAACAAATGCTCGCGGCGTTACTCATCACCGTGATCTCCATCGAATGACTGATTGCTCGCCATTTCCAGGGTTAAGACAGACACGCTGGAGGACTTTTGCGTACAAGGCAATTCTTCCTCCTTATCTAGCAATGACAGACCATCTAACCCAGTCTCACAGAAAAAGCGTTCACATGCAGCACCTTTTATATGTCGAATATCAACGTTCTGGCACAAGCAACTTATCAAACTTTCACTCGAATGCGCTGTAGGAGACGTTCTGCACCAACGTTATTTAACCACGTCCACTTCTACCACTACGCTTTTTGAATAAGATCAATATATCATGAAATAAGCCTAACTTCTCCTCTTCCCTGCGAACACAGTCCGGCTCGCAGGTCACGCTGTAACACAGTACGGTAACGCCGGTCTTTTTAAGAATGCAGATCGCTTTTTTTTGGCAGTAAATTCTTTCGGCATGTTGAGAATCCAGAGAGTTTCTGTGTTTTGAAAATATGTGTGTTGAGTATTTCAGTTTCATGTGACATTAAAGCCTGGTTGTGTTTGCAGAGAAGAGAAGTTTCATGAGCCTAGGAAGTCTAATTGTATCATGAAAAGCACAAACTTTAGGCATAAATATGTTTAAAAAAAAAAAAAAAAACAGGCCAAATTATTAGTACATATTAATCTTATTTAAAAATGTAGTACTAGAGTTGGGCTTGGTTAAAGTTCTCATATCGAGTGAAATTTGCACTTTGACTTCAACTTTGATATTCAACGTATAGAAGGTGCAATTTTTTTTTTTCTGTGAGACTCTGTGAGATTTATTCCGATGTATTTTCAGTAAGATCTGAAATTGGTGAGAAAGCTTTTATGAAAGCACCGCATCATCATGGAATGACTCACAAAATGCATCTGGAACTGTACTGTATGTTGTCTGTGCCTTAACATTTCAATCATCTAGTCCAGTTTCCAGCATGAAGGCAAAGACATTATATAAGAATGGATGGTGTGAGACAACATCATAGCTGTATGGAAAACACATTTGAGTCAAATAATTTAGCAGCAAAATAAAACCCACCAAATGTCAAAAGTTCTCTTTCACCCCTTCACATGAAATCCTTGTTGTGTGTATGCGCACACTTACTGAGACCTTAACAATAAATGAATAAATGACACTTACTGAGTCACAATAAATCCTGCTTGCATACAGCCATCTTTTCATTTCTTCTTCTCTCCTTTACACATTAAACCGTACTGCATGTGGATCTATCATCTTAGCATCCTGGCGATACTCTCATTTCATCTCTTTTGCTGCGGTGAGTGTATTTTTTTTAATACATTATGAGTGCTGCAGAACTCATTATAGAACTATTAGCCGTACATTTACCCTTTGACCATCTGAACTGAGGCAAATCATCAAAATGATGCTCATAACTAGTGCAAGTTCTTTCTTTAATAATGATTTTATTCATCATTCATCTTCAGTAAGCACTACTGACACCTTATTTAAAAACTTGATTAAATGATTAAAATGGACATTTAGACATTTAGTGCTTTTTGACGTTTGGTTTGAATACTCGAGTCTGCACTCAGGACTGCGGCTCATAATCTCAGGTTTGCGTTCACATAGAAGAATTCCTTCGAAAAATTGGGATCAAATGTGCAATGCCATATATCACATTTTGGTGCACGCAGATTTGCAAAATAATACACACCGTTGTAGGTTCATCTGTTTGCTATTTTTATTATTTTTCTCTGGTACCAAAAAATCAAGTGGTGAAGAACGGAGCTTTTCAGATGGACAGCATGTCATCATACAGGAACACCTACAAACGATGAGCTGTTCTTCTATAAGAATTAAACGTGTTTAGCCGTGCAGGTCGGCATGCGACGCTTGTTTTTTCACAATGCTCTCAGTGCTAACACTCGCACCACAAAGGTGAGCTAATTACAGAGCTCCAGTCCTGTGAATATCTGCTTTTATATATCATTAACCATAACAACCCTTTCCCCAGCAACATGAAAATAGAAACGGGAAGTAACATGAGAAGTTGAACCAATCACATTAGTTGGCATGCGTTGCCAAGCGTGTGTAAAAGAGAAAGGAAATAGGTTATGAATCGCGCCAAAATGGCTGCTCATACGTTCTGTTTGTATCTCTCTGGCTAATATGCTGTAATGTTCTTTCGTTTTAACTGAAGGTATTTCTTTGAGATTGATGTAATTCGTATTATTTCATGTTAGAATTTATCTCAGTCTGTATAATTTGTAAAGTATATTGTGGTTTGTGTGTGTAACTTGCACATGGCAGGAGAACTTGGCGGACACGCAGCTGCATCGAGTGCAACATGCTTTAAGTGCAAGTGTTTTATTTATTTTATTTATACGTTTTATTGACAGCTATGACCAGAGAGATGGTGATTTTATCTGCTGTGGTGTTTCCTACTAATATATTCCAGGTATGCTATAGTATTATTTATTATTTTGTGTATGTGTAATGTCTTTTGTATTTAATTGAAAAAATTATGAGCTCAATTCTTTGAAAAAAAAAAAAAGAAAATGTTAATTTACTATTGTATCGTGAGTCGAGAGTTGAGAGTGTCAAGGTGAATGCCATATCCATAAACTCACTGCTCTGCTTTCACGAGCTCAACATGTCGTCCTCGTGTATTCCTTCCGGAGCAAGTCGATGAAAGAACAGATGGAGTTACACATGGTTAGCTTCTACAGCAGATGTGGATCTCACCACGGTTCAGCTGAAGTGAACCCCAGACCACTGTTTCAAAGAGGACCGGCGATTGAAAACAGCTTTCACACTCCACCAAATGAACTGAACTCTAAACGCAAACTTCCTGATTTTCCTTCTTGATTGTTGTCTTGTTACAGGAATTTGATTTTTTGTACATAAATTTTAAAATAAATTTCTATTCAAAACCGTTGTGACTCAACTGTCTCCGTCTCTGTGTCTTGAGAATAGTTGTTAATGATGTCTTTGTCCCGAAGCTGATGTGGGTTTGACTTTGAGTGATAAAAATTGTTCTCAAAGTGTGAGGTAAAACATAAAATCCTCCACGGGTGTTATTATTTTTACAGCATGCATTAGGAAAAGCCCACATCACATCATGGATCTCAGACCAGTGGCAACAGTTCTTGGAAAACTTCTCTGGTTTCCTGAAGCAACACCAAATTGTTGGAAAGATTTATTGGTTGGCTTTTTATTTCATCCGCTGTTTTTAAAAAAAATATATATAATTATTCATTTCTTTAACTGGTGCTCTGCTGTGTGTGCTGTCCATCCACTTCTGGCCTTCACTCTGGAAAAAAAGGTCCCATTTTGCTTGTTAAAAGTGCTTATTTTGACATTTCAACAGTCACTTGAATGAACCCAGCCTTCGGGCACCAGCTTTCATCACCTTGCTCTTCTTGTTAAAATGAAACACGTTTTTAAGAATTTGGATCGGCGCATGGACACGCAGTCGTAATGCAGATGACCGTGAGAAATGTCAGCGCTGCAGAGAAAAACAGGCCATTATTCCACACACCGGTAGGCTAATGAAGTTGGGGGGGTGTTTCGTTTCTCTCATTACCTTTTCATTAAAGGTAGGGCTGGAAAATAGCCGTTGCTATGGAAACAAAGGAGCGAAAAAAAAGTCTCGGTGCATTATGCATTATGGACTGTGTTGTTTACTGGACTGATGGGATGCAGAGGTGTCTTTCATTCAATCTCAGCTCAATCTCAAGCTCGAGTAGGGCTAACACTGCATATCTGTGTGTGTGTGTGTGTTTGTTTGTTTGTGTGTCCCACAACTCAAACACACCTGACTGAAACAATGGTTCGTTAATAAGCTCATAACGAGGTGAACGTGGATGTGGAAGAACAGGAAACTCTAAGATATTCAGTATAACGAGCGGGATCTGATGTAAGATTCGAAGTTTAACACCCGAGAACGGTTTGTTAAATTTCATATAATTGATGTGGAAAGAACAGAAAATTTGTAACAATTCACACCAGTGAATTAGTTTAGTAAGAAAATCGACTAAGGTTAGGGTCAGGGGGCGGGGTTAAATTTCATACTTATTTCTTATGATTTCATTCGAATTTTCGTTTGAACAACATTCGACAAAATGTAACTGGAAGCATGAGGGACAACCAGAATGCAGAACTCAGTCAGTATAGAGTATAACCTTAGGGGCGGGGTTAGCGTTCATATATTTTCATATATGGGGGCAGTCATGGCCTAATGGTTCGAGAGTTGGACTTGTAACCTGAAGGTGAACCCGAAGGGCGTGGGTTCGAGTCTCGGATCCGGCAGGGAATGTAGGTGGGGGAAGTGAGTAACCCGCGCTCTCTGCCACCTTCACTACCACGACTGAGGTGAGACCCTTGAGCAAGGCACTGAACCCCAACTGCTCCCCGGGCGCTGCAGCTAAAAAGGCTGCCCACTGCTACGGGTGTGTGTGTGTGTGTTCACTACTGTGTGTGTGCACTTGGATGGGTTAAATGCAGAGCACAAATTCCGAGTAT
>CM074985.1:22403916-22447632 GCA_037576825.1 Pangasius krempfi
GCAAGGAAAAACTCCCTGAGATGGTGATAGGAAGAAACCTTGTGAGGAACCAGACTCAACAGAGAACCCATCCTCATCATCCACTGTTACGTGATGTGACGTCTCACTGTAGCTGCGTACAGTCACGTCACACAAGCAGCTCAAATTCTCTTCATTTTCTGCCTCCAAAGCTACAGCGAAGACAAACAACTTCCTCATCACCAGAGTTACACCAATCTTTACTCCATCTGTATTACTGATCATAATAAATCCAATCTAGGGAGCAGATTAGAACCTTCTACATGTTGTTTCTCTAAATCTGACACTGTAGGTCATATCTCATTCCTTTCAGACTTTCCTTTTTTCCCGTTCATCACTCTGTCCTGACTTTCTTCCTATACCACCTTAAGAGAAGAGGTTAAAAATTGAAGCAAAGGTGGATTTGATGGTCTAACCGATCCAAATTCTGGGATAGTCCCTTCTTTTTCATTCTCACTTTCTTTCTCTTAATAGAGTTGGGTGTTTTCCAGGGTTAGCAGCTGTGGCATCACTGACATGATTCGGAAATGTGAGTACTTCAACAAAAAGCTATGCCTCTAACGGACTGGGATGATAACATATCGTTTAGTTGTGCAGTTTTAATCTTTAGCAAAATGTTATTTAAAATTTACTCAATCTTCTGTATCATGTGGATTATTTTTTGTCCTTTTGACACTAACCAAATTAAAATAACTAGTTGATGTAAACGCGGACAGTTTCAAAGACACATTTATAAATAAAATCCTGCTGCTTTCTTTGTTTGTTTAGGTTTTTATACAGCCAATGTATAGAATTATTATTCAGCATATGAAAGGCAAAATATAAATATTTCACTCTGTGATCGCTGCAAATTTGGTTTAATTTAACAATATGGCTTCCATTCTTATTATTCCATCATCAGCACCTTATAAAATAGCACTTGATCCAGCACATCCTATAATTGTGCATTTAAAAAAAAATTTTAATATCGTGCTGGTGCACACGACTGTGTCCCAAGTGACTGTGGCCCAAGATACTAAATCGAGGTCATGAAATCGTCATGTGTGCAGTGGATGTAGGAGATTTTATCATGCTGTTCATTCACTATTTGCCTATCCCTTGTTCTCATGTTTTAGTTAATTCAATGCGCTGTTCTGTAAAGAAAATGTGACCAAGGTTTGAAGGATAAGCTGACCTAGCGCTCATCTGCTACAAATTCAATCTTAGAGATAAGCAATGTCTCAGATTAAGCTGCATCTCCTCTGATGTCCTCTGACATGGAAAAACCTTTTTTTAAAGGCATAGTAAAGGGATAGTATTATTAGTACATGAATAGTGGCATATTTCTATATTTAATACTGACCTCGAATGGCATTTCATAGTGCTTTTGAGTGTAGTTACACCCAAAACATAAATTTCAGTGTGATATATTGTGGTTACATCAAACTGTCAGACAGTGGCACTGGACTTAATACTGCTTCATACTACAGCCGATATCGCAGAAGTTCCGAATCAATAAAATGGTGGCACGCTGAACAGAATTTAAGCTGGTAAATGATCTTAAATAAACCAAGCGCACACTGTCTTTCATGTCTGTGTCCTTATGCACATCACGTCCGAGCTCAATTATGCATCTTGACCCGGAGAACTCATGAACGTTACCCCACTCCATGAGAGAGAAGCAGAACAGAGGCCACTGGACAGGTCAGACCGAGGTCATTATTTCGTCATTAGGGGAGGTGATGTGTTAAAAGCGTGCATGAAGGACACAAGGTTCTTGATACCTTTTTATTAAAAAAAAAGTCTCTCACTAGTTAATTAAAGTAGTGAGAGTCTCTTAACTTATGTCCCGCCTGGCTGAGGCTTCAAACATTTTGTGCGTAATTTGTATCTGAATATATTCAGGCTAATATCTTTTTTAGAAGTCTCCACAAGGACTCGATTTAATCCCACTCTTGTGAATGAAAGAGATTTCGATTAAACCATCAATGACCTCAATGAATTCGAGGACGTTTTGTGATGGAGGGACAAAAGAAAAGGGCTGATTTGCATGCAAGTGGGGATTTTCTCCTACCGAGGCTTGAGGAGGAAGAAAAAGATGAAAAGGACGAGGGAAAGAAAGGAAAGATGGATCAGATTGCTGTTGGAGTTTTTCTAGCGCTTTCTACAGTTAGGGTAAACTTCCTCATCTCATCTTTAAACCACACCCAAAGTCCCATCACCTCCACACTGGGTGTGTCTCAAGCAAGCTGTTCCCTGATATCTTTGTTTCCAGGACTATATGTTCCCAGAGCCCTGTAATTCCAGGGCCATATGTTCCCAGAGCACTATACTGCCATGAATTCCCCATCTCAAGTGCGTGGCGTGTATCCAGCATGATGAGTGCTGCTCTTGTTTGCTGTGCTTTCAGTCCACTCCATGTGCTTCTGTTTGTTATGGCCATGTGCAGGTGTTTTGTTTCCTGCCCTGTCTCCACCCCGGTCCTTTCATTGGTCTGTTACCTGATTGCGTCCATGTGTTCTGTGTTAAGCCTGTAATTAGTTTGTACATTTATACCCTCCTGTTTCTTTGTCTTATCACAAGGTCATATCATGTTGTTTGTCTCATTATGTTCTGGGCCTTGTTTCTTGTTTACGTGTTCTAAATATAAATTATCCCTGCTTACTTTCTGTCTGCCTGCCTCTTGACCTATGTTACAGACAATACCAATGATTCATAGATTACCCTTAGTAAACCTCATGCTGATTTTACTTGCATAATAGCCTCATGCTAGGTATATAATTATGGTTCTACATTCTCAGAGCCCTATGCTCAAAGATCCCTATATACGCCAGAGGCCTATTTTACCATGGCTTTACAGTCTCTGAGCTCTTTTATCTCAATACCCTATATACCCAGAGCCCTATGTTCAAAGAACCCTATGTAGAAGAAGAAGCCTTTATTTCACATATACATTACAGTACACTGAAGTTCTTTTCTTGTTAGCTGGTGTCGGAGCTCAGGGTCAGCCACGATATGGGTGCCTTGTTCAAGGGCCCAACAGTGGCAGCTTGGCGGTGCTTGAGCATGAACCTCTGGCCTTCTGAACAGCAACCCAGAGCCTTAATCATTGAGCCGCCACTGCCCTATATACCCAGAGCCCTATATACCCAGAGCCCTATATACCCATGTTCAAAGGACCCTATATACCCAAAGCCGAATATAGCTATAGTCGTATATTCTCAGGGCTCTATGTAGCCCTATTTTTTCAGAGCCATTTTTCCCCACAGGCCCATATAGGACTAAATAGGCCCTATGTATTCATGCCTGTACATTCTCAGTGCTCTATGTTCAAAAGGCATGATATACCTAGAGCCCAATACAAATATGGTCCTGTATTCCCAGAGCTTTATACTGGCAGGGACTTATATTCTTAGATCTCTATATTCCCGGAGCCCTATGTCACCATGACACTACATTCTCACAGCCCTATGTTGAAAGGGCCCTTTGTTCCCAGAGCCTGACATAACCCTATGTTCCAGGACCATTTGTTCCCCGAGGTCAATATAGGACTATATAGCTCCTATATGCTCCTATGTAGCCATGGCTTTATACTCCCAGAGCCCAAGGTCCACAGGGCCTTGTTGTTCCAGGCCACTTTTATTCTCAGATCCCTATGTAATCTTATGTTTAATGGCCATATGTTCCCAGGGGCCTATACTGGGCTCTCAGCCATACATACAAAGGTCCTTATTTTCCCAGAACCCTATACAGCCATTGTCCTGTATTTCCAGAGGTGTTCCCAGCACCCAATGTTCTTGGATCCAGATGTTCCCAGAGCCTTATATGGCCATGGTTCTACATTCTTAGGGCCCTATAAATATATACCCAGAGCCTTATAAAGTTATGGTGCTATATTCACTATTTAGATCCCTGTTTTACCAGACCCATACACAGCTGTGTTCCCGTGATCCCAGAGCTCTATGTTCTTAGATACCATTTGTCCTTTATTCTTAGGGCTTTGTGTTCAAATAGCTCTATTATCCCAGAACCCTATTGTTCTGGGTCTTATATTCCCTTGCTTGTGATACATTAAGGAACATTGTAAAAGCTCACCAAGTGATTGTAACTGATTTACAACTTTAATAAACACAAAATTTAGTGAACAAGCGTATATCATAACTTTACACTAATGCAGCCTGCTAGATAATTGGCTAATTAGCAGTTAGAGAAAAATAATACCAATTTTACTCTGCCAACATTTTAAATCAATGCACAGATATAAAACCTGACAGAGGAGCAGGAACACTAAATACACGTCAGGGCAGTGTGGTGAGTTCAGAGAGCAGCATTACTCACAAGACTGACAGAGAGAGAGAGAGATCAATGTTTTTGAAGATGTGATGTGAGTGATGAGGAAGCAGAGACGTTCCTCTGCTGCCCGGAAAAAGGAGAAAAAAGAAGACAGAGCACGAGTCGACACACAGGGAAAAAAGCTACTAGCACTAAGGTTGGAGTGGTAAGATAAATTCATGGTGTGACAAATGTATAACACAATATTACAGTTTTCACAAAACACCTCGTGATGAAGTGGTGAGGAAAATCTTCTTCTTGAGATAACACAAGTAACAATCCTTGAGAGGAACCCGACTCAAAAGGGAGCCCATCCTCTTCTGGGTGACACCAGTTAGTAGGATTATAAATCATTACAGTATATAGGCATAAAAGAATAAAGACAAACAGTAATAGTGTGTTCAAACAATGTTCAATATGATTATTTTGTTCTGGGATGAGAACAGGACAGTCTTTATGATTATAGCAGTAGCATTTGGTAGAAATTTACAGTATTTGTCTCTGTTCAACATGTAAAATTCTTCTTCCTAGTTCGAAATGGTTATTACAGCAGTGTTAGCGACATCATCAGCAGACATGGCAAATGGTACTTTTCAGGAATATGGAGGAATAAAACACTTTGAGGGCATGCTATTTTAGGAAAACAAGTTACTGTTCAGTTGCTGTTACCTCCACGATGTTGATTATTTACCCATAAGAGCATATCCCCAAGTATTTTATTCTGCTTATACCACAGCAATTAATCAACACTAACCATTTCAAATTAACTAAAGAACTTTATATTTTTATATATATAATATAATAATATTTTTATTAGCACGTACGTTATAGCAACTATAAACAGTGGTTACCTCACCTGACTCTCTTTTTAAAATATCTCTAAAAAGGTAATATGACAAAAAATGCAAAATATGACAAGAATCTGCAGATTCAGATTCAGTTTTTTTATCTATTTATGTGGAGCTTCTGTTACACAAGTCCCTGTGAATGATCTGTTGCTATAGAAATGATAATGCATTAATATAAACCTGCGATGTGCAGCTGCGCTACTGTCAGAGCTGCTGTTATAGAAAATTAATCATCACCTTCTGACCAGAATTTGACATCGCTGTGGTATAAAGGTTACATTTATGCTTATTAAAAAATAAAAAACACATGTAACTGTGGCCAGATTGCTGTGCTATAAGAGGAATAAAGCACTCGCTGTTATAGGGACATGTAACAGTACACCGTTGTTGATTATATTCCTATAACAGTATGACACGGAGTGTTTTATTTTGTGACGTAATGTTGTACATGACTGTACGTCATTTAAGAGAAATTCAGTGCAAATTGTCAATTTACACTCAAACAACTTCAACTAAGCCGTGCTTCTGCGCTGCAAGTGGCCGCTTGCGTGATGTACGTGATGTATGCTACTGAGATGTGAGGGAAGGTCAATGAGAGTGTGTTAAAAACAGTATTATAACACCGGCCAAGAAAAGCAAAGAAAAAGCCGCAGTAATGAATGGTTATGATCAGGGCTGAAAATGAGCCAAACGGGTTTCCATCAGCGTGTGTGTGAACAGCGCGGGAAAGGAAACGGTAATAAAAGGCTAATGATGAAATTTATTCTATTGATGCAGACATCGTTATTGTGGCGGAGTTTCTGTTCTTTTATTACCCTCAGTGTGTATTGGGTGGGAGCTCATTATCTGGCCACTGCAGACTGAACTCTTAGCAGGGTGAAATTCCTGAAATATTAAAGGCTGTTTCTTAAAACCGCACTCACAATGAAGAGAGAGTGACTTTGTGAAGTTGGAGATACAGAGGTACGAATAGTTTTATAAACCTAGAGTTAGTATATAAGGTATATTCAGGTACATTGTATAATTCTCATTTTAAGCCCTACTCAGATGGGACTTGGGGTAATTCCATCTAAAATCTTATTTCTGTTTAGATGGAAATGCCAGAGTTTTTCTTACACTGTATGATGAGTGATCTGACCAGCTCAGAAATCTGTACCAGTACCTTATGATGTATGGTGCTATTACTGGACAAATGTTGAATCTGAAAATCTGAAATCTTAAAATTCAATTGTGACTCTAGTCACCTTGAAAGTCAGCAACGAAGCAGTGCTCAGCTCTAATAATGTGCTCGGAAACTTAAAAAAAAGTTAGAGAGACACCAAAAAAAAAATCCTGGAATTTTTTGGGAAACATTTGGGAAACCTGCTCAATATACCGCTTGTCCATTTCCCTGAAAGAGATGGACATTTTCTCTCAGTGACGATTTATACCACAGAAATTTCCCAACTATTACAATTTTTCATTCACTAAAGAACAACACGTCATACTTTTATGTTTATGGTTACATTTAATGTTGTGGAATGTCTATGAAACAAGTTCGTTCCTGTTCTCACTTGCGTTATAGCAGCTGTAAACATTCGTTCCCTCACCGGCCTCTCTTTATTCTCTTTCCTGAAGTTAATAGCACAAACATGCAGCTTGTCATGTTACTGAGAAACCGCAAAGAACGTAATCTCCTCTTTAAATTTACAGCTTTACCTCTGATTGTTAGAAAGAGCTGACACTGGGGACTCCTTCCATAAATGTTAAATAAACGTCTCCTCACTTTCAGCATATCAATGATTACTCGCATTTTCTAATCTGTTTATGTGGAGCGTCCGAGTTCATAAAAAAATAATCGACACCGTCTGACCAATCAGGAATCCAGAATTCAACAGCGCTGTGGTTTAAACTGATGATAATGCGGTTGAACTTCAATTTGTAAACGCAGACTTTCTGACTTTATTTCGCTTTTTACTTTAAGGAAAGAGATTATAGAGCTTAAGGAATTCATGTATGTACTGTATATTAAGATTTTGGGTGAGATAGACTTCCTTTATTTGTTAACTACATTAACCTCATAAGCAAACATCTGACATCTAAGTTCTCTTGAGTTAAGAAGAAAGCTGTGTAAATATTTCCTAATTGCTTTAATAAGGAACAGGCACAAGGACCGGGATGAGGTGTAACTGAGAGTGTTATCAGATCAAGATCACCTGAAAAAAAAAATATATATATATATATATATATATATATATATATATATATCTTTTTTATTATATAAGTAACTACGGATGACATATGAAGGAGAAACACTCCACCCTCCATCTCCTCAACTTGTTTTGTGTACGAGAGCTGAAAGTGTGGGTTAAAAACTAACCCGAGGGAATTGAATAAATAACACATTCAGTAAAATTACAGATCTTTCAGTGTCTGACACTTTCCAAATGTCATACTCGAACTTTTCTCCCCCCTCGGTCTCCGTGCAGCACTGACGGACAACGTAATTTGTTCCTGTTGAGGTGTTTGAATTTTTTATCTTTATTTTGACATTTTGCAATTCACACAGAAAGTAAATATCCTATTATCGAGATTCCTCCTGTCTGCCGTTATATATCAGCCTGCATGGAAATGAGAGTCGGCCGACGGAGACAGAGATGGATAGATGAATATAAATGCAAAATAATACACACACACAAGGTGAGAGAGACAAAAAGAGAATATAGATCTTATCATACGCTGCATCGCTCTCAGTTTGTTCTATGTGTGATGAGTTCAGGTTAATATTCAAACCTGGACTTTGACGTGTGTTTTTTTTTTTTTTTTTTTTTTGGAGTTATTATGCACTGCTATGATGGTACAACATGATGACGAAGTCTAAAACAGTTACACCTATGACGTTATACCACACTGGTACAGATAATGATGTTGCATGTTGCTTGAAATCAGTTATAACATTTAAAAATAAAATTAAAAAAACACTGCGTGTAGTGCAGTGGTGCAGCAAGTGGATCATATCATGGATACCAATTTTTCTCCCTGATTTAGTCCTGGCTAGTTCCAACTCTCTCTCTTCTATCATACGTCGGCGACCAAAAGGGGAGGGTGAAGGCTAACACGTGCTTACTCTCACAGATGTCAGCTAAAAACATCTTTTCAAACTGCTGCTCATACACATTGAGAGCAAAGCGCTATCTGCCCTCTTCCACATACATGAGCTTACAGATGCCAAAGATTGGCTAGTGTTGCTGTGATTGACAGGGGAGAGAAAGTATGCCCCTCCCACCTAGAGAGAGAACAGCCAGCTTTGCTCTCTTGGACTCGCGGTCACGCGTAGCTGTGGCATCGCTGGGATTCAAACTGGCGATCTCCCTTTTCAAACTGGCGAACGCTTTTCCGCTGCGACAATCAGCAGCTTGTTTTGTTGATGTCGTTGTTTTTAAGAGCACTTTGCAGAAAGGCATCTGTGTGTCTCAAAAAAGAAACTGCCTCTTTACTAGCGATCTCTTCAGCAAAAAGACTTATACAGCAATATTTATTCCGGATTTCAACCATCTGATCCTCAGAATAACTGTTCATCTGTCAAGGAGGAAAAATACGCAGTGCTTCCTTGTTTAAGCAGACATTGGACCACAGGGTAGTGATGTCATCACCATGACCTGTAGAGGAGCCGGATGCCCCGCCCCTACTCTGACAAACTCTAAATTAATTTTAATAACATAGAAAAGACTTTCCTACATTTTTGAGTGTTCATAGTTTATTCTTGTGTTTATGTGAATTACTCTTAAGAAGGAAGATAACTTTTCATTTTTCAGGCAGGAGAAGGACATGAAGGACGCTTCTCCAGTCGCTCGTCACATCTTCAGAAACATCGATTTCCCTCTCTGTATCCGTCCTGTGAGTAATGCTGCTCTTTGAACTCGCCACACTGACCTGACGCTTTGACACGCTGTTCAGATCCTGACTCATAACCACAGCGTACCCTTGGGGACTCTGACATTTTCTCCCTCAGAGTTATCACAGTGTGAAGAAGAAGAAGAAGAAGAAGAAGCATTTCCCTTTTTTCATTCTCCTTCTCCACGTGGACAAAGCCATGATTAGCTCCTGAGCGTTCATCAGCGTCTCTCTTTGTCTGGTTTCTACTCAAAGCTGCTTTTCAGGGCAGTAAATGTGGCGTGGCTTTCAACAGAGATAC
The DNA here is from genome assembly GCA_037576825.1 of Pangasius krempfi. Classification (NCBI taxonomy): domain Eukaryota; kingdom Metazoa; phylum Chordata; class Actinopteri; order Siluriformes; family Pangasiidae; genus Pangasius; species Pangasius krempfi. Next base: position 22,413,268 of record CM074985.1, read on the forward strand.
AGCGAGAATCATCTCGTCTCCATTCAGAGTATGTGCTCAGGCAGAATGTTCAGCTCATACACTCGTCACATGCTGTTATTCAGGCTTTGTCACACTGTTACAGCCGTTCTGTATGTACCGACCGAGAGATAACACACATCCACTGCTCACTCAGACAGACGCAAGACGTTTATAGAGATCTGTAACCTGGTGGAATCTGGTTCCAAACATATTCACACACATTTGATCTGTCTAATCAAGGCCCTCAGGATCATTTACAAATTAGAACCAGGTATTTTCTAGGAAATAGGGCTCAGACTTTTTTTTAAAGAATATGTTCATTTAAATTTTGTGAAAAATTATAATATAGTAATAATAATAAGAAGAAAAAGAGCAAGAAGAAGAAGCAAGGAGGAAAAACAACAATAATAATAATAATAATAATAATAATAATAATAATAATAATGATAATAATAATAGATTAATATGCTCATTAATCATCAAATTGTAAAATAGAGTGAGTTAGGTAAGGAATAACACACTCCGTGACATGCTGTTATGGTAAAAAAAAAAAAAAACATCAGTGACGGGGTGGCGTGATGATCCAGAGTTATAGTTACCAGTCCGAAGTTAATTATTTTCCAATAACAGCACATCCTGAAGCGTTTTATTCCTCTTACACCACAACAATTTGTCACTAACAGCTTTTTATTAATTAACAAATGACCTATCATACTTTTTAATCCATTTATAGTCACATTTAATGTTAGAAACATAAGTGAGAACAAGTTAGTTCCTGTTATCACTTACGTTATAGCAGCTATAAACACCCGTTCCCTCACCAGCCTCTCTTTTTTCTCTCCTGAAATTGATAAGACAAAAAAAAACCGCAGCTTGTCATGTTACAGAGAAACCGCAAAGAAGCGTAAACTCCTCTGTCCTGAAGACGTCGGAAAACTTAAAGTTACAGCTTCACCGCTGACTGTTACAAAGCGCTGACACTGGAGACTCCTTCCCTAAATGTTAAATAAACATCTCCTTACAGAAAACTTCACCATATCAGCGATTACACACGATTGTTTAATCCATCCGCCACACAAGTCCCTGTGAATGAGCCGTTACTATAGAAACGATACTGTGCATTAATATAAACCTGTAATTCTGCAGCTGCACTCCTGTCAGAGCTGCTGTTATAGAATATAAATCAACACCTTCTCTTTTAAAATGTCTGAGAGCAGCTGAAACCCCCCATAAGATGGCTCCTGATTAACCACCAGGCGGCTAAACACACAAACAAACCTCTCGTTCCACTGGAGCCTACTTCACAATTATTCATTCCGCAAATTATTCGTCCCATAAGCGTCCACTCATCCAAAAATATACTAATGAGGGAAAACAACGAGTTGCTGATTAAAGAGCACAGAAGAAGAGCTCGAATACAGAACATTCAGGGTAAATCTTGCATACATGACTTCTGGAGGACTCATTTACTAATTTTCTAATTTGTTTACTGATTCTAACCCCTCTGACTAATTAGCATGAAAGTGTGAATATCAATAAGCCTTGTTTGGCTAAACGCATGTCTAAATCATCACACGCGCCATAAAACGCAAAAAATAGCTTCATAAAATAGACTATTAAAGAAGCTAGATTTAGCTAGCAAACATCTTTTGGCTGATTGCCAAAGACATTTCAGGTAAAGGAGATACTGTGTGTTTAATATTTGACTGACAGTTTTACCAAAAAACGATAGAACTTTCAGGAAAGTTTCCAACAATAACACTCAATTTCAACACACCAACAAGAGTTTTGGGGTTCTTATTGTGTTCGGGGTTTAAAATGTTTAAAATGTTAATCGTGGAATAAACTCCTGTGTTCAGGATACGTTTTAAGTAAGGAATAAATCACTCCGTGTGGTCCTGTTAGAGGCAAGTAAGTTATTTTCCAATAACAGCGTGTTCCAAAGTGTTTTATTCCTCTTACACCACAGCAATGTGACGACAATATAATTAAAAAGACGCAAACTTTTATTCATTTATAGTTGCATTAATGTTGTCGAACATCCACGAAACAAGTTCTGTCCTGATTGTCATTAATAGTACAAGTTATAATTGTAATTAAAATGTATTTATTTATATGTTTATTTATTATTGCAGCAGGTTTTCATCTGGAGAAGTGAAACAAAGCCGAGATAAAACCACAGAGATGCCATGCGACGCCTCGTTTACTCGTCAAACGTTTTTAATCACATACTCACGAAGCTAACGCAATCACGTTTTAAATAAACATAACACACCCAGCGCTTAAAAATGAATGAACATCACAGCTTCCTCGCAGTCTAGTAACAGCAGGGTTCATTTGCATATTAATTAGGTTGTGGGAGAAGGGGGCGGAGTCAGTGTGAGCTGAGTGCAGTAGGTTTTGGCCCCCCGACAGCAAAGTGTAAACGAGCCTTAATGACCCGACATAATGACTGTCACAGGACCCCAGAGAGAGAGAGAGAGAGAGAGAGAGAGAGAGAGAGAGAGAGAGAACGAGCGTGACAGTTTCTCCTACAAGTAACTGCTCCCTCAATGATTTATGTTCTATAAACAGAACTCTCTCTCTCTCTTTCTTTCTTTCTTTCTTTCTCTATCTCTGTCTTTTCTGTTTGTCTCTCTTTCGTTCTCACTTTCTCTTTCCTTTGCTGTTCTCTCAGAATGTTTATCCCTCCCTATTTTCTGTCTATCTATCTATGTATCTATCTATCTATCTATCTATCTTTTCTTTCTGTCTCTATCTTTAGCTCTTTCTGTGTTTTTCTCTCGCCCACGTCTTTCTATCTTCTCTACCTGAGGCTCTGTCTTTCTTTTTGTTAGTTCTCTCTTTTGCTCCCTCTTTCTTTCACTATTTACTCTTATCTATCTCTAGTCTGTTCTTTCATTTATTTCTTCCTCGATCTTCCTGTCTTTCTCTCTCTGTCCTGCTGTCTCACTGTCTTGTCTGCTGTCTTGCTCTTTTTCAGGCTCGCCAACAATCTCTCTCTCTCTCTCTCTCTCTCTCTCTCTCTCTCTCTCTCTCTCGGGGTGTGTGTCTCTGAGGAGTCGGCCATCAGCAAACCCAGAGGATAAATCCACAATTAGCAGCAGTGGAGTGCTTCACTCTCAACTAATCACTCAACATCTGTCTCTCTCTCACACACACACACACACACACACACACACTGTTAACATCAAGAACTTCCACTGCTTTACACACTAACCACACACACACACACACACACACAGTCTGTTAACAAGAACCTCCACTGCTTTACACACACAAACATACACACACACACACACACACTAATACTGTTATGCTATGAAACTCTACTACCTTACACAGTAACTGCTGTGTAAACCGTTTAACACACACACACACACACACACACAGTCAGTCAATCACGTGTTTTGTTTTTGCAAAGCTACGACACTAACATAGTAATGGAAGTCTGTCACACCCAAAATCTTAAACCACGCCCGCTTCTTCAGTGACGTTACACTCCCTATATACATCACCTATACTTCACTGTATAATAAGGCGGCCATCTTGGACAAATCATTTTTTTCCTTTGTTTTTTCCACTCCACCTCTATTTCTCCTACTTCACTGTAAACACTATTCATTTATCAGGATTTATTCTCACTAATTACATTACATTCAGTCTACAAATCTGATTGGTCAGAGCTAATGATTGACAGGTGCAGTGTGATAAGCTGACTGCATTGGGCTTCATTTTTTGGTAAAAGGGAAACAGTGCGTTCATTTTATTTTCCGGTTCTAAGTTCGAGTCTAAATGACAGCAGTTGCACGATGTCATAAATATCACTCAATAAAGAAGTTAAATGCTAATCCCAGCATCAGCATGATGTCTTCATCCTTGCTGAAGGCGTCTCAGCTTCTGCTTCAGCACTACTCGTGGTTAATTTGACACATATGAAATGCATCAGTCAGTCAAAAAGGTCACTGGTCTCCTCACATCATTTCCATCATGTCGGAGGAAAGCGGGGGGGAAAGACCTCTCTGGAGTGATGTTTTTTTTTAAATCACTTCTTCCAGGCTGCTGTGCATGTCATTAGTCTGCTAAATTACAAACATCATTAGCAGAATTGATTCGAGTCTACCTCCTGATCACGACAGATTGGGATTAACTGATAAACCCGTCAATTCCAGTTTATTAGCTTCATTAAGTAAGGAATAAAACACTCAGTGTCATGCTGTCCTAGGAAAATAATCAATGATGGCGTGATGTGATGGAGCAGGGTTACTGTTACCACCCTGAAGCTGTGACGCAAGTACAAGTTCTTTATAACTAAAGAACAACATATCTTACTTTTTATCCGTTTATAGTTACATTTAACAAGTTAGTGCCTGTTCTCACTCACGTTACAGCAGCTAGAAACACTCGTTCCCTCACCAGCCTCTCGTTATTTCTCTCTAGAATTAACAATTTATTTCCGACTGTTACAAAGCGCTGACACTGGAGACTCCTTCCATAAATGTTACATAAACGTCTCCTCACAGAAAACTTCACCATATCGACGATTACATGTTTTTTAATCCGTTTATGTGGAGCGTTTTAGACGGAGTGAGTTCAGCTGTGTTTTAAGATTATTAGCTGTATGAGATGAAGGTATGAGAAGGTATCCCTCTCTCTGTCTATCTATCTATCTGTCTTTTTCTCTCTGTCTTTCTCTCTCTCTTTCTTTAATAATTCTACATGTGATTGACAGGTGTCGATCTCGGGGGAAGTGTGAATATATACGCACCCGGTGTTGAGCTCCCCCGAGATGCACTGCGCTGTCCAACTGTGAATCTGAGACGATCATCATAGAGGTCAAAGGTCAACATGAAAATGGAGGCTACGGCTCTGAACTTATTAGCAGCGCTGTAATGAATTCCACATCCGTCCTTCTGAATCTCATTCGATGCATCACAGAACAACCCCACTGAGAGGAGGAGAGCATGTAGGGTAGGATGGGAACGGAGAGATAGAGACAGAGGTTGAGACAAAGAGAAAAGAGACGGAAAGAGACACAAACATGTTAAATAAATAAATAAAAAATAAAAACTTTAAAAAAAAGAAAGAAAGAAAGGGAAAAAATAAGAAATTAGTTGAAAAAAAAGAAACAGAATGAAACGAAAATTGAAAAAGAGGAAAAGAAAACTGAAAGGAAAGAAAGATTGTAAAGAAATAAAAAGAGACAAAGATAGAGACAAAGCAGTAAAGGACAAAAGAATTGAAGAGAGAGAGAGAAAGTGAGAAGTATACAAAGAAAGAAAGAATGAAAGAAAAGGGGAAAGTACCTAAAAATAAAAAAGAAAAAAAAAGAAAGAAGGAATGAAAGAAAGAAATAAGAAAATAACTGAAAGGAAAAAGTATATAAAAAAAGGAAAATGAAGAAAAAAGAGAAAGAAAATGAGAAAAGAGAAGAAAGAAAACAACAGAAAGGAAAGAAGGACACTGCTCAGGAATCCCTGAGCGTTTGTTTAGTATTAAACTTCAGTGTTCTATAAAACATCCAGCAAAGTTTGGATGAAATAAAGAAACGTTCTACAATCCTGCTCAAATCCCACCATCTGGGAATGGACCTAGTGGGCGTGGCCTAATATTCTAATGAGCATGCTTGATTGACAGCCCTTTATCTGAAACGTTCACTTGCTTGATGAGCTTTCACTGTCTATGTTAGTTTTAACATGCTAAATTAGCTTTCACTCGCTAGGTTAGCTGTCACCCGCTAAGTTAACATTTGCTTCCAATCTAGCTTTGTCTTGCTTAGTTAGCTTGTTATTGTTAGTGTACGTTATTCGCTAGTTAGCTGTCACTCAAAACAGACCAATCACGTGAGAGTGCATTGTTTTGCTAACCTGTGTGAGTGTGATGATGGACATCAGCCTTGTGATGCCTTGTGGGCTAAAGACATTAAAGTATTACACAAGGGTTACCTACGTTTAGCCCCGCCCACTTTTCATTTTTCATTGCAGGGTGGGGCTGTCATTGGTGTATGTTAGATAAACATAAACATCTAGCTAGAAAGACCCATAAAATAAAGTATTAAATATAGCTAGTTGGCTAACATTACACCAAGGACATTACTAGCTAAATGGCGAGCAAGTTTGGTAGTTAGATAGCTAAACTTTACCTACAGAACACTAACAAAGTGGTAGAGGGCAAAAGAGCTAGAGAGAGAAGCGGAAAGAAAGCGAGAGGTGTGGAGAAAAAGAAAGAAAGAAAGATTTCACTCACTGGGTTAGCTTTCACCCGAGTAAACATTTGTGTATGAGGCTAGCATTCTTTTGCTAGTTTACTTTCTTCGCTAGTTAGCTGTTGTTCAATTGGGCACGCATGGTTTTGCTAATCTGTATGGGATGAGTGACATCAGCCTTGTGATTGGCTAAGGTTCAAATTCAAGCGAGTCATTGGCGTAGGTTAGCGAAGCATAATCAGCTAGTCAGCTGCGAAAATATAGGTTAGCATTACACAGATGAGCAACTAAACATTAAATAGCTAAATACTAGCTATTTAGCTAGAAAGTTTTGTAGTTAGAGAGCTAATGTAAAATAATATTAAATCAAATAATGTGAATAAGGCAGCGTTACACGGTGTTAGCTAAACATCATCTACAGAACTGAAACTAGCTGACTAGCTTAGCACCACGACTTAGTCATGGCTCTTAAAGGTCTTTTCATGAGGAGACTCTTATTTCTTTATATAAGAGAAAACAGCTCATGATGCAAGGTTGATGTGTGGATCAATAACAGCACATGAGCCTTGGAAAAGGATGGGGGTCTAAACACACACACACACACACACACACACACACACAGAGTATCAGTTGCCGTAAGCCTCATACTGTTAACAAAGTTATTAATAAGTGTTTTTTGGGATATTGGCATCAGTGTGTTATTTTCTTATCCTCACTGTGTGTATGCTAACTCTAAATGGCTCCATATCTCCACTGAAACCCTGATCACACACACACACACACACACACACACACACAAATGCAAACACTCTTTTTATGGACTTTATGCTCGAATGGCCTGAACTGTGCATAAACAGGGAAAAAATCCCAGACAGGCAAAACAAACAGTGAGCTGTTGTTGTGTTACGCTCGGAGAGTTTGATAAGGTTTGATGACAGAGAGAGAGAGAGAGTGTGAGAGAGAGTGAGTGTGTGTGTGTGTGTGTGTGTGTGTGTGTGAGAGAGAGAGAGAGAGAGAGAGAGAGGCCCAGAGGAATGTAAATATGGATTAATGTGTGATGTCTATCTTCATTAAATTTTCAGAATGACAGAAGACTCTGGTGAATAATTCATTAAAGTTGTATATGAGACGATGTTATTTATCGGCCCGATGTCGCTTGGCATCTCGTTCGAAACTGATGACTTACACGCTGTTATAACGTCTCGCGTGTTATGATGAAGCCTCGGCGGCGTCAGGAAGCTAATTCTGTCATACTGCTGCACAATAATGAGAAGATGAGATGATGGTAAATGATCACATCACATATATTCCTAAATAACTTTTTAATCAGTCCGAGTCTATAACAATATTACACGATTATACTGTATATAAAAAAAAATAGATTCAAAACAAATCAAAATTTTCCAAATACATTTGCTGAATTGCTGTGAATAACTTTTGTAACCTTGGAGAATAAATAAAATCTATAAAGACAGCTTTAAAAAAAAACACTAAACTGTCACATGACCTCTACTGACTGACCAATGTATAATAACAATATATATATAAATGTTGATTACGACAATTTAAACCACGGCATTGATGAATCCTTTATTCTGATTGGTCAGAAGGTGTTGATTCATTTCCTGTTATAACAGCTGTGATAGTAATGCAGCTGCAAATCACAGGTTTATATATATATATATATATATATATATATATATATATATATATATATATATATATATATATAAAATTTTATATATAATGCTCTCATTATGATACATTACCGTTTCTATAGTAAAGGCTTGTTCAAAGGGACTTGTACAGCAGATGCTCAACATACACAGATTAAAAAACACGTTATTCGTTAATATGGTGAAGTTTTCTTAAAGTATAGAGAAGTTTATTTAACATTTATGGAAGGAGTCTCCAGTGTGAGCGCTTTGTAACAGTCAGAAGTTTTCCGACATTGGAAAGTCCCAAAGTGTTTTATTCCACAAATTACCAAAACAGACATTTTTTAGTTATTATTTAGTTATTTTTTAATAAACGTATCATTTATTCATTTATAGTTAATGTTGTGGAACATCTGTGAAACAAGTTAGTTCCTGATCTCACTTACGTTATTTTTCTCTCTTGAAGTTAATAAGACGAAAAACGCAGCTTGTCATGTTTCCGCGAAACCGCAAAGAAGCGTAAACTCCTCTGTCCTAAAGATGTCGGAAAACTACAACTTACAGCTTTATTTCTGACTGTAACAAAGTGCTGACACTGGAGACTCCTTCCATAAAAAGTTTAGAAAAACTTTCTTATCCTACACATGCTCCTGAGTGTGTGTGAATCTACACATAACACTAACTAATGACTAAAACCTCTACTGATTGACTTCAAATCATATCATTTGCTATGAGTTACAGATTACACTGTCAAGTTTGTATGTTTTTCAACCGCACACACAAATTTAATGAGAATTCTGTGAAACCAAGTCAGTTCCAATTAATGGTCTTAACTAAAGAAATATTGAATATGAAAAGAATGAAAGAAAGCTGGCCAAAATAAATCCATAAATTAAGACAAATAAGACCATTCATTCAGTTAAGAAGAGATGCTGCTGTACAAAAGGAGGACGTGCTGCAGTGTCTCAGGAGGTGTATAAGTCGGTTCCATTATACGTCGCGTCTTCTTTTAATGCTGTGCAGCACTTTATTAGCGCCAGCACTAAGCGAGCGATAAGTGACCGATCTGGAACGTCTCAAGCTGCAATGTGCCGTATACTCTCTAGTGTGCTGTGTGTCAACGCTGACTTCCTGCGACACACACTCTCCTGCTTTTCCAACATGGCGACGGGGAGGGTGTGAGGGATTTCTGTAGCAGAGAGTCACTCAGACACTTCACTCTGCATTAATAAAATAACTCTGTGTGAAGTGCTGGGTTTCCACGATCACCTGGGTGCAGTAGATATACTGTATTTTTTCTTTTTTTTATGTCAAAACAGTTTTCCATCTCACTTAATTCACATCTAATTCACATTTTCTGTAATTCACCTCTAGATTTTGTCCTCATCAAAGGGTTGTATGCTGTTAAATAATATATATATATATATATATATATATATATATATATATATATATATATATACACAAAGTTTGTAAATCTGGCAAGAATTTTTAGATTGGTTTGACTTACACAAACATTTACACACTACTTTATTAAAAGATACATAACCAGGCAAAGACAAAAATTCCAATGAACAGGAACAGTTGTATGTTGTGTGATGGAAAGACAGTATCTGAAGACATTTTCATATACTTACAAGCATGTGCTATACATGAAAAAAACTATAACAAAAAACAAATTCACTAGTTTGTTCAAACTCACTAGTACGAACTACAAGTAGTTCCAAGATGTTGCCGAGTATGGCTGCGAGCTCCGACCCAGTTTGGCAGTTTTTTGTTTGTTTTGTCTACAGTTTTTATGTTTTTCATGTTGGAAGCAGTCAGCCTCATTGTCTATGACAACTAGACACTTTTAGTAATTGGCTCTTCAATCGCACACCACAAAATGAACTTTGAGTTCCTCAACGCTGACCCGCTGTTTACAAATGCTGCAGTGGAGCCCCTGGTCCGGACCACCCATCCACGACCGGGAAAGGGGAAGGAGAGCTGGCATCCTCATCAGACTAAGATGGTGCACTGTGCGGACAGGGCAAAAGACCTCTCGGGGAAAAGCAGAGGAGGGGGTATATGTTTTATGGTCAACAACTCGTGGTGTGATCGCACGAACATACACTCTATCAAGTCCTTTTGCTCCCCTGACCTGGAATACCTTATACTGAGGGAATTCACGGCAGTTATTATTACAGCTGTATACATCCCCCCTCAAGCTGACACAGACCAGGCTCTCAAGGAACTGTATGGGAATATAAGCAAGTAAGAAACTGCTCACCCTGAGGCCGCGTTCATTGTAGCTGGAGACTTGGCTACAAATCCCTCCCCCTCCAAGCTTGACTGGAAACTAAGGGCTCTGGGCCTGAACAGCTCCCTGTGCAGCCGGATCCTGGACTTCCTGTCAGGCAGACACCAGGTGGTCAGAATCGGCAGCAACATCTCCTCCCTGCTGACCCTCAACACTGGAGCCCAGCAGGGATGTGTTCTCAGCCCTCTCCTGTACTCCTTATACACCTACAACTATGTGACCACACACAGTTCTAATGTCATCGTCAAATTTGCACATGACACCACCATGGTAGTTCTGATCACCGACAACGATGAGACAGCCTACAGAGAAGAGATGCGCACTCTGACACAGTGATGCCAGGAAAACAGCCTCTCGCTCAACATCAAAAAAACAAAGGAGCTTGTAGTGGACTTTAGGAGACAGGGCAGGGAGCACACCCCCATCATTAGCAACAGGACGCCAGTGGAGCAGGTCAAGAGCTTTAAGTTTCTCAGTGTTCATATCACTGAGGACCTCACATGGTCCACTCAGACCGGCTCGGTATGAGCCCCAACATACTCAAATCATTCTACATCTGCACCGTGGAGGGCATCCTGACTGGTTGCATCACCGCCTGGTATGGGAACAGCACCGCCCTCAACCGCAAAGCTCTGCAGAGAGTGGTGCGGACAGCGCAGCACATCGCATGAGGTGAGCTTCCTTCCCTCCAAAACATCTACACCAAACGGTGCGTGAGGAAAGCACGGAGGATCATTACTGACTCCAGCCACCTGAGCCATGGACGGCTCTCGTCAGGCAGACGGTATCGCAGCATCAGATCCTGCACCAGCAGGTTGCGGAACACCTTCTTCTTACAGGCCATCAGACTGTTGAACCACAATCAATAACACCACCACAAGCACAACCCACTCTTCCTTCCACTTTCTGACTGCATACACTTGCTTAGAGCACCTTAATAATCTTGCAGTCTTTTGTCTGTGTTCAGTGTCTACAGGTTGCTACTTTTGTACTAGGTAAGAGTTCATTATCATTTTTGCACCTTGTCTGGGTAGGAGTGTGCAACTGCAGCACAAGAATTTCATTGCATATAGATGAGCACTCTTTATGCACATGACAATAAATTTGAAAAAGAAACACTTTTTCTCCTAAAAACTTTGGCTTTGGCCTTGTCAGAACATCTGGCTGGTCTCCATGAGGAAATCTCCTTTAATGTAAAAAAAAATTAAATTGCAGATTTTATTTAAGAATAAAGAATAAATAAAATAAACTGAACGAGTGAAATAGTTTCCTTTCGGTTACTGAGGTTAAGGTTAGGGTTAGATTTAGGAGGCAGCATAGCTTGAATTAGCTGCATTTAATAATTATGTTAATGAAAGGTCCTCACAAGGATAGTCATACAAATGTGTGTGTGTGTGTGTGTGTGTGTGTGTGTGAGAGAGAGAGAGAGAGAGAGAGCACAGGATTGAGTGAGTGAGTGAGTGTGTGTATGTATGTGTTAAGGGGGGAAGGATGAGTGGGCGGGGCTTCTCCTTTTTTTGCGCTTTGTGTCATTGGTTTTGCAAAAGCCAAAATCCCGCCTTAGTTAAAAAAAAAAAAAAAGAAGAAGAAGAAGCAGCAGAGTGGGAGAGGTAGAGGGAAGAAAAAGGAGGAGAGAAAGAGAGAGAGAGAGAGAGAGAGAGAGAGAGAAAACAACCAACATTTCCCTCCTACTCTGAACCCTGAACCTCTCCACCAGCAGCATCCCGGTTCGTCCCGTTCATTCGGACCCGGTTCCGTTCGGCTCGGCTCGGCTCGGCTCGGCGGCGTCCTTTGGGATTGTTCGATTATTCGGAATTTGATGATTAAGTTTATTTAGCTTTTTTGTACCTTGTTTTTTTTTTTTAATTGGAGAAACTGAAAGAAGACACATCGGAAGGAAACACTGAAACGCTGCGGCTCTGATGAGGATGATGATGATGATGGTGGTGGTGTCTCCGGGAGCCTGAGGAGGAAAAAAAATAAAATAAAACTCAATATCTCATCAACTTGCAACAAAACGTGTCACATTAAGGTAAGATTATGTTCCGCATTAAGCGAATATTCGGTGTAAAACTTCTCCAGGGTCATACATGGCGTTATTCTGTCCGCGTTTTTGTCCGAGATGTGGCTCAACATTTCTCTCTCTCTCTCTCTCTCTCTCTCTCTCTCTGTGGCCATTTGTTTTCGCCTTGATTGCGCCACGGAGGGAAAAGAAAAGGACGAAGGAGTGCAACACTGTGTTTTGTTTGTTGCTGTTTGTCCAAACAAACAATGTGTCCAAAAGACACGGTCCAGTCATTCGGTCCTCATAAATAACCTTTCTCTCTGACGTGTGTGTGTGTGTGTGTGTGTGTGTGTGTGTGTTAAATCTTACTACATGATCAAGTATGAGATTTATTTCACTTCACACGGGTTGGAGGATAGAGTTTAGGAAGATAGAGTTGAGTATCCAAGGTGATGGAGCGATTATTCGAATCATCGCATCAGTCGATTATTACAAAGCTGAACACTGAAATGTTTAAATAAATAAATAAATAAACAAACAAACTGATTTTATGTGCATGGACCCAAAATTCGCTCCAAAAGTTACACATTTGAATTGTAGCTGCACAATTTCTTTTTTTTCCCCTTTTCTTTTTTGCACACACAGGCTACAATTAAAACACGATTTCTATTTTTATTACATATAACAGCATATAAATCGTCTCTTCCAGAGTTATTTGTGTCGCCTTGAGCAAGTTTGCGCTAAAATGTTTCTTCAGCAGCAGTAAAGTTTCCATTTTATTTAACTTTATAAAACGTAACACAAACTTGATCGATAACTTTATCAACTCTTACCGTGTGTGATTCCAGACGGCGTCACCGGTGTATTTCGAAATCGTTAGATTTGTCACGTTTTGTGATGTCAGCATAGGGGGCGTGGCTTATTTGATAGACAAGCTGTCAGAAGCAGGGCAGCTGATTTATTTATCCTCAAACGTAGCTTGTTGCACATGTGGCTGTGCGCTTTCAGATAAAACGGTACTAAATAGTACCTTTCCTTGTTGCTTCAATATGAAACGTGGATATGGTGTACCGTTAAAGAAGATTTACGGGACTGTAATTACATTTTAGAGTAAAGATACACTTTATTCACCTTGCTGAGGTACCAGATACACACTAAAGTTACCATGCCAGTGATGAGGAATGGTACAGTGTAGTACCCTGAACTTCTGATGGTGGTGTTGTGGAGTGTGACGGAGAGCTGTGTGCGCATTATTTTATTCAAATTTTAATTTTTATTCAAATTTCTTAGTTTTATTATTTTCCATAGTTCCATTTGCGTAATGTATTATATGACATTGTTGCTATTGCTCGCTTTTACTTTGGTACCAGAAATCGAGTACGCTATCAGCGAGCATCTGTTTCATGGTTGACCTTCAGCTGGTGCCACAAACGCAGCTTGACCAACGGGAGCTCTGATACGGTTTTAGAGTTGATTTTTAAATCATGACGTGATCATTAGCTTTAGGTAACTTTGTTGTTACGCATTATGCTAATTTCTGTGTTTGTATGCATGAGGAATGGTTGACTTTTTTTTTTCTTTTTTTTTAGTACCTTAAATACATTAAAACATGATAGAACGGATATAACATAATGATTAATAATAGCAACAAGGAATAGCCAGCTTTAATAGTTTTGTCTTTTTTTTTTTTAATCTGGAGTTTGAGAGGATTTAATGGATTTGTCTGTTGTAATCATGGCCTTAATGTTGATAATCTCACCTGGATTCTGTAGATTTGTAGCGGAGAGCTGCTGCTGTAATCATAAAGACTGGCCTGTGCTTGTATTTACAATCTGCTCATACTGAACATCCTGTAAACACACTCAGTACTGTTAGTCTTTACTCTTTTACACCTGCACACTGTTATAATTTATAAACCCACTACCCGGTGTTACCTAGAAGAATACGGGTTCCTTTTTGAGTCAAGGCTTCATCCTCATGTCTTGTTCATTAGGGATCTAAATCTATATCCGGGTTTCCGTAGAGATGCTTTGTGACAAAACGCTACACAGATAAAATTCAATTTAATTAATGAACCAGTTTGCTAATTCTGGATATCTTTATGCTAATATCAGGAAACTCAAATCATAACCAACATTGGTGTAGATTTCAAGTAATGTTAGCTAGCAAGACACTAGATTTTAGAGGTTAATGCATTTGGGAGCACAACCCGAACCAGCAAAAACAACAAATCCCTATAATGTAAAATCATAAACATAGTGACAGTGTTACCAGAGAGAAGTTGGAGCTGCAGTGCTGCATGCTATCATCTCTTTCTCCTTGTCCCTGAAAGAGGCGATTGTGGATTTGAATGGATGGAGAGAAGTGGGCTGAATGGAGCGCAACCTTGGGACCTGCAGCTTTTGTGTGGTCGAGAGAGGAAAAAAAAGCAAGAAGCAGGGAGGAATGGAGAGAAAAAAGTGAGGAAGGGGGAGCGAGTAGAAGAAAGATAGAGTAGAAGAAAAAAAGGAGCGAGAGGGAGGGCAGGAGTGTCAGAGAAACAAGGAGTGAGGGATAGATGGACGAAGGAAGAAGGGAGAGAGGGAGGGGGTTCTGGCACTACAGATGTGCTGTCCCTCGGACAACTGACTGCGTTTTCTCCTGCCATTGTCGAGGTTTAAGATGGTGGACGACTCGGTGCAACAAAAGGAGCCTTGTCAGAGGAATGCACGAAGAACCTTGGCCAGAATCGCTCCTCTCTCGCCTGGCTGGCTTTAAAAAGGGAACGTCCGATTTATTCGATGCTCACCAAATAGGTTCCAATCTTTCATTCTTTTTTGAAACAAAACCTAACTATCTGTCAGGAAACTCTGCTTGTACAGGAGGATCATTAGATCTAAGCAGGCGAGGTGAAGTGAAGCAGGGATAAATCAGCGTGTCCTCTAAAAGACGCTAAACGTGACCCTGTTTCCCAAAAGCACCAGAGCGTGAAGATCATCCGAGCTAATTAGAGAGAGTTTTGAGTGTCGTTCTCGAACAAACGACCTTCTCACATTCTCTGCCGTGCTTTTGGGATTTTCAAGCTACACAAAGTGTTTTTTTTTTTTATTCCACTCCTTCACCAGCTGTGTCTTCAGGCCTCAGGGGTTTTTCAGCGACCCCCTGCTGACCTTTGCACCATTTACCCTCCATGATCACCCAGATTCACCCCGCTCCAGTCTCATCACACGTGCTGCATGTGCAGGGCATGGAAAACCTGGAAATGAATAGTTTTCAGACATAGAAAACACCTGGGAATGGGAAAAGTGTAGATGAGATGTCCTGGAAATTTTAGTGATGTCCATGAACAGTGTAAAGCATCAGGAATACATCAGGAGTACTTCAGCTCTCCAAATGGTTCTTATTTCATTTTTGTACAATCCTCAAGGGATCTTTGTATAAATATGTATCTTTAGCTTCCTAAAACAGCTCTAGTAGGGAAACACTCTGAAGTAGGAATCTACACAGAACATGTAGAAGGACGAATGAAGAACGCTTGAAATGAAGTCCTCGTGAGATGTGTTGAGTGTAGGGGTTGTCGATGTCTTCTCAAGACGTTTCTGCGATCTGCGTTATGCATAATGATATACAGGTTCCTAGCAACCTGGCAGCAGAACCGTAGCTGCAGTTAAAAATAAACCTTTAAGAATTTGTTTGGTGCTACATTTATTTAATGTGTACAAAAAATAAATTAACAGACAGTAGCAACTTTATCAAATCTGCTTCCAGAGTTGGTCAATTTTAAATATCTTAAAAGGATATCACGATCTCCAGAAAGTGTTTTACGAGGCATAATTTATCACGATAGTCATATGACATCGTCATATCGTCCAACCCTAACTGAGAGCCAGGATTTGATTCCGTATGCTCAAGTGTTTCCTTTTGAAACAGGAAGTCAGAGTGACAGCTAATAGCGTTCGAGATACGCCATACCACACCCCTGCAAATTTTAAACAAACCCGACAGTAGCTTAGTGAACTAGCTAAATATGGAGTAATTTTTTTTAACAAAAGCCTTTTTTCAGCTGTGGAGGATCGTTTTTCTGTCATATCGTGACATTTCTGCGATTCATGATATGCATGATGATATGCAGGACTGCTAACAACCTGCCAGAACAACACTAATATTTACACAGAGTTTAATGATGCGTTTATTTCACATGTTTACAAGCTGCTTCAAACTGAAAAGGAGAAAAATAATACACTCTAATAGCGTCTCATAATCGAACATCAGATCAGCTGATCGGTTTGTAATTGTTACTTTTATAAAAATGTCAGAAAAGGATATGAAAATACCTGTGACATCTCAGTAAAGTGTATTGTGACATAGTTCCTAACAATATCGATATTATATCGTCATATCACGCAGCCTTTTGGTCTTTTTTTTTTTCTACATATATATTAGCGTATTGTTGTCTATTACACTTAGGAAAAGATTGTGATTTCAGAAACACTTTAAGGTTTTCTTACCTTTCAGAAGAGTGTGTCCTGTTCTTTAGTGTTTTTTTTTTTTTTTTTTTGGTAAATTTAACCAGGCCATGATCTCTAACAGAAACTTCCAGGAAAAAAACCTCCATCAAGCACACTTCAGTGTCTATTTAAGTTTGAGAAGCTGTAAAGTTTAAATAACCTCCAATAAACGTAGAACCTACATAAAAATTTATTGAAAGCTTTGAAGAAGAAAACATTTAGAAAGCTGGAACTGTTAAATATCTGAAGAACCTTTTTGTTAAAGAATGTGAGTAAATTTCACTTCAGTAACATGAAATTTGTGATAATTGGTTGAGGGATAGGGTTTGTGTGTTAGTGTGTGTGTGTGTGTTGGTGTGTGAGTGTGTGTGTGTGTGTGGGTGGGTGGGTGTGTGTGAGTGAGTGAGTCATTAAGAAGCTGTTAGTGGTTGTATTGTTGACTTTAATGTTAAAGATGACAGCAGATGTGAGCCATTCGAAGGTCACCTTCCTGTCAAGCAAACGATTTCATAAATAGGGGTAAAAGTGCGTTGTCCTGTGAGCCGGTGTGAGTGTGTACAGATCTGTAAAGCTAAAGCTTGTTTGTGGAAGCTTCACAGTCGTGATTAGACTCAGTAAGGTCTTTTAAGGAGATTTTTTGACAAGGTAACACCAGAAAGTTACCTTATAAAATAAATTTTTATCATAAAATTAATTTGAAACCATCCATATAGATGCTTCCCTTGTGAAATATTTTACACTTTTAATTTTAAATTCTAATCAGTTGTGTTAAATTATTTGTTTACCTATTTACTTTTGTGTCTGTCCTTATGTATATCTACCCATGTATTCATTTATACATTTTTATTCATTTATTATTTATAATCTTGCTCCTGCTATGAATATGGCACTTGATGCTGAACATGGCGTTAAAAATGAAACACCCAACCGAGTCATGAATGATAAGGCAGTGAGTCAAAACAACTGGACGTAAGGTTTAATCTCAGACCTGACAACCTTCACACACTTTGCATATGAGCACCGCAAGTACGAGTTATCCCTGAAAAACACAACAGTCTTCTTTTTTTTTTACCCAGTAAAACTAGCAGATGAGCCTATAGAAATCTGGACTGATTGACCGGTGTTTTTGACTCGCTGATATTAACTGACCCTGTGGAAGCCCCGCCCCCTTCCCCTCATCTTGCATTACTAGTAGCTAATGTCGAGTTGATCTTCCTGCTTGAAAGATGAGCTGATGCGGCATTATCGCTTTCTGTCATGGTAAATGAAGTTCATGAATGTGAAATAAAATCTATCAGCGTATGTTCAACTTAACTAACATTAGACACATATATACTTAACATCAGTTCAACCATATTTATTAGCGATGGCATTGAAAATTTTTGGATGGAAAACGGTCCAGAATAGTAACTCTTTTGGGCAAAAAAGAAACAAGCTGACAAGTTTGACAGAAAATAAGATTAACTAGTGTGAAATCTACCAGTATACAAATAAGTGTAATGGTGATGATAATTAGATTTAAAACACTGTTTGTTTCTAATGTAGACGAGTGATTTGTGAAAGGACTACATCAAAATTATCCGCAGTGGAGTGGGGTAATATCAAATACGTTATTTCTCTTCTCTGAGCAACTTTCATTGTTACCCTCAAGTCCAAATTTCACATTCAGGGTGATTTTTAAATGCCTGTAATGACACTTTCAGGACCTAGTGTGTGTAGAGATCACAAAAATCACTCGAACACAGAGAACACAGAGCCCATGCTCCATAATTCATTTTATAATTATATAAATAAAGTTTTATCTCATAACATTTTATCTCATCCAGCATTTTTTTTTTCTCTCTGTTTCTTTGCCCAAATCTCCAGAACACATGGCATTTTTCTGCAGTACTACAGCTCTGTACTTTGGCTCAGTTTAGCAGCTCACATCTCCAAAAACAAAAAGGCAAAACACACAGCGTGTCTGATTCACTTCCTGTAGCTGAGTCGATTCGGAGCTGATTCACTTTGTCACTAGGAAGCGGACTGAGATCAACTCGCTCACGTGCTCTGATTGAGTGAGATGAAATATCTGCACGTGGCTGGATCAGTAACGCTAATCCATTCATCCTGACTTAAATAAATAAATGATCTCAGTAAAACACTGAGAAAACAGAGCGCTCTGCTGACTGAGTCATACAGAGAGGACAATATGAGCATGAGTGTTTAATTAGTCAACACACACACGCACACGCTTTCCGTACACGTCTGGAGTGAAGCGGCGGCCGTGTACTCGACCCAGGGGAAGTTTCACACTCGTTATCTCTCAGTCAGGAGGGACGGGCTGGATTGAGGCTGTAGCTAATCTCTGCTGACGCCTTCACTAAAGCGAGAGGTGAGGAGGTAAACTGGGAGAGACAGGTCGGCTAAGCTTGTGTTAGCGATGTGCTAAATATCAGGCATGACACAGGAAGAAAAGGGAGTAGCTTGTTAGTGGTCTTGTAGCAAGAGCAGCCCGAGTGTATGTGTGTGTGTGTGTGTGTGTTTATTTTTAATGTCCCTCTCGCTCTGTTTCTCACTTCTCTTCCTCACACACACTCCGCTGTCACTGAGCATTTTAGTGTTTTTCAGCACTCTGAGATGAGATTCTGAGCAGCAGAAATTATTGTTACTGTTCTTCTTTCACTTTTTCACTCTGCGTTCATGCTAGCTATCAGCAAAATGTTCGCGAGTCAGTTAGCTCACTTTGCTAATCTGATCTGAGATCGGCGCTAATGCGAAGCTGAGCACATAACAACCGATTTTCACACTGATTAGCACGTTATTTAATTTGTATGTGTATGACTAGTTTACCTCCGATCGTTACAAAGCGCTGACACTGGAGACTCCTTCCGTAGATGTTAAATAAACATCTCCTTACAGAAAACTTTACATACACGTGTTTTTCCTGGCTTCAGAAGTGCGCACTCTGTTCCCTATCTAGGGCTCGAATCTCAGGATGTCTGATATTGGGAACCAGAAAGTAGTTCTCTCTAATTCAGCTACAGTGTAATAAAATGTTTGGGATGATATTAGGGTCAGGGGTCAGGGGTCGGAGGTCAGGGCTGTTATACACAGCCATCCCTGGAGCAGTGGAGGGATTAGTGTTCAAGGACTCGACCGTCTCAGTTCTATTAGTGACAGAGGGTCAGTAGCAGACGTGTCCTAATTTACAGCCGGGATTGTCTTCATGAGTGAAGTGGAAGTGATGAAGGAGAGTTCACCTCGGATCACTTCAAGCAGTGTTGATCTCAAAGAGAGAGAGAGATGAATTTTCAAAAGACCTTTATTACAATTACTAAAACATTGTCCTATTAAAAAACAAATTAATATGACACAAATAAAATCCAGGAGAGAGAGAGAGAGAGAGAGAGAGAATGAATGAGACAGTGAAAGAGATGGTGAGCTGTTTAGTGAGACAGAGGCACAGAGACAGGGAGAGAGAGAGAGAGAGAGATGGAGAGAGGGGGTTAGAGAGAAAGAAGAAAGGATGACCAGGGAAGAGGAAGAGGCAGAGAGAGAGAGAGAAAGAGGGAAGAAAGGATGATGGAGAGAGGGACATAGAGAGAAAAGGGGTTAGAGAGAGAGAGAAGGAAGGATGACTGCGTGAAGGGGAAGAGCCGGAGAGATGGGATAAGAGACAAACACAAAGAAGGAGAGAGAAAGACAGAAAGAAAGATGGAGAGAGAAACCGAGAGAGAAGGAAGGATGATGGAGAGGAGAGAGACAGAGAGAGTAATGGTGTGTCTCCAGATGTCTCTTTCGTGGGGAGAGGCTGAGGGTCGTGTAATCACGTTAGAAAACAGGCCTTCTGATACAGCAGCCTGGAATACACACACACACACACACACACACACACACACACAGTCCTGAACGTATCTGACTTGACACTTTTCTATTTTATTGGGAATGTATTTTGCTGACATGCTGACAGATTTATTACATTTGTTTTCCCTTCTTTTTTAATTTTTTCCTTTTTATGGTCAGATATTTGGATGTTTGGATTTAAATACGTCACTACATTAAAAAGCAGTTCTAATACGAAAATCTTCGCTCTGTTTTATTCCTCTTACACCACAGCAATCGGACAACTATTACAAACATTTTAAATGTATTAAAGAGCGACGTACGTCTGCCAAAAAAAAAAAAAGAGTTAGGAAGTCGGAGGAGCGTCAGGCGTGAACGTTCTCCCAAATTTCGGAATTTCGGTTAGAGATGTGAAATATCAATATCGGAAAAGGAGCGTATCACAATAGCGATTAACACGTGATATATCAGTCTCTCCATATCTCCAGTACTGTGTAAAAGTGGTGTGTGACTCGCTGTAAAGGCTGGGAATGTTTACACACACACACACACACACACACACACACTCATTCACAGTAATTAAATCGCCACTGCTCCCAGTACAGGTGTTGTAGCAGAACACCATTTAATTAGTTGCCGCTCTCTCACTCACACACACACACACACACACACACACACACACTCACTCTCTCTCACACACACACACACACACAAGCACACTCACACACTGCAGGTTGCAAAAGAACAGGGGCCGTAGGTCAGAATTAACTACAGCACAAAAAGCCATAGAAGTGATGTCCTTATTTTTACTTCCTCGAGATATCAGGTTTCCAACATTCACACTCTTTAGGTTCCCTACATCTAGTGAGCACTTGATTGAGGAAATGAGATGAAGCCCTCTCTGAGAGGATGATGTGTAGAAGAGGTGACAGTGTGTAACTCATTTGCACTACGTTTGGGACATGTGAGGATTCGTCCTCTTATCACATTTTCACCTCTGTGCGTCGGGTGAAGAGTGTGAGGAACAGACTACCTTCCTCAGAGTGTGTGTGTGTGTGTGCGTGTGTGTGCGTGTGTGTGCGTGTGTGTGCGTGTGTGTGTGTGTGTGTGTTCACTACCGCTGAATTTCTGTTCAATTCACAGCAATTAAAACAGAACACTTTAATGGGACTATAAATTAGGAATTAATGCAACTGCACTTGTTTGTATTTTTTATTAAAACACTCCCAAATAAATCTGTTAACTCATTCAGAATAAAAAGCTTCTTAAAAAATGTCAAACGTCACGCATGAGCGTAGTGTTTAATAAATGTTAATTATTTAAACGCTATAAGAAATAACACATGGGTTGCTGTTGCGTATTTTTGGTTAATTTCTGAAATATTTCTGAAGTTTTAATTTTATTTATACAGATCTGATTGGTTCATGATTTCTTTAGGACAAGGAAGAGTTTTTTTTTTTTTCATTGTAGGAATATGCTTTTTTTTTTTTTTTTTTTTTTTTAAACAAATCTTCCAGGGGAGTTGATGATGAGGTGCGATAACGTGATTATACACATTACAAATGGTGCGAAAAAGAAGATTAAGAAGAGGGAAAAAAGTTTAAGTGTAGACAATATGTGTGTTATTTCTGAAAAGGAGAACGGTTCTTTTCAAATAAGGAGCTTTTGGAAATTATTTAATATGGTGCAGTTTCTGCAATGTATTGACCATTTTTGGAAGGAGTCTCCAGTGTCAGAGGTAAAGCTGTAAAGTTTTCCGATATCTTCAGGACAGCGGAGTTTACGCTTTTTGCGGTTTCTCGGGAACAACCCGAGACGACAAGCTGGATTTTTTTTTGTCTTATTAACTTCAAAAATAGAGTCTGTTGAGGCAGCAACAGGAACAAACTTGTTTTGTAGACGTTCCACAACATTAAATGTAACATAAACAGATAAAAAATAAAGTAGGACGTGTCGTTTTTTTTTATTTAATAAAAAATGTAATCGTTGGAAATTGCCGTGGTATCAGAGGAATAAAACACTTTTCTGTTATAGAAAAATAAACATCTTAGGGGTTGAACAGTAACACCACTTCATCACACCGCTTTGTTGTTGATTATTTTCCCATGACACCACAACGTTCCTCTGCACTCCTTCGCTGACCTGGAGATCTGTCCAGTCGACACTACAGCATGTCAGCATCACATTTAAACTCATTTCACGCCGAGATCCTCTCCGTCAGAGCGCTAATCCGAACGCACGTCTCGGCTAATATCCTGTTACGCTGCTGTGTCAGGTGATGAGGTGGAAGATGTTTTCTCTTTCCTGTCCGGTTCCTCAGTGTACACATCTTACGTAACATCTGTGGAGTTCTGGATGAAGTCGGCCGTGCCTTAACTGTGTGGCTCGCTAGCGCACGCACACACACACACACACACACGCACACGCTTGTGTTCTCCTACACCCCGTCGAGGCTGGACAGATGGCTTCACTCGTTTTCAGCCTCACACACTTTGGCCCTTGCTGAGGAAACAAATGCGGAGCTTCTGACCTGAATGTGCACTAACACCGCCGTTCTGTGGAGAAACTTCATCATTTCTGACTTCTTCTAACTAAAAGGTCATTCAGCCCATTTTCAGGTGACATCATAAAAGCTTTATCCACAAATTTGGCCCCACCCACTTTACATCAAAATGACCAGATGTAGTAACATTCACCAATTATTCAGAATTCATAGTGCAGCTTGTGAGACCAGCGTTACCCTTATTAGAAGCGATCATGGATTTACGTTCTTCGGGAATCGTTGACCGTCATCTGTAGTTTGTGAAGTTTCTGATTTATCAGAAATAACAGATATAAATCAATACATAACCCTATGATCATGCTAGCAAAAGAAGTAGCCCCGGTTATTTACTGTGGCTGAGTGGTTAACACTGTTGCCTTGCTCCTCTGGGGTTGGGGGTTGGAATCCCACCTCCACCCTGTGCAAAGACATGCATCGTAGGCTGAATGGGATTTCTAAAATTGTCTGTAGTGTGTGAATGAGTGTGTGCGATTGTGACCTGTGACAGGTTGGCACCCCTGCGACTCTGCGTAGGATAAGCGGTATGGATGGATGGATGGATAGATTTAATGTCACAGGGCACTACTTGGATTGTGATGGTCAAGAGTTACAAAGCAAATGGATTTTTCTCATAAATATGCACATTCAAGATCTAGCTAGCTATTATTAACTCATTATGTTCTCAAGCAACGTTTGCGTCCGAACTTATAGCTAGTTAGCTAATTTTTTTCAAAATAGTGATAGTGTTGAAAGAACTCGATCAAAACAGAAATGAACAAATAAGTTACACACGTTTGAAACCAAAGTAATGCTAATTTTGTAATTTTTTGAAAAGTGTAAACATGTTGTCTGTTGTATTCTTTTAACTGAAATCTCTGAAATCTAAGAAACAATCTGAACAGCTTCTCCGTCAAGACAGAAGTTAGGGAGGAATTTATTTTCAAGTAGTGAGGCGAGTAATTCAGTTCAGTGTAGTGTCTAGTGCTTTTAACAACATACATTTAACAAGAGCCTCATTTATCAAACTGAATACGAAAAAAAAAAAATCGTAAATGGTTCTCAGAAGTGTGCTGTTCATGAAAATTCAGTTAGTTTGGAAAAAGTTCATATCCTATGTTTCGCTCCTGAGTGTGTGTAAAGTTCCGTGTAAGGAGACTCACTAATTTGAGCCTCGAGTCATCGGTTTCGAATCGTGTAATTGTAGATGAGCTGCTGCGATTATATATGCATTGCGCTGTCAAGTTTACATCACTGATTTATCTCAGTTACACACCGAGTTAATGAAACTCAGTCAGTTCATCTTAATGATTTGAAAGAAAGTGATTGCAAAAGATCCGAACCAAATAAACTAAGACAGTTCAATTATGACCAAAGTAATGGCACCCTATAAAAGGAGAAGGTGTTAGTGCGTGTCTATGGTAGCCCAAGCGCTGCAGTGGCTGAGCTACATTACTGGAAGGAACACTGCACTTAGGAGGGGTCCTTTCATTTTGCCTTTTATGGAGCTTTGTGGGCGTGGCTAAATATCAATGTGCTGTGAACATGCTGGGTCACTTATAGCTGATGAGCATTTATCCATGCAAGTACGAAGAAAAATCAGCAAACCTTTTGTAGATCTGGAACAATTCTTACACACAACTTTAATAAAAGATTGATTAGTGATGCCAGGTGAGAGGATTCGGACTCAGAGAGGAATCCGTCCTCTTCTTGGTGCAGAGAATTGGATGTGTAACGTTAACGAAATGAAAAATCTGAGAGCAGACACGCCTCATAAACTAGAGGTAAAGCTTGTGGCAGCAGGCCAGAGATGAGGTATGATTATAGCCGTGACTTTGTTAAAATGGCCGTGTTCTCTGCTGGAACATAATGATCTCTAGCTGATGGACTCGTCTCGCTCTAAATTAGGGGTCATTTTGTCCATGCGCTGCCTAATTGTGCTCCGGATTACCAACAGACGGCGAGGGCGGGGTGTTTTCCGAAGAGGCGGATGGTGAGTTTACTGTTAGTTGGCAAGGTGACTGGAACAGACACCATCATCACCATCATCATCATCGGGTCCTAAATGGACCAGACATGTTGTTCAGCCATTTTGTCCACTAATATAAAGACTTTTAGAAACCATAAACCAGCTACAGATGTCCACCGCAGTTGGCGAGCTCCACAGTCCAACCCCTTATCACTCCCACTGTCTTTACAACACCCCCAGTCTGTTTCTGTTTTGATTTTCTTTCTTTTCTTTTTTTTTTTTTTTTTTTTTAAATCTATTTAGCATGCTTGTCATGTCCAAGAACTTTCTTACCAAGGAAAGAAAAATACAATATTGGTCCAAGAAAAAAGAACGGAGGTGGAAAACTAAAAACTCACAAAGTAAAGGGCAGACGCTGGCCAGGATGATGCGAGTGTTTTTCGGAAGAAGCAGACAATGTGCCATCTGCAGCCGGCGGGGAGCCGCCGAGAAACACACCATCGCATTGTTCTTGAAGAATCACTGCCACACTGGCAGCCATATTAAAGCCCTGAGATCTCCGGCCTGATACTCGGGGATGGGAGGAGAGCTGGAATAAAGAGAGGACGAGGAGAAAACAAGAAGTGAAGCCTGGTGTTGGATCTGCTGACACATTGTGCAGCTGCGATGAGATTAGATAGCAACACAAACTTGTTGCTGGGTGTAAAAAAAAAAGAAAAAAAGAAGATCCTAGCAACTCTCCCTCTCTTTATCTCTCCATCCCTTTCCCTTTTGTCAGGAGGTGGAGTGGCTCAGTGAGGGATAAATTGGGGAGTAAACTGGACGAAGTGACAGCGAAGTGGCTCAGTCGGATCACGCTGTAGCTCTTGCTTGAGGGAAACGAAACATGGAGCTGACGTGAGGAGGTGTTCCCTAATGGACATGGAGTGTAGCGTGAAATTATCATGCTGTTATAGGAAAATAATCAACAACAGGATGGTGTGATGTTTAAGCTGTGATATTCTTTAATTAATAAGAATAAAGGACAACACTTATGATCATAAGTTTTATCCTTTTATAGCTACATTTAATGTTTCGGAACATCCGTGAATCAAGTTAGTTCCTATTCTCGCTTACGTTATAGAAGCTATAAACAGACGTTCCCTCACTTTTTTTTTTCCTCTCTCTTGAAGTTAATAAGCCAAAAAAAAAAACGTAGCTTGTCATATTACTAAGAAACCGCAAAAAAAATCTTAAAGCCCGATGTTGCGAAGATGTCAGAAAACTTACAAAACACTGACACTGGAGACTCCTTCCTTAAAAGTTAAATAAGTGTCTCCTTACAGAAAACTTCACCATATCAACAATTACACAATTCAGTGTATTCAAATGTTTTCGTTCAAGTCCCTGATTAAAATCAAGAGCAGTGCTGTGGTGCAAGAGGAAGTAAATAAAAAATAATAAATAATAATGCTAGCGTGCTTCTTTGCTCGCGAGGAAGCAAATGTTAGCTGAACTGATTAACCGTGTTTTCATTTACGTCCCCCCTGGCACATGAGTATTAGGCGAGATACCATGTGACCGTTGTGTACATTTCTGGACGATTTCGGCGTGTATCATGACGACAGGGTGGGGATGTTGCGCAGGACGGACCACCGCAGTGACCACGCCGTAAATAAGCATGCAAATCACGGCTGAAGTTTCTGAAGAGGTTTTTTTTTTTCTTTCTTTAGGCGTCGCAGGCATCCTGACTGCTCGCTGACATTTTCTAAAGGTCCAAGATTTGTTTGTGACAGCTTCAAATTACTTTGCATGAGAAGAAAAAAGAGAGAGAAGGAAGGATGAGAGGATGAGAAAAAGGAAGCGAGAGTCAGAGAGAGAGAGAGAGTCAGAGAGAGAGAGAGTCAGAGAGAGAGAGAGGGGGAGGTGAAGCGGAGAGAAAGCGACTCCTGACTATTTAAATGTCACTCGCCTGATGAGAATTCGTTGCTCTTTTCTTTTTTCTTTTCTCTTTTTTTCAAAGCGTTACATGAGCCTTTTTCACCACCGAGAAAGATTTCCTGCTGTCACTGTCTTCCTCAGGCTGGAGGACTGGAGACGGGCCAGACACACACACACACACACACACACACACACACACACACACACACACACACACACACACACACACACACAGTCCTGCTTTTGTAGAGTTGAGAGAAAAGCCGTGAAGCTCTCTTATTCACCCGAGATTTATGATTTCCTTCTTTAAATCTCTCTCTCTGGACGTTCCTCGCCACCTCTGTCTCATCCAATAATTAAGATTGTTCACGGGACCTGAACGCATATGCCATTTTTTTTCCCTCTTTCATTTTGTGCCTGAATTCTCAATCCAAACCCGTAACACACACACACACACACACACACACACACGAGTCAGCCTTAAAATAAGACCTGTGCTTGTTGCAGGCTTAATATTTGCTCGCTCTGGAGGAAAATAAGTAGGATAAGAGGGCTGCAATTTTGCCTTGAGTGATTTTTCTGCTTGCGTAAGAGCGCAGATTTCAGTGAAGCCTGTTATTTTTTTCACGTCGGCGCCGAGGTCCCAGTTCAGCTCCGACACCGACCTTTAGAAAACGGCGAAGAGCTAAATTGCATGTGGTTTCCGTCTAACAGAAGAATATGCAACCTTTCCTCCTCCTCCTCCTTCCCCTCTTCACTGTTTAATGGCCTCCCGTGTTTGAAGAGAGATGCACTGATGATCAGTTTTATGATGTATCGCAATGTACGACACTTGAAACGATCCCGAATACGTCACGTCAGTGTGTGTGTTCTGTTCCTGGAGGACGTTATGTTTGCTAAGATTTCTGTTTGATGAGCGCCTTTGCACATATTAGTCTGTTTGTCAAGTCTGAATCTGAGCCAAGTTCATACTTGGGATTCGTTTTGCTGTTTGGTTTGGTTTCACACTGCACGTCATTAAACTGTCTGAGGGGCTTGTCGACGTGAAAATGGATGAACGAATCATAAAAAAAATGACCCGAGCACGGCGAACACAGAGCCAGCGCTCAATGAAATTGTTATATTATCGTTAATTATATAAATAACTACATTTCGTGTGTCACATCCAGCATTTATTTTGTTCGTCCAAATCTCCACAACACGTGGTATTCCTGCAGCACTACAGCTCTGTCCTTTGGCTCAGTTTAGCAGCTCACATCTACCAAAAAAAAAAACCCACACTGCATGTTTGATTCACTTAGACTCCGAGTCGATTCAGAGTCGAATCACTTTCTCACAGTTGAATCGTTTGGAAGCAGACGGAGACTGAGACGCTTAAAGAACCGCACTGAGCCAGAAAACACACCAGGGTTCTGTTCAAACGGACTCATGTGAAAGCACCATAACCTCAGGGGGATTCAGTTAAAATCCGTGAAGCTCCAGCTACATAAAATTCCCCACTTAGCGAGAATAAGCGACGAACACGACCTATTTTAACCATTACCGATTAGTTTAAATCCGCATGATGTCGTATGTAACTCGGCGCTCAGGAGAGTGTATTTGGTTGATGTGAATGTGGGGTAATTTCAGACCTCCGTTAGCTCATGTGTATACACAGTACAGCAGTTAGCATTTTATGTCCTTCTAATGTTTACCTGCACGAAGAGACACACACTAAAAGAGCTTATCAGTTTTAATTCTTCGCAGTGATGATTATTAATTATTCAGTAATTACAGTGAAGCTAGTAGGGAAAGTGTGCAGTTAGGAGAGTGAGAAGTGTCTGGACCCCTAAACAGCTCCCAGGAGTATGAGGGAGAAAATCATAAATAATAATAAAAAAAAAACTATTATAATAAAATAATAAAATTTATTATAAATATATTATATAAATAAAATATATTATATAATATTATTATAAATTTTTAAATAAATAAAATATATTATATAATATTATTATAAATTTATAAATAAATTAAATATATTATATAATATTATATTTAATAATCAAAGATGTAATATTTAATAAAGTAATTAAAGATATAATACAATATTTTATATTTTTATATATATATAAATTGATATTTATCTAATATCATCTACTTTTTTTTACCCTTAAAGTTTTTATTTGTGGATTTTTTTTTATTAGATATGCTGTATATTAGGGCTGGGTGATATGATTCATATAATATTAATATCGCATTAAATTATGTCACAAAATGCTTTTCTGAGATATCATAATATCTTTCTATTATAAAAAAATATATATATAAAACTAATTTCAACATACTACATGCAGCTGGTTTGATGTTAGAATTTGGTTCTTAAAAATTGTCTTTTTTTTTTTTACAGTTTTTAATTTTTTTTTTCCTTTTTATTTTTTTTAAATAAACAAAATTATATATTTTTAAATATTTGTAGATAATCATTGACCAGCTTTTTTTTTTTATTTTATTTTTAAATTAAACGCTATTGTATTGCTGGAAATCTCTACATTGTGATACATATTGTGTATCGTAGCAAAGCCTTTGAGAATCATATAATATTTTTTTTGTCGTATCGCCTGCTACTACTTTATATTGTTGTATTCATTTATTGATTGTTTAATCTTTTTGTAATTTTATTTCACTGGTGTTTGAAATGAAATTTATTTATATAGCACATTAAAAAAAAACAAGAAGTGTCGGCCAAAGTGCTGTACAATAAATCAAGTTAACAGCTTGACTTAAAAAAAAAATAATAATAATAACAGGAGCATGAGCGCTGAGAGCACTGAAATACTTCAGGCCTTGTTACGGACAGATAATGTCCCTTTTTTTCTTTTCTTTTTTAAATAAAGACTAGAGACTGGAGATGGGTTTCGGTTGTACGCGTGTGAACGGACGCATTTTGTGTGTTTGGCTCGACGCTTTCATGCAAGACAAATGAGTTTATTAATTTGGGAATTTTCTTCCACACTTGGCAGCAAGTATTTGTCAAATTTGAGATTTGGATTTAAGAGTTTTTTGGCGTGAGATTCGATGTACAGAGCCAGAGAGATGGGCAGAAATAGACTTGGGAAATGAAACAAACCGAATGACTTCTAATTTGAACATAATTTTATTTCATTTGTTTGTATCATTGAGCCACTGTTAGGAGCCACAGTCCGCGGGTCTGACAGGAAGTAAACGCCGTCACCTAAACATGTGCTGATTAGCCTTAGTATTCAACACACACACACACACACACACACACACACGCCCACACACACACACGGTGTTAATCATAACCTTTAAAATGTACTGAAAATATCGTAACTCAGTGCTATATTACTGTTCTAGCATGTACTGTTTATCTGATGCACTGGGTTTATTCGGATCTTAGACGTCATTTAAGAGAGAGAGAGAGAAAGAGGGAGAGAGAGAAAGAGGGAGAGCATCATTAAAGCACTATTAAATGATCTAATGTCAACTATAATGTAATGTTTAAAAAATCAGTTTTTTTATGATGTTAAAATAACTTCGTTCAGGATCATTTAAACCAAGTGACAAGTCAAATTTCAAATATTTAGAGAAATGTATTAGTAAAATATGAATATTTGAGTATTATTATATTTAATCAAATGAGTTGTGCTAAGTATAGGCCAGGGTTTAACCTAAAGAAGCCAAAATTGAATTAAAATATTTTTGTGTCTTAGTAATAATAATAATAATAATAATATCAACAACAACAGTTATAATAAGTTTACATTGACATGCCATTTAGTTTTTAAAAATTATATTTCAAATTTAATAAAATAACCTAAAGTGAGTGCAAAAGAGGGTGGGGAGAATTTAAATAAATAAATAAATTGTGTGTGTGTGTGTGTGTGTGTGTGTGTGTATATATATATATATATATATATATATATATCTGTCTCTAGTTTAAACACTTCATACATGTTAACATCAAAAATACTAAGTATTCAGCTTCAGTCACTCTGTTGCTGGATGCAGCTCTCGTTTAAAATCTTTAGTCCATGTTAAATGTATTATTATTATTATTATTATTATTATTATTATTATTATTATTAACCCGTAACTGTGTTTTTTTTTTATCACTATAAGAAATATTAACCTGTCACTTGTCATTAAGTATAAACAATCCCCCAAAACCTGCACTCCTGTTGCACTTACTCATGACACATGCATGAATATATATTTCTATGAGTGTGTGTGTGTGTGTGTGTGAGTGAGAGTGTGTGAGAGAGACAACAGTACGACAGAGATGACACACTGGAGGAGTGTGTTTTAGTTTCACCGAGTGCTCTGTCAGCTCTGTCGAGGTCTTGCTCTCCTTTTCACACACGTGTAATGTTTATAGTAACAGTTTATCATTTTTTCCATCCTGAGCAGAGAGAGCGTGTGACTGGCGACGGTTCAGACGAGTAGCACGAGTGCGTCGTTCGCTAATGCAGGGATCGTTAACCCTTTCACTTCCTTTATTACTTATCTTCCAACATTGCCATCTTCATCATTAGAGGGCCAAGCACCGAATTATTATTTCTACTCATATCCGCAGTGAGAAGAAAAAACAATCCTTCTTCTTATTATTATTATTATTATTACCATTATAATTCTTCCACTATGGGAGTCTATGGCAGAGCGTAGAATTCTTCGTAACGCTTTTTATTAAAAATTCGGCACAGTGATGCTACCCATACAGCAAAGTCAAACAAGAAGTAAGGGCATATCTCAGCACCACGGTTTTCTATCGACACCAAACTTCTCACATACATTTAGCAATGTGACCTAAACTTAACAAACAAGACTTGAGTTCATGTGCAACTTGGGAGGGCTACTGAAAACAGGAAGTGAGGCAAGATCTCACCAACAGCATGACGTTTTGCTCACTGGAACCAAGTGCTGATGATCCTAATGGCTTCTGTTCTTCTGTCGCTAAGTGGCGGGAAACGAAAGAAAGTGCTTGGCCCCCTTAATCACTCATGGAGCTGTATTTTCAGATTTTAATAAAAAAAATGTACTTTTCAAATGAGTGCATTTTGGCAGTATGTCACAAAGTTGTGATTTGAGTGGTGATTTAATTTTTTAGAAATGGTGAGAGTCGGTTCGATGTGATTCGCTACTACGTTTGCAAACGTTGATGTTCCGTGACTTATTACCGTGAAAGAGTATAGCGTTCATCAACAATGGACCAATAAGAAATGTATTAGCTTCCTGCTGAGCTAATAAATCTCTCATATTTTGTTGCCTGGAAACCCCATTGACAAGGTAGCTAAAGTGATGTAATAATGTAGCAAGCTAGTTTTAATACAGACTAAAAGAGACGATTATATGAGTTTATAATCACGTAGGACATCGTGTTTGCTCCCTCGACCAAAATATCGTCAGCTAGGAGCTGTTCTTTCTGTGCTGAAACGCAGGGTGACCATGTGGAGCTAGCAGGAGCGTTTGTTTCCATGTTTCCTGGTTCTCAAAATAATCCGTACCTGCTAATTAATACGACTAGTAAGAATTCTACATGCAGTTGGCGTCTTGGCCGATGTGTGTGGTGCAGCAGGTGGTTA
Source organism: Pangasius krempfi (assembly GCA_037576825.1). Lineage (NCBI taxonomy): Eukaryota > Metazoa > Chordata > Actinopteri > Siluriformes > Pangasiidae > Pangasius > Pangasius krempfi. The sequence continues at coordinate 22,445,757 of CM074985.1, forward strand.
CAGCATTGAGGTCATTGCATCACATCAGTGACAAGCGCATGAAGCTGAGGGTATTTTTATACCAATGAGCCCAGACAGGAAACCTGCAGGTTCCTGGCGCCGTGTCTACTGATGTGTCCACCCCTGTTTGGGAATATTTTTTCATCGATATTCTCCCTTTTGCTAAATGCTGATCTACTTTTTGAATTTTGTATATAATTCAGAATGACACTTGGATTTGTTATCTGGTTATACTTGACATCGATTGAAACAGAAAGATAAACTAGAGTATTATTGATCATTGTTTGGTTTACTCCGTATATTAGACGTGCTGTTTAATCCTCAGCGGAAGAAGAAATGTCCATTTTATCGACGTCGGTCTTCTCGGGCGCTCTGTGTGTGTGTGTCCTGAAGCATTATAAAGCGAGTAGAGCTAACACGTAACGTCGTCCAAGTGCGTTTTGAGCGACATGACGGATTCACACTTCACAAATTTTTACGAAACAAAGTAATTGTGGAAATGCTGGGAATAAATACAGTGACAATAGAGAGATAGAAAAGATTGAAATAATATCTGGACCAAGGCTAAGAAAAACAAAAAGAAATTCATTCCGTTATGAATAAAAGCTGAGCTCGAGTGTTTTGATCACATTGCCAAATATCTATGTCTAGACTATTAGCCTTTTCGTACGTTTTTCTGTTTTCAGGAACTGACACCAAGAACACGGAGTACAAAAATGCCCCTAAATTGCGCTCTGTGTTTTCTAAGGGTTAAACCGGTTGTGGGTAATGATTCACCTCGTCGCTCTCGTTACACATTAACAGAATGTGCAGGCTGTGTTTTGGCAGCAGGTGTGTTTCTACGAGATAACCGTCTGTGCTTTTAGTCTCTGAGGTGAGTTTGGATTGTCCGCTGAAGCGTGACGGCGCGGTCGTATGCATCACGTTTCACACTGCAGAACCGGTTACAGCTTTTGCCTTCAGTGTCTTGATGACTGTGATCATGAGCAGGAGTGTGTGATACGATCGTATTAGAGACACAATGTGGGCAAATGATTTAGTGACGAAAATGAAATGTACACGTTGTATTTTACTCGAATGTTGTCAATCAGCCAAACGGTTTCCGAAAAGGTCTGAAAAATCTGTGCTCATTTCCAGGATAAATTATAAACGGACGAAGGAGTTCACTGTAAGTTAACCTTGTCTAAAATATCCCTGTATCACCGTTTAATAACACACACTAATCAACTGTTTAGAAATGAAAGGAAAAAGGTATTACAAATCTTCTTGTCTGTACAGTGCAGCAAAACCCCAAAGTGACAACAACAAAACATATTATTATTATTATTATTATTATTATTATTATTATTATTGTTTTATCTTTATCACAAGAACAAAACAGATGATGATGAAGTGCTTTACAGTGTGAGGTAAAAACAGAAGGAAAGAAAAACTAGTCAAAATAAAATAGTAAAATATGTATATATTAAAAATGCAACAAACATCAGCAATATAAAACTGCAGTACATAATAACAATATTTTTGTGTATTGTTCTTATGTCTCCAACACTGATCAACTTTAATAAGTCACTGATTAAATGGGTTCAAATTGAATGGATAAACTTGACTGTAACACAGACTTGTATTGTAGGTGTTTTGCAGTGTGCATGAAGGATCCGATCTGCAATGTGAGGGGATCTGCCGTGTGTATGTGAGGGGATCTGCAGTGTGTATGTGAGGGGATCTGCAGTGTGTATGTGAGGGGATCTGCAGTGTGCATGAAGGATCCGATCTGCAATGTGAGGGGATCTGCAGTGTGTATGTGAGGGGATCTGCAGTGTGTATGTGAGGGGATCTGCAGTGTGTATGTGAGGGGATCTGCAGTGTGTATGTGAGG
>CM074985.1:22447732-22477732 GCA_037576825.1 Pangasius krempfi
GTGTGTGAGTGAGTGTGTGAGTGAGTGTGTGAGTGAGTGTGTGAGTGAGTGTGTGAGTGAGTGTGTGAGTGAGTGTGAGTGAGTGTGAGTGAGTGTGAGTGAGTGAGTGTGTGTGAGTGAGTGTGTGTGAGTGAGTGTGTGTGAGTGAGTGTGTGAGTGAGTGAGTGTGTGAGTGAGTGTGTGAGTGAGTGTGTGAGTGAGTGTGTGTGTGTGAGTGAGTGAGTGTGTGTGTTATGTAGACACTTAACCTGTTATGAAAACAGAAAAAAACATCTGCTGTAAGTTTACCGCAAACACAGCATGTAGAAATCCTGAAACTCGTGTGTGTTTTTGTCTGTCATGTCGAACACGGGTAATGGGATGTTAAATTACCCAGCATTCCCCTCTCCACCTGGATCGTACCATCTGCTGTTTTTCTGTCCGCTTTTCTGCTGAACTCCGCGTCCCCTGAGACACGCGTGATCTTCAGATTTGCAGAGTTGTGGAGGCTGTGTTTTTTTCCACATTGAGAGTTTTTCACGTCTGCTTTTCTTTAGCGTGTGTGAAATGTGCTGATGAACATGAGCGGACTCGCTGACGATGACGATGATGATGATGATGATGATGATGATGATGATGATTTGTTTTAGTGCAGTGTTGTTCAGGGGGAAGTTGCTGTAGTCAGGTGTACAGCCTCACCTCCATGTGTAAACAGTAATAAATGAAGCAAAAAAATTTGGTTTTTTTGGTGTGAAGATCTTTTGCTTTAAAAAAAAAATAAAATAAACAGTGTCTCAGGTGCAGTGTGCAGTTTGATAAGGAAATGAGCTGGAAGTGTTACTGAGCGTCTTGCAGAAGCAGCCGCAGTTCTTCTGGAGACTTTGACTGTCGACTCGCTTCTTACAAACAAACATTTTTCTTTAACATTTAATTTTTTGCTGAAAAACTAATGTTTGGAATCTAAAATGATTTTGTACTGAATCGATAATGTAGAAGAAAATAAACATCTATAACAAAGATCGTCCAAAAAAAAAAAAAAGGGTGCCAAGACTTTTGCACAGTACTGTATATACATCAAGACGTGACTCTGTGCTGTGACTGACAGGTATATAGGCCACGCCTTCTTTACTGTGACTGAAAGGTAAATAAGCCACGCCTTCTTTACCGTGACTGACATGTATATAGGCCACGCCTTCTTTACTGTGACTGACAGGTAAATAAGCCACGCCTTCTTTACTGTGACTGACAGGTAAATAAGCCACGCCTTCTTTACTGTGACTGACAGGTATATAGGCCACGCCTCCTTTACTGTGACTGAAAGGTAAATGAGCCACGCCTTCTTTACTGTGACTGACAGGTATATAGGCCACACGTTCTTTACTGTGATTGACAGGTAAATAAGCCACGCCTACTTTACTGTGACTGACAGGTATATAGGCCACACGTTCTTTACTGTGATTGACAGGTAAATAAGCCACACCTTCTTTACCGTGACTGACAGGTATATAGGCCACGCCTCCTTCACTACAGAAGCACAGATGCCACGCCTCCTTTACTCATCCATCCAGTCACGATGCACTTTAAGTTAACACATTTGAATTTATGTAGAAATATCATAAAAATTTAGCTTTTTAATCCCCTGAAAAAAAAAAAGTTAGTCAGCTTTCTGTCAACTTGTAAGCTAGAGAGAGATTTATTTTGTGTGTATATTTATTTTTATGCATATTTATTTATGTATGTATAAAAAATGTAAGATAAAATGTTCAGGCTGGTGCAGAGGAAGAGAAGCCGGATGAGATGCTACGGTAAAAATAACCTTCCTTCTGCATCTCTGTATCAATATTCATCATAGCTGCTCACACAAAGCCACCTTTAATAACATTCTCCTTGTTACTCGCTGAAGAAAAAAAGTGAATGTCTGCAGAAAAAAAAAACAACCGCAATCCATTCCCTCGCTGCTGGAGCTCGGTTGGAGGAGACTTTGTTTTGACCTCAGGTTTTTTGTTTTTTTGCAGAGCTGAATAGTCTCTGATTATGCCAGCCAAGTCCCTGCGTAGATGGAAAGATTTGAAATGGAAAACAAGAATTGGCTGCAGTATCAAGAGAGCTGTTTTTCATTTTCACCCCTGGTCAGACGCACCTCTTTCATAACAATGACTGGAGTGGGCTGCAGGGAAATAATAGTTTGGAACAGCGCACAAGGCTAAAAGATAAAAGCACAGAGCTTCTGGGAAACAAAAGTTTTGTTTGTGCTTTTTTATTCTTAAAAAAAAAAAAAACAACAACAACTCAGATTTAAGCTCATACTTATAAAAATGTTCAAGGGGCATCGTATTAAACAACAAATTCAGTCCCATTCGAAAGTATTGGAACAGCAAGGGCAGTTCTTTTGTTTTTGCTGTACGCTGCAGACATTTGGGCTTGAGATCAAAAGATGAACATGAGACGATAGTCACCTAAAAAATTAGGTGGTCTGCCTCCAAAGGTGTTCTAAGTTGTTTAACAAAGGAAATGAAAGCTGAAATTCTAGTCTATCGTCTCGTATATTCATCTTTTGATCTCGAATCCAAATGTCTTCAGTGTCGGAATCGGCTTTGCTGTTCCAATACTTTTGGAAGGGACTGTGCATGCATTGACTCGCGAAGATAAGCCTAGTTAGCATAACTAGCAAGGTGTTGCTGAACATCTTGAACACGCGCTTGGTTTTAGAAGGCGAGGAAAGTCCCGTGAGGCATTAAAAACTTTGCTGTGCCGAAAAAAAGAAGTCTACTCTAGAGTTCACGTGCAGATCCTGAAAGTCATTTCACGGCATTTAAAGCCACTAATTTCCGAACCTGGAAAAGTATGATCATCTTATAAAATATTTTGGAAGAAGTATAGTTTTTCCATCATTCATATAAGATCTTGATAATTTTGATAAAAGCTCTTATTAATTTCATATTTTTGCTTTTTATTATATATTCACCGTTATTGGAGAAGACTTAGAAAACTGAATATACAAAGCGTGAAATGTATATTTATTTAAAGAACAGCACATCGTGCTTGTTTATCCATTTTATTATTGCATTGAACGTCCGTGACAAGTTATTTCCTGTTCTCGTTTATGCTATATCAGCTGGAAACACTCGTTCCCTCACCAGCCTCTCTGTTTTCTCTCTTGAGGTTAATGAGACAAAAAAAAAAAACGTTACCGAGAAACATGTTACCGAGAAGAAGAGTAAACTCCTCTGTCCTGACTGTGATGGAAAACTTGACTCTGACTGTTCCAAAGCCCTGACACTGGAGACTCCTTCCGTAAACGTTAAATAAATGTCTCCTTACAGAAAACTTCACCATATCAGTGATGACACACGTTTATTTGGAGCGTCTGTCGTACGAGTCCCCGTGAGTGCGCTGTTACTGTAGACGCGATATCGTTTTAGAGCGAGCTCATTAATCAGAATCAGAAACACTTTACTGCGTACGAGTTGTGCCCGATGGAATTGGTTTTGGTTTTGTGCCAGCGTGCAACGTTAAACAGTGCATCAAAGCATACTGTGCAGCGAACAAGAACAGACAGAGCAACAAACAAAGAGTGCAGCAGGATCAGACAGTGCACTAACCACAAATTATACAGGGGACAGGCAAAGACAATAGACACTGCAGTAGCACTACGATTCCAGAGAGACAGGACACGAGACAAAAGGTAGTGTGTGTGTATATACGTGTAACTTATTGCGTGTGTGCAAAACCTGCGATTTGTTACAGGAAATGGATCAATACCTTCTGACCAGTCAGAATCGAGAATCTGACAATATCTGCCTTAAAAAATATCACGACACCATGAATTAAAAAAATCAAGAGCACTGTGAACATCATGAGAGAACTCAGTCTTGTGTTCAGTCTTGTGTTGCGTGAACGTTTGTATGTAACCTCTCTGGAGATGCTGTTTTATCCGAGACGGTTCATTTATAGTGAGACTTATTTCTTAAGTAAACAAAAGCGAGACGGCGTAAACGTAAAGTAAGCCTCAGAGGTAAAGACTGCGGAGGTGAGACGATACGTCTGAACAGGATCGATGTGGACGGATATCACGGTGAAGTTTCGCCAGTTGTTTGCTGATGTTACTGGAAATTTGTACTTATTAAAAAAAAAAAAAGAAGACATTTGTTTATGAAAGTGAGAATTTGTCGACTTAAAAATGCACAGATTTCTTTTATTTACTTCATAAAATCCATCGTCTTTTAATGATGTTAGAATGAAAATGTTTATTTCGCTGTGAAGACGCGCTCAAGAGAAAGACTTTTGAAATATCGTTTCTTCAGTATTTAATCGTGAAAAGATCATTTTTCAGTTTAAAATCTGGTGTAAATTTCAACAAGAATCAACATTTTGGGAAATTCCTTTGTAATCTCATTCTACGTAATTATAGCTAGAAATGAACGTGTACAATTTCATGAATGCAGATCATTGAACAGGAGATTTTTGGTTCTGAATATAGGAAAAAAAAGATTTTGAGATTTTGAGAAACAAGCATTTCAGGGATTGATGTGATGGTGAAGTGGGAGGAGCTTAAGTCATCTTCAGAGTTGCTGAGTTTCAGACAATACAGTGGTTGCAAATGGGAAAAAAAAACAGTAAAATGAAGATTTTTCTGTTGGGTTTTGAGATTTTTATGACGATAGTATAAGGAATGATGCGTTATCGATGCAATTTATCCAAAAAAATTGGCATTTCTACCTGTATTATCTCGCCTTATAACAAAAGCGAGACTCTGAGAAGAGTCTCCTTGAAGTCTCTGATGTAAAATTCATAGGAGGTATCTGGCTGAGTCTTTGACGAGAGTATCTAAATTACTTTTTAAACATAATACTCTCCATTCTTTTAGAGAAAGCCTGTTGTAACTATTGAAAGAGAATCTTTATAAACATGTGCACATGGGAGTTTGGGGTTTAAGGGGGATTTCAGAGAGTATTATGAGAAACTGCTTTCTCATAGTGTTAAACATAGCCAAAGTCTGTGGGTGTTCTTCCAGTATTGTCTGGCAGAACACATTTTATAGTTAAACGGTGCATGGTTAATCGTTTACAGGACTTTTTATGACAGCTGCGTCTGCAGTTCACCAGGCTCGAGGTTTCAGTCGAGTCTCCGGGGGGTTTGGACACACTGCCCCTGTTGTGAGAAGCAGAGAGAGATTCGCGGCTGAGAGGTGCCGGAGACTGAATTGTTGTTTTCTGTGGCTGTTGCTCTCTGGGGATTGATACGCTGGAGGGGACGAGTCAACCCAAACAAGCAGTGGGAAGTGAGGGGCTGCAGAGGAAAGGGTTAGAACTGGAGATAATTCACACAAACCATACAGCTTTATTAAAATGAAATGGGTAGTCAGTGATCTGAAACATGGAAAACATCAAAAAATGTGCAATTTTTTTCAGTTTCGTTGAAACCAGTTAGGAATGAAGCGTTCTGCTTTGTGCATTCACACAGGCTCACGCTATCTGTGTCGTTATTGCAAAGTATTGCATTTAAACAGACCGAGATCTTGTGAGTGTAGTAATTATGTGTAGTAGTTAAAAGTAAAAGTTCTGTAATTATCCCAGTCTGTTTTGTCCGTGGGCTGGTGGTTTGGATTCCTGCCTCCTGAAACCTCACTAAAATGAATTCACTGGTAATGGGATAGGAACATTAACCATACACCGTATACTGGCACTTCCGTTCAATCCAAAAAAAAAAAACAGATTGTCTCACAAAAGACAGGATTGAAATCCTGAATTCTCAGCTTTTTGTCATTTTCCATCCTTAAGAGTTGGGAAATGGGAAATACATAAAATTAAAAATCAAACAACTTTTGTAAACTCATTTCATCCACATGAGGAAAGGTCACCAGGAGGGGAGGATATGAAGATTTCAACATCTCATTCCAGATTTATTCTCCCTTTGTTGTTATGATAAGCTCCACTCTTCAGGGAAGAGTTGCCAATTACACTGTTCTATCTGATTTTTAAAAAAAAAAAAAAAGAGACCACCATACCTGCAATATCTCAGGAAAGTTTACATCACGATTTATCATAATATTGATATTATATCATCGTATTTTCCCAGCCCATATCTCCGGAAGTGTTTTATTCCTCTTATACCACTGCAATTTGGCAAAGATTGCAATCATTTATTTATTAAAGAACGATACATCATACATTGATCTGTTTATAGTTACACTTAAAAGTTATGGAGCTTCCATGAAACAATTAATTCCTGTTCTCGCTTACGTTATAGCAGCTATAAACAGTTGTTCCCTCACATTCTGTTGATGTTAATGAGTCCATGTTAATGAAAACACCTCTGTCTCTCCCAGCTGATAGTCATGAAAGTGAATTGAATTGGGTTTTAGCACCATAGACCATCAAAGGTCATATTAAAGATAACTGATTGTAGCATCTGCCAAAAGATTGTGTTTCAGGTGGCCATTTTTACTCCACTGACCAATGACAAGCTTATCTTACCACTAACCATGTGACCTCACAGTGTCCGCCCACCTGCGATCAGAACCACACTAAAATTATTACATTAACCACAACCATTATGCAAAAAAAACCTCTCCTGCCAGAGTGCCACAAAGCAGCCTGTGTCTTTGGACTAGCTTTTCATAGCATCCTCGATTCATTTATCCTCTCAAGCGGCACTCCTCGCTAGTCTTATCGTCTCCGATTACTCAGTGTGGCTCGTTTCCACTCCTCTGATCTCTCAACACAGCTCGAACATCTCTATCTGATCCAGGAGTATTGTTGCATCTGTTCGACAACATGTCCCTCTGAGTACCACAAACCGCTTCGGGGCTTGTAGTGCAGAATTCAGAATTGACTCCCTCCTCCTTCCCTTCCTCTCTTCCCCTCTTCCTCCTTTGCAGAGACTCTGGAATCAGCCAAGCGTTTCAGAAAGAGTATATTGGAAAGGAGTCGAACTCAGCAAACAGGAGGTGTCTTGAGTATGGAGATAAGGAAGTGTTAAAAGCCTTGGATGAAAATACTCGTCTCGAGGGCTTAATCTTACGATGCTGTTATGGCATTGAGGTGATTTTCTGAGCATACGCTGGGCATGTCGTCATCCGTCACTACATTCTGATGAGTTCTCGTGATAAATATGTATCTTTTTTTTTTCTTTTTTTTTTCACGCAAATCGGTGTCAAATTGCAGACAACAGATTGCCTCATGAATTGTCAAAAATTCCCAGTGGGGTCTCGTTTGGATAGATGTGGATTTTCATTTTCACAGAGTGCTCCGAGTCCTGTTCAGATGAACCAGTTATGTCAAGCGGGGAAAAATGCTGCCAGTTTGAAACTATACGGACTTGCAGGAAGCTTCTGCCACAATTAATTCTCTCCACCACCGGGCTCTCTCCCGCGGCTTGATATTGTTTCTCCTCAGTAATCTACTGTTGGGAAATTGATTTTCCCAGGGTGCATGCAGGAGCTTGTTTACGAGAGCCACGGATACGGAAAGAGATGGCAGATTCGTCCTCACGATGCATACCTGTCAGGAACGCCATATCAAAAGCAGAACAGGGATAAAATTTTTGCTCCAGGATTTATCCAACCTCGCTCTCTCTCACTTGCCCTTGGGATTTAGTGTTATTTTAGCCACATAGCCATTACAGCAACTGCGCAATTTACATAAAATCAACTTGGCCGCCTGTCAGTGGAGTTCTGTGTATAATTAACCTCCAGCGGGCCAAACTGGAGGCCTGTTGGAAAGCATCTATTAACCTGAGCTGGAGAGCGGCATCCATTGTCCCATTGTCCTCCTACTCCCTCGCATGCCTGGTGCAGAGAAAGAAACGCCAACAAAATGCATTTTAACCCCTCCTACCCTTCATAACCACCCCTTGGAGAAGATGTGCCACACACAATCTGTATCTAGATGTTTAGTGCTTCAAAAAAATTTTTCCTGTGTGTGAACCCAACCACTATGCCACACTGCTAGGGTTAAGAAGTCATTTTTCATTCGCAGATTATAACAACAAATAGCAATTTGCTCAATATAACTTTATACAACTTCTGAACTTGTAGAGTTCCTCATCCTCAGCTGCGTCACTCGAGTTCATAATCGGTTCATAAACGAGGCGTCCTGTGGAACTTTCTATCTAAAAAAAAATGTAAGCACGGGAACTATCTTTCAGAGCAACAACATCTTTCCCAAATCAGCGAACTCTCGATTATAGTCGTCAGCAATATCCACCTAATATTATTTTATCAGATTTATTCGTTTTTGGGTTCGCTACATTCCAGAAAGATCAGATAAGTTCGTTATCAGAATCTACTACGAAGCCAGATGCAGTGCTGATGCTATACAGACCGGGGTCCAGTTCATTAATAATACCCGTATGATTTAACGTTCATTTACGAACACTGAAAAACGTGCACAATGCACAAACGAGCAAGTTATAATTTTTTTAATTAAATTAAAGTTTCTTTTTTCAAGAACCTCAGCAGAGCCAGTAGAGTAGCAGAGTCTCCAGAAATAAAGACCTACCTCTTTTGTGAAATTCAGGTTTGTGTAGAAATATGGTGGAAAATATTGGTTTTATTTCAGATCTTAGGAGTTTAAGTCTAGCTACTGCAGCGAACCACATAAAAAATCAAAAGAAATAGTGCGTCTCCTGTTCGTATCATGCTACTGAACGCCATCTTTGACCCTTCGACCCTTTAAGGTCGTGAGAGAATGAAGTATGGAAGTAAAAATCTCTCACTTGTGCGAGTTTTCATTGTGTTAATTGCAGGATCATGGTCTCGATGCACAAACAGCTCCTCTGTGAACTTTTCCACCAAGCTTCCTCTTATTCGTGTCTGTATTTGTGTCTGTTCAATTTGAATAATGAACAATAATGCCTAAATCAAGAGTTGACTCTAGATCACGCTCAACTGGTCAAAGTTTCCAAGCTTTCTAATTAGCATGGTGTTTTTTTTTTTTTCTCTCCACAAGGTCACTTCCCTGTCAGTTTAGCCGCGAGTCACAGGCACGCTGTAAGTGACCGCTGTGGCGTGGCAGCCCAACATCACTCAGACACAGCGCTTTGGTCTGCCGGGGAGCCGTTGATTCAGTCACTGGTGCCTGATTGAATGAGACATGACTGAGAGAACGTACTCGAGCGGCAGTCGAGCCTCAGCGATTTGTCACTCAGAGCCGTGCTGAGAGACTCCGCTAAATGTTAGCAATGTCACCTAAGTGCCGCTAGACTTGATGCTTTGCTTGGCAGCAGTCACAGGGTGTTTCTCAGGGAACACTTCATTCAGTCTGCAGCTATATTGTACGATTACTTAGCTGTAGCACTAGCAGTGAATAATCAAACTTAAATAAAGTCATGCTGATGTGATGCTGCTGTGCAGCTGGATATTAGGTTTCATTAGTCTGGGATATATTACGCCATACTCCCGAAATGATTGGTACTCTTGTGCCAATTATTATCGAACTTTTATTTAACATGTTATTTGTTTTGCGACGTGAAGCATTTGGTTATCTTTGTCCGATTTAATCATGGTTAAAAGAGCTGGGTTTTTTTTTTTTCAAAACGCATGATTTTAGTGACAACGTAACACTTTATTGATCTCAGAAGGGAAATTTAACTTAACAGCTAAACTGAACGAAATGTAGAGAATCACTAAAATCAAGGCTTTCTCTTAGTTTAGTAAGGAATAAAACACTCCATGTTGTGCCATTACAGGAAAATGATCAACGCTGGGGTGGTGTGCTATAGCAGAGTTACTATACCACAGCAAATTGTCAACGCTTATGATTTCGTGTTTATTAAAGAATACAGCATACTTTTTATCGGTTTTTAGTTACATTCAATATTATGGAACGTCTGTAAACCAGGTTAGTTCCCTCATCAGCCTTTCTTCTTTTCTCTCTCCTGAATTTAATTAAAATAAATCAGATTGTCATGTTACCGAGAAACCTCAAAGAAGGGTAAACTCCTCCGTCCTGAAGATGTCAGAAAACTTAGTTCCAGCTTTACCTCTGACTGTTACGAAGCGCTGACACTGGAGACTCCTTTCCTTTTCAACTTCTTGGATTTGTAACATTGTTACTAAATATATTGTAAAATAGAGGGACATTTTGCTTTTTTTTTTTCATTCTCAAGCCACAAAGGATGCAAACTTTGGCACTGAACTGTATTTAAACTCATAATTAGGGTCGGATGATACGGCAAAAATATCGTATCATATGATACTTTCACGATCACAATCACATGGATCACAATATCCATCGTTTTGCTGACAATCGTCATGTTACATAAAAAAAACAACAACAGAAAATCTGAGTTTGATGAAACTTTTATTTAGTCTACAAAAATAAATTATTTAAAGGTGCAATAGTCAGTATTTTAATTTCTTACTCATACAAATAATGTTGAAAATTATGTAGAAATGAAATTTGTTTAAGCCACTGTCTCAGAAGAAGTGTACTACGTAGCTGGAAAAAAAAAAAAACAGTTTGGAAGTCTGACTTCCGATCCGGAATGTTCCCAGTGGTAACGTAATTAGCAGCTGAATGTCCGAGTGCGCTTGAACGTGATGACTGTCGTGACCGTTCTTGCTAATGATAACGCTAGTTAGCATGCTAACTCTAGTTGAAACACCAGAAGTAATGGGGGCGGAGCTTAGTGTACATGGGTGGGAAAGGGGGTGGGGTCAGTGAGCAAAAAAAAAATCATTCGAATCTTATTCAACTCCACCCGTTTAACCGTTAGAGACATTTTTCTCCCACAAATGTTACCTAACGCACCTTTAACGCTGAAAAAGGAGGAAAAATTTCTTTAAAAAAAAAAAAAAAAAGGAACATTTATTGCAAATACTACAATTCAGAATTGGACAATTAATATTTTACAAATATCATAAAATACAAACCTCAAAGCAAATCAGTTTATAATTACTATGTTTTAAAAAAATGTTATTTAAAAAGATATCGTAATATCAGCAATATTTATCACGATATCGATATTATATCGATATTATATGACCATATCGGCCAGATCTAATCTTAAGACTAGTCGCGTAATCATTTAGTGAGCGTCCTGGTTATTTTTGAACAGAACACAGTGCATGTGATCTTTAATGAGCTTGATTTGCAATCGTTTTATTTTTCCTTCCCCCATAATCCATCTGTCTCGCCTGCGTTCTGACACCTGTGTTAATTTTATCTCTTATCCATAATCACGCTGAAATGTGAAACGTATACTGCAGATACGGAAATATCGGTCACAGCCTCCGGTCCTGTTTTACGCCAACACGTTTCTCTGAAAAACCTCCGACATGCAGAAAATCCCTCAGAAACCCTTACATGCGTCTGTCTGATCATATTTGGGAATTTCTATTTGCACGAGAGAGAAAAAGATCTAGACGTTTGTTTGCGTACTGATTTAGCACACTTCAGCTTTGCTTAATTGTTGAAAGGACGTGTCTGTCGGCTGTGTGCACAAACTGACTAATGGCCCCCGTGTTGTCGTGTTGTTGTTTTTTTTACATTAATTGAATTCCTCGCTGAAATATAAACAGCTACATGACTACATTCGAGGCGTGATTTTTTTTTTTTTTTTTTTTTTTTTTTTTTTTCTGTGACAAATGCATTTTGCAAATCTATTACGACCACCTACACATCAACACGTTCTGACCAGCCATTGTTTTTCCACGTAAGTGTAAAAAATGAAGTTTTTTTTAAAAAATAAATAAATAAAACGCCTCCATCACAACAGCAAGTCTATTTTGTGTGTGCTAAATATCCAGCAGAGGTATTTTAGCATGTTTTAGCATGGTACTGGCAGCAAATTTCACTGCAGTAATGCTTTATTTATTTTGTTGTTGTTGTTGTTGTCTAGGTGATGAAATGATCCTCAAAAAAAACAAAAAAAAACAAAAAAAAACGGCCAAACCTCATAAATAAGTGAAAGACGTAATTTGAAAACAGGAAATAAGGAAATAGTTTGTCTATAAAATGGGAAGTAGAAATAACTCCAGATAATTTATATCCTGTCCAGAATAGCATATCAGTAAAGATTGTGTTGTATCCTGTGGGAAAAGAGCGTTTGTGCTTTTTTTTTTTCTTCTCTTTTCTGTCTTCTGTGGTGTCACGAAGCCGAAAGTTTAAAACGCAGAACAGTAAAATATACATGACGTTTAAAAGGATGTGTCCGAGATGCGACGCCCCTAGCACAGGTACGGTGTACAGGCATGTTATGGTCATGTGACCTACTAATGATTAGCCACGCCCTCATAACAGTCGCTTATACTAAAGATCAGAACGTTGAGCTGTGTGTAGTACGCGCTGAATTTTTAGTACGATGATCAGAGATCGTTTATCCTGCGTGAATCGATCAGATTTCCTTTGAAAGCATTACACACACATGTGTGTCCCATCCAAAGAGTGGATCTGGATCTGGATCACAGGATGACTAAAAGCTCTCATGCCTTCACTCCAGCTGAGATACCGTGGTGAAGAAAGCGCTGCCGCTACACGCGCCGGCCTTTTTGTTGTTGTTGTTGTTGTTGTTGTTTATTTTTTTTTTAAATAAATGATTATTTGCTTGACCGTGTTCAAAAGGTCCACCGAGCTTTGATGTTCCAGCTCCTTTGAACCGGAGAGCAGAGGAGCGTGGGTGTAGCACACACATCAATGTCCAGGTATGCCATCACACAAGGGTGGAGAAGAGAGATGGTGTCATGGCAACAGTGAAGGAGCTCGCCATAGCAACCAGGAGACACTTCCTCGGTGTTATGGCGGGCAGCGTGGGTTGTTGAGCAGCAGGCAGGAAATTGATGGATGGGGACTGACGCCTGTTCGGAGTCTGCTCACAGTGGGAGAGAGAACTGTTTGCTTATAAGGAGTTTTTACTGCCTAAATTAATAATAAAGTCGTTCTTGTTTTATAGAACAGTTATTTTTAATAGCCGTTTTAATAGCGAACATCCTAATTTTTCCTGAGTGAATAGCAATACTGGATCAGAGCTAATTTCCTTCACTTCCTGGTTTAAAAAAATGTTACTCAATATTACTCAGTGTAACAGTTTATCAACATTATGACATTGCGTCGCTAGCCAGATTTGGGCTAATAATATTATATTTCATAATTAAAACCAGAATATTATTCTAAGTGGACAGAAAGGTGATCATGTCATTTATTTTGAAATTGGCAGATTGAATTTAACTTGAATAAAACCTGACACTTTTTTATGTTAATGCTTCATCACGCTAGTCATATTGTAATATTTTCTACAAAAACGTAATTACTTTTGTGTAAACACCTACGCATCTGTTTTTTTTTTTAACCAAAAAAAACCTTTCACTAGCCCTGAATTAGGGCTGTGTGATATGACAATATAATATCGATATGTACTATTGTAATAAATTATGTATTATTATTATACACTTTGCTTTTCTGAGATATTGAGGATATTCTGGTATCTTTTTTTTTTTTTTTTTTTATATTTACAACCTGACAAGAAGCAGCTGATTTGATATTAATTTGTTAATTAATCTTTAAAATTGCAAAATGTTTTAAAATGTTTTTTTTCCCCTCCTTTTCAGTGCGTGTGTGTGTATATATTCAGTACTGTGCAGGTGCTGTGTAGTCTCAGATGCAGTGTGTGCAGTTTGATAAGGAAATGAGCTGGAAGTGTTACTGAGCATCTTGCAGAAGCAGCCGCGGTTCTTCTGGAGACTTTGACTGTCGACTCGCTTCTTATTTCTGCAGCGAAACCCAGCAGCCTTCATTATGTTTTTTATCTGAAAAGATCAAATCAATAATGTAGAAGTCATGAAAAAAAAATCCATAGCAAAGTTTGTACTAAAAAAAGAAAAATAGGGTGTCTCATAATATAATCTCTCTTACTGTAAAAAAAATATTGTAGATAAAAATGTAACATTACTGAATTTCTGCATCACGGTACATGTTGTAGAAATGCCTTTTGAGAATTGTGATCTGATATTTTTTAATCATATCGCCCACCGCTACCTCTACCTCTACCTCCCGCTCACATGAAGTTAAAAACACCAAGCTTGTCAGATATACGTCATGGTATAGGGGGAAAAATGTAGGATTTTTGTCCTTGCCCTCTAACCCCTGCACATTTGTCACTTGAGAAAGAAAAACTTTCTAGGATGGAGTTTTGCAGAAGAAATCTGGTTAGGACCCAAGGCTTTTTGGCGGCCACTAAGAAGTAGTAAGGAATAAAACACTACAAACTGCGCTGTTAGAGGAAAATAATCAACAACAGCGGAGATACTGTTAACACTGTAGATGGAGATTGATCTCCACTGAGGAGAGTTCAGTTTTATTTATATAGCGCTTTTAACGATGGATATTGTCACAAAGCAGCATTATGCAGATATATAAATTCAGCATATAAATTTTAAATGTATTAAATGTTTTCCCTAATGAGCGAGCCAGAGGCGACTGTGGTGAGGAAAAAAACTCCCTGAGACGATACGAGGAAGAAACCTTGAGAGGAACCAGACTCAAAAGGGAACCCATCGTCATCTGGGTGACGCCGGAGAGTGCGATTATAAATCATTCCCTTCTGTAACTGTGTGCTACATGGACAAATAGTGCAATTGTGTAACCAGTTTACACATGAAGTTATCCACTGTTCACTGATGGAGACTTGAGTGAAAACTGTTCGTGGGAATCGCATTCCTAAAGCTCTCATAGCGAAAGTGTCCATATCAATTGAACTCCAAAGCCATCTTCATGGTTTCTGAGTGGTACCATCTTCTGAACTCTCATGTATCTTCAGGCTGTTCATGTGGGGTCATCCTTAGCAGCAGCAAGCGGTGTCCAGGTGATGAGAACTCCAACCAGAAGTAGGGCATCCGGATGGATCAGGCAGGTCTGGAGAGCGGAAGGGGTCAGGATCACTGGCATCTCAGGAGTAGCAGGTGTAGCTCGACCGAGAACTTATACCTGATACAGGTACGCCTGTAGCTCCACCTGTGCTGCTGCAAAGGTTTAAAAAAATGTCTCAGGAAGTTGCTGATTATTAGCGGGGCACCGTTTGTTTTAGTTTTGAAGAGAAGCCGTTCTCCTGCAGCGCAGCGTGTCAGTAATAAAGATGAAAAGCAACTGGCTGGACTTGTGAGGAAGCGTAGAGTCGGTGATGCATGCTGAAAGACTTTCAAATTTGGATCAAAAACATGCCAAATAAATAAACACTCACAGACTTTTATTCTAATGAGTCCCTGTGGCTATGTTTTCCTAATCTGACATGCTTCGCTAAGACTGGCGCGCTCGCTGTTGCGCCGCAGATCCCAAATCTTTCGCAGGACTCCCTAATGAACGAGCAGAATGACAGAAATGAGGAGACAAAACTTCACCCTGGGTCACAATTACGCTCCAAAATGTCCGTCAGTCATCGGTGGTTTTTTTGAGAAACGTAACCAGCACCAGGGAAAAAAAAAACATAAAAGGACTTGGCAAGACGCCATTGCAGATCTGTTATTTGGACCTTCATGTCAATTAGCATACAAGTGTTAGAGGAAGTGAGGCCACTTGATGCCAGGAAGTACGAGTGGATCGGTTTCAGAGATGAGACACACAGGTCTGTTGTCCCGAAATGAAATGAGCTCTTTGCACCAAGGACACGACTAAAATGCAGCAACTGAAAAGTGTGCTCTTGTTTACGACGGTTATAAATGTCTTGCACAGCCACACCTGACAGCTGCTGTCTCGTTTGACCCGAGCGTCCATTTATTGGCCCAGAGGTCCACCTGCAGCCCTCGCTAATGGACCCAGACATTTCTCCTTGCTAGCACTCTCTACCCTCTTTTTTTTTTTTTCTCCTGAAGACCTTTAATAAGGTCAATTTACAGCCTTTGTGTTTCCATTCCTCAAATAATCCATCCACACCCTGGGCTGGATAATGTCTGCGCTGTCTCTGAGAGGTTATAAACATACTGTAATTAAAATCCCAACTCAATTAGCCTGTATCCTTGACCTTTGTTGGTGGGTAAACTCGCTCTGTCTTAAGAGAGAAGTAATTAGCTCATGGTCTTGTCTCCCAGCGCACCGAGCACCGGGCCGTGTGTGGTAAATACACAAAGCCGTCTCCCCGTGGACCTCCTGACGGTTTTATTCACACAACGCCAATCTCTTTAGGCAAGAAGCGTAACGAACGTCTGACATGCAAGCAGACGTGACTACGATATAAACTGGCCTCGATGTAGAGCGTCTAAATCTGTCAAAATTCCAGAAAACATAAACAACAAGTAACTTAAATAGTCTGGGAACTTACTTTTACGCCAGGTGGAGAAGGCATTATGTTTTTGGGTTGTCATTTCATCCGAGATTTTTCCTTAGCGTGATATATATTTCTGATTTTTTATTTATTTATTTATTTATTTATTTATTTATTTACTTATTTTTAAATCTGAAGTCTTACCTTTATTTTGAAAATGTAATAATTTTATTGAATGTGACAAGTACTTTCAAATTTCGTATTTGAATACTTTTATCAGCTTCCAAGCTGCGTTAATGTTTGTCCCATGACAAAAACAATGTAGAAGAAAAAAACATATTTAGCACTGAAAAATATATTTTTTTTATGATACAATT
Source organism: Pangasius krempfi (assembly GCA_037576825.1). Taxonomy (NCBI): domain Eukaryota; kingdom Metazoa; phylum Chordata; class Actinopteri; order Siluriformes; family Pangasiidae; genus Pangasius; species Pangasius krempfi. Next base: position 22,464,283 of record CM074985.1, read on the forward strand.
TAAAGATTAGATGCAAAGTTTTAATATTATCAGTTTGTAATTATTAAAAAAAAATTGTGTAATAAAAAGATAAAAAGATTCAATAGAAAGGGTATGTACACTATCTCAGAAGTGTAGTGACATCATTTATCATTTTTATATTTATTCATATCCTCTGATTTGATTTTTCTTCTGTATTTTTTCCTTTCTTTCCTTTCTTTTTTTTTTTCTTCTCTCCCTCTTTTAGTCCAAATAAAGTTAGTTTACATAGTGGGAACAAAGTCCTTATTGTCATCCGAAGAGGAGTAGTGGTGGATTTTTTCAGAAAAAAACCAAAAAAAAAGACAGAAGTATCTTTTATACGGCAAATAGCCAATAAATACATCAACAGGGCAACTAGATAAGGAAAGCAGAGCACACTAAGAAAATAGCATCACTTTTTTCCCCAAAATGTTGATAAACTATGCACTTGGAGCAAAAGGTACTAAACTGTAATGTATCTTGTTGCTGGGGTGCTACCATGAAGGGTACTTTTTATACCTTGAAAGCTTTATTCTGAAAGGTAATTATGTATTTTAAATCAATTTTAAAGCGCCGCTATGTCCACGATTCCAGGTGTGATGCATACTGAAGGTACAGAAGATAAGGGTAATGTCCCAGTGACAAGGAAAGGTAGAGATTATTACTCTACGTAGAAACCATAAATACGTTCCACTAAATTTATTTCGGTTATTTTCCGACCTTGTCTTACTGATCGTGTCGTGTAAGGAAACGGTTTCATAAACGCAGCGGTAAAAACAGTCAGTGTGTCTAAAGATGTCTGAAACCCCGCTAGCTAAAGCCCTATTCGGATCGGATTCGTTTGTCAGTGGGACGTGTGTAATACATCGAATAAATTACACGTCTCCTCAGAGATAGAGCTCTCACGTGTGGACAGCAGGAGGAGCGAGTTTCTAGTGGGCTGGATTTTCTACAACAGCAGAAGTCTTTGCGTCACGTGTGCCATTAAATATTTAAAGAAGTGTTAGCGATACAACTAGTCATTATTTATAGAAAAATAAAAGTTGATGATTATTGTGCGTGTGTGAATATAAAGTAATGCTTTATCCTGCCGTTATATAACGGCTTCTTTAATCAGCCTGCTTTAATCGCCTCTCTTTATGATTTTATTTTCTTTCTCCTCCTGAAAACGCTTTCCCAGGTAGCGTGTGTAGTCGAGGTTTCACCTTCCAGATCAAGCATGTGGTTGAGTCTCTGTTCTAAAGCATCCATGTTTAATATGTGGGGGAGGGGCACTGATAAACGCACTACGAGACTACATACAGCAAGTAGCACAAGTCCGACATCTTTTTTTTTTTTTGTAACGCGAGGCGACATCTGCGTAGTAAATCACAAACGTGTATCCAGACGAAAATGATCAGACGTGCAGCGAGTTTGGTGGAAAAACTGTAGTCCTGTAATTTTCTCAGAGGAGGAAGATGAAGAAAAACACAGACATGGCTGATCCAGACGGAAATAAAATCACAGAGGAGCGCCTGTGTGCCTGTACTATAGGAAATGACCGACCCCATGTAAATTTAATTCTGTCCAAATAGGGCTAAAGTGCGGTTTCTCATAAGTCTAATCAATTCAGTTTGTAATGAAAATGTCGGAACAGAAGTATGTGAAGGGATCAGTGATTATTTCTCCATCGACGTGAGCAGGAACAGAGATCATTGGAGTGAAGAGATGACGATGAGGTTCATGTTTAAACACCGTGGCTGATTTTTAGCTCAGGTGATGAGACTGAGGATGAGGATGAGGATGATGAGAATTATTTCCCGTTCTAAACTAATAATCCTTTACGATGTGTCCGTCAAGTAGATCAGGTTATAATTGCAAAAGTGACGCACTTTAAAATGCTAGGAGTTTACTTGTGGTAGATAAACATGCAAAAACAGAAACAGTTTGAGAAAGTCTTTATAAAAATTACAAAACGGAACCGAAAAGCTCGGTATTTTCATTTTGTAGCTGCGCTCAGACATATCTCACGTACGTAAATGAATTTGGACATCCAGATGTTTTTTTTTTTTTTGTAAAATACGGACGTATGTTGAAAAAATCCGCCCCAGAAGTTTTGATCAAAGTGCTGTCTGAGATCCAAAACGCATCACCACACGTATTCTCTGCTCTCTGTCCTCAGATTTGCTCCAAGCGGTTGGCGATTAATAATATTTATTGCACCGCTGACGCAACAGGCTTTCTTTAAGATGTGAAATGCATGTCTCAACTATAGCTGGCTGTCCATCTGTGCCTGGCTTTCTGCGTTATTAGGGAATTAACCGCAGTCAGCGGTTTCTTCTGCTGCAATCTCATTACATTTACAGGAGAAAGAAATAGACAGGAACCGAAAAAGAAATGAATTGGAGGCGTGCGATAGTTAAGAGAGGAGCGGAGTGCGGGCGGGATAAATCAGCGCCGCGGCCGACAGCTTTATGCTCCCGGAGAGGGAGAAGTGGTTAACTTTAATTGGACAATATAGAAATGTTGAGTTCCTTTATTTTGCAATACCATCGCATTCTCCGTTCCCACCCATCATGGCGCTCAAGCCGTTTCACTTGATTAATGCGATTCATGTGTATAATGTGCGGAGGACGGATTGCGAGGTCGCCCTTTAGCTTTGCTCCTCCTCTGTCTTGCCCCCCACCTCATCTCCTTCACCTCCTTGTCGTATTTTTTCATTACTTTCCCTAGTTAATCTGGCTAAAAGACAAGCTGCTGTAGAAATGATATTTCATGCTGTATCAGGTTTCAGGTGGCCAATAAAAACGTCCCCACTCACTTGACTCGAGCACAATAAGCCCTCGTGAGGGTTTAAAAGGGTTTTTCTCTGGAGGTCCGGACAATAGCCGAGCCCGGAGCCCAGAGCTCAGAGCTCGAGCCCCGCCCCATTTAACCCTGAGTCAAAAAGTCGAAGCCTAGTTAGCATTCAGGAGAGCCTGAGTTTCATTTGGGATTTTTTGTTTTGCTTGGTTTGTGAGGAACGCAGTCAGGAACCATGACCTTGGCTGGATTTGGATTGGGAGTGGAGTGTGGTTTATGTTTAAGCTTTATTTGTAAAGAGCGGAGGTTTCTGGTATAGAGCTGATAAAGCTATTTGTGGATATACAGTAGGACCCAAAAGTCTGAGACCACACTGAAAATCTGGGATTATTTTCAAGTTTGATACATTTTTTATTTAAAACTGGAAAGGTTTAGCACTCTTCATATGAAGACTAAAATGAAGAAGTAGTCAAGATTCTGCACTGTTTCTAGTTTTTTTGGCCACAGAAAAGATGACTGTGTTGAGAATGCTTGCTGTAAAACAGACTAACAAAAAATATTCGCAAATAAATAATCCTCATTTTAGTCGGAATTCGGACGAAGTCGGAAATCGACTGTGATGAGTGATGTATATTTTCCTCCTCTGTAAAAAAACAAACAAAAAAAAAACTGAATTGTAGAGTCAGTGTTAGATTTAACAACCAAATATGTCTGTATGTTGATTGATCTAAAGCTAATACTTGTATATACAGTAAAACTTATTTAAAGTTAAATAAGTTCGGCTTTCCAAGTAGGAATTACGAGTGTTACGAGTTGTAGTCGAAGGCGGCTTTATTCTAACAGGCATACGTAATGTGCTGCACATAGGGCTACATATCACCTACATAATTCCTGACCTAAAATTATATAAACATTTATAAAAGCTTATTCGAACTGGGATAAACTGGCATAAAGACTGCAGTAGCACTTAAACATGGTGTTCATGGAGCTACATAACATGTACGCTGGAGTCCAAAAGTCAGGCACGGCATTGAAAACCGGGGAAAAGAAAGGAAATGTTCACTATGTGGAGTATTTTTGTGATCGTGACCATGTTAACTCCATCGTATAAAAGGTAGGATTTTCCTCGAGCCGCATCTCTTCTGCTGAAGCACGTGTTCAGAAAACTGCCATAGGATTCAATCTAGCATTCATTCTGGATTCACTCAAGTTATTTCTGATCATGCCATTTGTAATGAAATAAAGTTTTGCTAGAAATTAGTAACGAATACAAAAATGTGGAAATGTGCTTTAAGCACTTTAGATCAAACTTTAGATTAAACTTTAGATCAAAATGAAAAACCTCTGTAATACACAGAACACTTTTTGTTCCAAGTTCAAATATGGGTTTTGTGGTGCTTGTGTTATGGTGTAACTCTGTAACTGAGGTGATTTTTTTTTTGGGGTAGAACGTGTGCACATGGAAAGTGTCATCTTGCGAGTGAGCCTGCCTTTGTGTCAGGAGACATTTTGTGCCAGGCGATGTGAGCAAACTTAGCGCCGTGACGAGTCTTTTCACTGCTATAAAAGGCATGTTGACCCGGCGACCCAACCCACGAGTTGAAACGGAGGCCAGCGCGGACTGAGACGGCCATGTTGAGGAGACAGAGAGGGAGAAAAAGGGATGGGTGGAAAAAAAAATAATGAGAAATTGTACTTAAGTGAAAAAATAGATAATGAGTCAAAATCTTACTGGGTTGAAAGTGGAAGGATCCGGGCCAAAATTTACTCGAAAAGTAAAAAAAAAAACTATTTTTAAGTGGTATTAAAAAGTAAAATGTAAAGTTTTTATCTGATTAACTGATTTAAATTAAATTAATGTCAGGTTTTTATGTAAAAAAAAAAAAAGCAAAACTCTTTTATTCCTCATCACGTATGCCTTATTTGAATACCAGATTAAGTAAATGAATTTGGAAATCCAGATATTTTTTTGCAAAATTCAGACATTTTTATGCCGTTGTTCCTGACATTCCTCACATGTGCAGGACTAGCGCTAGATAGTTTACTAATGAATTAATCAGAAGTAAATATGTAAATAACCGTTATTTACCATTAGCTAGAATTTGACTTGCTGCCTAGCCAATTATATTAGCTACTTAGCTGGTTAGTTAGCTAGACTTTGCTCACTCCAGCATATTAAAAACATTTTTCTGAGGCAGGGCCAGGGGCTCATCTTTGAGTCCCACGCTACACGGATAGCTACGTTGCGTAGCATGAGGATAGTTTACTCATGCTTTAAATAAACTGTAAATACAATGCGCAGGAAGCCGTCCGATTGATGTGAAGCGTACACTCACTGGCTGGATGAGAGAAGAAGAGAGGTTTGAAATTTGTGACTTGAAGGTCTAAATAAAAATGTAAGGAGGAGTAAATATTAGGAATTTAACAAAGAGTTCAGGTATTTGTATTAAGTCCAATTTCAGTATATGTGTAAGTGTAAGTATATACTTAATTATATAGTAACAAAGAACAAAATTATGAAAATGCTTTCCACTGCTGTTTTTTTTTTTTATTTAACCGTGCTTATATCGCTCAAACAGCTTTTGCCAGAAAAAGCAAAGCACATGATTAGTCATGTTTTGGACTGTAACAGGGAATGGAGTATGAGGGATCTTGGATTCGCACTTGGCATAGTCGGCAGGACCGACCTAACCCCCAGGCTACGGCGCGGTTTGCCTCGGCCACGCAGTCCCATGATTCATCTGGCTTTTTACTGCCCCTGCCATCCAGGCAGGCGTCGTCCCCCCTCGGCGTGGCCTCAGTGCTGACCCTGCGCTTGTTGAAAGCCACTTTGTTTGGAGGCCTTGCTCAGGGACGGGGGGAGGTTTACAGGATTCACGAGAGAACCAGACCTTGTTAATGCGCCGAATGCAGAACAATGTCCTGTTCTAATGGATGGTCGTGTCTAACAGGGCGTACTCAGTAGAGTTGGAAGCTGGATAGAGTTAGCGCTCTCAGGAAGGAATCTATTCGCTGCACGATGCGCGATTGAGCATAATGGAAATCATTTCTGGAGATTACCTCCGTCGTTGTGTACTTACTCATCGTAGAAAATGGTCTCGGCTGAAAATTCATTTGCTGAGTTAATGTATTGTAACTTAAAGAGGGTATTAGGGAAGCCTCTTCGTTGTCGTAGCAATGTGTCTCAGCCTTGGCATTGGTTCCCCATCTCGGTAGTTTTATTCCCTCCCTCATCAATTTACCACCAACGGATTGGTGGCTGTTATCAATATAACTGCCACCAGAGCATCACAGGGCAATAACTCAAGCACAGCGTTTATCCGAATGCTATCTGAGTTTAGACCCTGTGCCAAAGCGATGAATAGCTGTTTTTTTTTCTCTTTTGTTGGTCATCAGCACTTTTTATTCTGCAGTTAATCCACAAGGCTGCACTCAGTTATGCCAGTGTAATTTGTCACTGTTTTTTTTTCCCCTCTTTGTTTTGTGCTAGGTTATGTTTTAAAGGTGCTGTTAAAGGAAATGGTCTGTCGTTCCCAGAAGTCTGATTTAAAACCCGCTCTGTCAGCTCAGGCAGCTGTGAAAAGTTAGGCAGGACGCCTGACATATTTTACTCGCCGCTAGCTGCTTGGGCAAAGGGCTGTGTATGTCAGGTCTCAAACGGATTGTCGTGTTGCTGCAGTGCAGAACCTTATTAACTGTGGCCTGAATGGCGTTCTCCTTTACCCAGCCATAAAAGCAGCATGGAGAATGTCAGGGTGAAATCAGACACTGAAATGTATTGGCTGGCTGGAGAAGTGGTGGGACGACCAGTCCGTCCAGCATGCGCTCATTTGCCAAACGGTAACACTGGGATTGTTCAGGATCCGGGAATGGAACCAAGTTAAAGAAGGTTTTTTTTTTTTTTTTGGTTTTTTTTTTGGATGAACAGTTTTTTCCTGGCGCGTGTTGGAGTGAGAGCGGGTTCGCCATGACCACACATCCACGGCCTGTGAAAGCTCCAGGATCTCTAAAGCTCCGAATATGAAAGGGACACATCCGCCATCCAAGACTTCCTTAATTTATCTCCCTGCCGCGAGGTGCCTCCGGTGCCGATCAGCCGTGTTGTTCCTGGCTTTTCCAAGAGCCCATGGACTAAAAAACTGAATGCCTCGAGGTCCGCTATTATTGGGGTTCTCAAACTTTTTCTGTATAATATATTCTACACAAGTCAGACGCAGACTATTTTCCTTAACAAATATAGTCCAATTATTCATATATCTAGCTCCTTATTCCAGTGTTTTTAAAATATGTATTGGAGTCATGGATTTCACGGATTTTCCAACTATACACTTTATACACACTATACACACCACACACACTTTACACAAGTCCAAGTTGAACACATTTGTTTGTTTTTGCCTTTTTGAGGTTTGGATTATTCAGTTCCAATAACCAGTCAAACATGCTGGTAACTTAAAGAACCGAATAATAAATATAATAAAACTTAACAGAATAATATATGATATAAATACTTCAGGGTACAAGTGGAAAATACTCAAGTAATTGTACTTTGTTACTATACTTACATTTTTGTTTTACTGAAGTATTATTGAAATTGAACACTTTTACTCTTACTTCCAAGACATACTTTTTACTCATTTACATTTTAATTTTGATCTTCAAAGTACATTAAACTTTTGTGTGTGGGTTTTTTTTTTGTTTGTTTGTTTGTTTGATTTTCCCTTTTTTGTTTTGTTAGTAAAATTTGATCTTTTGCTGGAGTTACTGATTGATACAGAATGAGATTCAGTCTCATTTGTTTCACACAAAAATGAAATACCGGCCTTTAAAATTCGCTATAAAATCTAAAGACGTACGCTGAGACAGTATTAAATTTGGTAAGTTTTAGTTATGTGTTGTAAATTAGCTCATTAAGTTCGCTGGCTGGGTAAGTTTTGTAAATTAGATTAGTAAATTTGCTAGCTAGTTAAGTTTTTTCTTTGTTGCTCGGTTGCCTAAGCATTTCAAAAGGGTTATTAAACAAGACGAATTCTAGATCTGAATTAGCAGAATATTTTATTTCCTCATGAATGATTGCTTAGCAAACAAGCATGATGAACTTAGTCAGTTTGAGGTCGTGCCTAAGAACACATTCCCCCGTGATAAAATCACTGTAACACTGTTTATCTTTAGAGGTGTAAAGATCTGAGGATTTAGATTGATGCATCGATTTAAAAGGCATCGATTGAAATGAATCCGAAAACCCCTCTGATGGGTAATGTACGGCAATGCTACAGCAGGAAGCCCTTTTACTGCGACGCCATCTCGCTAGCATGTGTGACTTGTGTGCAAGGTTATTTTGAATTGTCATGTTTTTCAAAATGAAGAGAACTTGACTATCTGGAAGCCAGAAAAGAAGGGAAAAAACTGTGGTAAAGAGTGAAGAAAATCTAATAATGAAATAGTTAAGTATGACAATATAAATAAAGTTGCCATATAGTTATATATTACGCAGGCAGCTAGCCCAACATTATTTTGTCAAACAAACAGCTAACTAGCATTAGCATGCTTGAAGCATGGATTGTTACTTATTTAGCTAGCTGTTTTGGTAGAATTTGTCATTTTGCTCAAATGGTTTTGAAAGCTTGGTATTTGAAGGAATATACAGAGCATAAAAGCCAGCACTTTACCGAATATGTTCTGCTGTAGCGTTATTCTGTGTGATGTAACGGAGGTTTATCTAATTGGGAGGTTTAGCATGCAGAATATAATGCTAACACTTCCAGACCGTTCTCTTGATCCTTAGGAAAAGGAATTTGGAAGCGTAATGGCAATGAAGAGGGGAAGAAAAGTCACGAGGGTTAAGGCCACAGTCCTGAGAATCGCTTCTGCGTATCATAGCACGTCCTGAGGTTTACACCCCTATGACTAGACAATGGTTAAGATCTTTCCAATGAAATTTTAAAGTACACATTCAAAGATAAAACTGGTAGCTCAGTTATCATACTAATAAGGCAGAGGTTAGTCAGCTGCAACTTCCTGTGTGAGTATAAATCCCCAGACTGTCAGAGAGCCACTGTTGGGCCTTTCAGCAAACTTGCGCTGAATCTCTGCTCTGTGTTTGGATTGGATCTTACTCCACTTGTAAACCTGCCAGATGAATTAATGTAAAATTATTCTACATTTATTTGACTTTGTATCCTTAAGGAAGTCTTGGTTTACGCAAAACCCTTTTGGGCATTGTACTGGAAAGTTACTGCCAAAAAAACAGGCTTTGAGAGAGGGAAAGAGCTCAGTCCTTTCTAAGCTGTGTTTCCTCCCAAAAAGGTTTGCTTGGCACGTTTCCTTTGGCAGGCTTCGCACGTTACACAAGACGCAAAAAAAAAAAAAAAAAAAAAAAATGAAGAATGACCAAACTCGGACCTTGGACGTAGAGCAGTCTGCTTTTCATTTTAATTGAAAGTAAATATTTGTCCAGTGGACCCCTGAGGTCAGCCATCGAAGCGTAACAGTACGGTGATGAAATTAGACCCTGCTTTTGTGGGTCGTTTCTGCGCGTACGTCAACATTGCAGGCTAAAGGTCACAGATACCATGCAGTCTTGTTGGTTAGCATATATTTTATTAAAGATGGGAGCTTGGAATGAATCTGTATCAAGCTACCCTATGAAAAAATCTAATCCTGGTGTGTGTGTGTGTGTGTGTGTGTGTGCTTTCATCAACTTTTTTGCGTTTGGTGTGTGTGCAGCTGAACAACCCTTCCTTTGTGGTCTTCCCTCAGCCCTGGACTTTATCAACACATTGTTTTGTTTGGCCCGCTCCCAGCGCAGGCTGAAATGCACTGAAAAATTGGCAGGCTGTTCCATCACGGGGGGAGTTACGGGGGTGTGTGGGCACGCCACGGACCAGAGCCACCTTTTTCTCCTGGACCAGGAAGCTGTGAATCATCCTCGGCCTTCCTGTAAGCGCCCGAAGGAGCTGGTCTCCAGACTCGGAACAGCACAGATCTGCTCGTTCCCTGACACCAGCATGGTAGGCCAGAAACGCCAGGAAATCAATACCTCCTCTCTCTTTTCTTTTCTTTTCTTTTCTTTTCTTTTCTTTTCACTTTCTCTGTCCTTCTTTCTTTCTCTCGCAGCAGCTGCATGACACAGAGTAGGGAGTCACGACTAGCACCGCTAGCACCGACTCCTCTTCTCAGGCTAGTCAATCGACTTCAGTCTTTAGTCTTTTTTTTTTTTTTTCACTTTCAGTTTAATACTCTTCTGTCGTTTATTTCTTTTTCACTGTTTAAAGAGGGTATTACAGAATAAAACTAGCATTTACAGTCAGGGTGTGTTGCATTAATTCTGTTTTTTTTTTTTTTGTTTCGAAATGAAAAATTGTTAATACATTTTATTAAGTAATTATTAATTTAATTTTGCAGGATAATATGCAGGATAATATATTTACTTTTGCTCCCAAACTGCCAGCAATACAGTAGTGTTGCATTAAAAAAAAAATAATAATAATAATAATAATATTAATAAAAATTTATTAATAAACAAATTTATAATAAATGAATTATTTTATTTTATTCTATTATTTAGAAATTAAAAATGTATTAAAAATGAAATACATTTAATACTGAAAAATCTGTAAAGAAGTCAGAATCTGTAAAGAATACATATACACATATATATATATATATATATATATATATATATATTAGTTTGTTTTCTTTAACCCTTTCTCGCAGTACACTGGATTTCCGTTCTGCCAGTGGAATGGAAATCGACTTATCGGACATTTTCAGTCAGTGTAAACAAATGAATTATTTTATCTACTGTCGCAGGTCTGTTAAAAGGTTAGTCAGGACACTGTTGGGTTTCTGTGTGTAGAGTATCGTGACTCTGTGGGAGATGGGAAAGGAGAGGGGTGTGAGCCCCCTGCTGGGCAAACAATCCACACCTCTCCACAATAACACTGGTACAGAGATAAAAACTGAAGCTTTCTTGATAGTAAAACACTCTATACAACTGCCACGATAACATTATAGCATGTAAACCTAGTAGGTTAGATTAAAAAAAAAAGAACTGCTTATGAAACACTGCAAATTCTTAAAGCCCATAGTGCCCATAGTTTAAAAAGAGTTAAACTATTATTTTGTTTTTAGTTGTTTCTTGTAATTGTAAAGCAACCTTGGACGTGAGAACAGCGCTATATAAGTTGAACATGTTGTTGTTATTTCTTTTAAAAATGTACATATGATGATTCCAGTCAGTTAATAGTATATCAGAAAAGTGTTTCGTGACAATTTATCACAATACTGTTATTATACCTTCATATCGCCGAGCCCTAACCTAGAGTACGCTCATCATCGTTATCAGGAGCACTTCCATCTTTTAATAATTAATAATTAAGTTCACGACTTATTCGTCAGTTTCTCATTCTGATTTTCCTTTTTCACCTTAAAAGGTCGAGTCGTTTCGTTCTGGTGCCTTTCGATGGCGCCATTGAGCAAACGCTCCACAGTGTCACAGCTGACGTGGTGAAGTTTGCTGACGTTTTCGCATCACTGATTATTTTCCTCTAACAGCACAACTCGAAGTGTGTTATTCCGTTTATATTCTGTACATATGCTGTTAAAGCATGATCTCCTCAACCTGTGACTTGTGTTTTTGTTTTGTTTTGTTTTGTTCTTTCGTCAGCCTTGACAAACTCTCGGCTGCGTAAGCGGATATTTTTAGTGCGGCTCGTTCTTGGCTTTTTTAAGGCAGACCTGTCTGAGCTTCCTGTTTTCCTGTTGTTTTCTTTTTCCTCACGCGGGTGTTTTGGCATCATGTTGAAAGAGGTGGACTTGCAGGATTGTTTTTTTTGGCGCGATGATGAAATTGTACTTTATTATGTAGCGTGTGGAGCGACGGTTGTTTAATCTGGAAACGTGGCACAAAGGAGCGCTTCCTGTGCGTGTGTATTTTTACTGAAGTTGTGTTTTTACGTGCATACACAGGGGTGGAAAATACTCGAGTCATTGTACTTCGTTACTGTACTTAAGTACGATTTTGTAAGATTTGTACTTACTATGGAAACTGAGAGAAATTAGCAAGAAAAAAAAGCACGCTTACATCATTGACGCTTACATATTTTCACCTTTAGAGTATTTGTTCAAATTTGAAAATGCCATAAGATGCCATTTTTTTTCGGTTTTCTGTTGTCCTCTTTGACACAGGCGTGTCACCTTTCACCTTACCTCAGAAGCAGGAAGTCTTGTAAACTTGTAATTGTGTCATTTTCATAAAATTGATAAAAAAAAATAAAAAAAATGCTAGTCTTTTGTTAGCAACAAGCTAGCCAGCTAGCTGTAATGAGTGATGTATGTTTTCCTCCTCGAAACAGTGAACTGTAGAGTCAGTGTTATAGGTTTAACAAGAGAATATGTCTGTATGCTGGTTGATCTAAAGTTAATACTCGTATAGACAGTACAGTATAACTCGTATAAAGATCAGAAGTGCTGCTGTGGCTACTGCTGATGCTGTGAGCAGCCATGTTGATTTGATGTCACTTGCTGAACTCGGGGTTGAGGAGACCATCCTGAATTTACAAGTAGGAATTCACTAGAGTTGAGGGGACTTTCTTTGTTTGTTTGTTTGTTTGTTTGTTTGTTTTTTCCTGGTCAGAGGTCGGGAATTCTTAGCTGCGAGTTTTAGTTTGAATGCAGCATAAACTTTGTTTCATGCTGAATGTTAAATGAATGAATGAATGAACAAATAAAGTAATAAATAAATACTCAAGTCTTTTATTGTTCATTTTTGATTTACTTTACTCTCAAGTGCTTGAGTGTTTTTATGTTTAAATGTGGACACTTTCTGACTTAAATACAGTGTGCTTAAATACACTGTACGTGGAGTATGTGCTCACTGCTCCGTGTGTTTTCTGTTCGTTTGTGTGAAAGCTGGCAGAAAGTGCAGAGCGCTGCTGTTGGCCCAGATCCAGACTGTAGACCTGTAATCTGTTTAAAGGGAATAAAATTAATATGCATGTATTATGGACATGAAGTTGAAGGAAATATGAGGAGCTTCATACTTCACTCGACTTTGTAAATTCACTCAAACTTCTTCTGAAACACGGCTCATTTTTTCCCCCCTTTTTTTGCCGTGATGGTGAGCTGCCTCGTTTTCTCTGTGTCGAGGTGCGTAGCGCAGCATGCAGGTGCCCTGACCTTTTAAATAATTCACACAGAAAATATTTCAAACACACACACACACACACATCCAAAAAGCTTCAAATGAATAAATGTTTCATGGTGATGAATATTTGAGCTAAATGTCATGGCCTCGTCTCAAATCACAACATCGACTTCCTGGTCAGGTGCCTTCATTAAGCTGGTAATTTCTGAAGGAGGCGTGGCCTATGTGTCAGTCTCAGTGAAGGAGGTGTGGCCTGTGTGTCAGTCTCAGTGAAGGGGGTGTGGCCTATGTGTCAGTCTCGGTGAAGGAGGCGTGGCCTGTGTGTCAGTCTCAGTGAAGGGGGTGTGGCCTATGTGTCAGTCTCAGTGAAGGAGGCGTGGCCTGTGTGTCAGTCTCAGTGAAGGAGGTGTGGCCTGTGTGCCAGTCTCAGTGAAGGAGGTGTGGCCTGTGTGCCAGTCTCAGTGAAGGAGGTGTGGCCTGTGTGTCAGTCTCAGTGAAGGAGGCGTGGCCTATGTGTCAGTC
>CM074985.1:22547049-22558895 GCA_037576825.1 Pangasius krempfi
TTCGGTGCCTTGCTCAAGGGTCTCACCTCAGTCGTGGTATTGAGGGTGGAAGAGAGCGCTGGTCATTCACTCCCCCATCTACAATCCCTGCCGGACCTGAGACTTGAACCCATGACCTTCAGGTTCACCTTCGGGTTACAAGTCCAACTCTCTAACCACGACTCTCTAACCATTAGGCCCCATTATGGCTGCCCCATTACTGCATTATGCCCCATTATGGCATATGGCTGCCCCATTACTATCCGTAATTAGTAATTTTTGTACAGAATGTGTTTACATCCCGGTGTCTGGAAAGATCTCTGTATTTTCCTTTCTATAAAATCAGCAGTACAAATAACTCCAGGTAATAAATCGCTCATCTGAATTGACATGTTGGTAAAGATTGTGTTTGGGGAAAAGAGGTTTCGTGTGTGTTTTTTTTTTTTTTTTTTTTAAAGTATAAGAGACTCCAGGAAGCACTCGCCGTTTTCTCGTGTCTCACACCCGAAACCAAAAAGCTGAAAACGCAGAACAATAAACTACAGACGATGTTTAAAATGACATGTCAGACAAGCAGTGGAGGTTTGGGTAAGTTTCTAGTGCAGGTAGGTACGACGTACAAACACGTCATCACGGTCACGTGACCTACAAGTGTGACGAGCAGGTATACGTGGTGAACACGCTCCCATCTCTGATTTAATGACACAGAAAACTAATCCTGTCCGAATAGTACTTAACTTAATAATCATCTGTAATCCCATCCCATATTAAAAGAAGTCAGATTCCTAAATAGGCTAGCATATGTTTAAAAAAAAATTAAAAAATCTTTGACTTGTTTTTATCTAACTAAATAAAATGTGACAAAAATATTAACGAAATTAAGGAAAATCCACATCAAACAGAGTAATCACATTAGGTTCAGATATTTCAGTTACATAAAAGTATAATCCATATAACACAGTATGCGTTTGGATTAGGAAGAAAGCGATTAACTACACAGATAGAGCTGTGCAGAATTATTGGCACCCTTCATAAAAAATGAAGTCAACACTACACCCAAATAATCATTGCAGCTAAGACTCTGAATACACCCCCATTTTTTTGTTTTCTTTAAAAAAAAAATTACATTAAAAAAAAAAAAAATATATATATATATATATATATATATATATATATATATATATATATATATATACACACACTACAGTTAAACCAAAGGCTGTCAATCCAAAATAAAGCTCTTGAATAACGAGTTATGTAGGTGAGTAAACAAACTCCAGGGACAAAGTCGGATAAATAACACACCAGCTCACACAGAAGAGATAAACACCTCTAAATGATCAGAGTATTTAGTAGAAAGTGGATTCTCCTGAGTAATTAATAAGTAACTAATAGAGTGTTACTTATTAGATACAGAACTAACAGTGTATCTGTTCATGTTATGAACACTCAGGCTCTTGAGGCTGTGGCACTATTTACACAACATTTACACCTCACATTTTACACCAACACGTCCAAAACACACACCCAGTCAACTACAGAAGTCTGTATTTACTGGAAATCGTGAAATATTCAGTGTAAAAAAAAAAAAAAAAGGGAGAAAACTGCCATAAATCCCCCTCACCTTCCCCTGCTCTTCCTCTTCCCTTCTCTTCTCTTCTCTTCTCTTCTCTCTGGGACACTGAGGACCAAAACAAAGCCAGACGCTTCTTTTCTTCACTTTACATCCTATCTGTTCTCTCGGAAACACTAAGCCACATATAAATCCTGATTTTCACTCCTGGATGAGGGGTTAAAAGCCTTTCACACACCCGCTGTTCATGTCCACGCAGGACTAGGTTTGTGTAAATGTGCTTTAATGGCGGCGACGTGTGGAGACAGACACAGAGAGAGGAAGCCCAAATAAACCCTCAGCGGCGGCAGGGGGCGGGGCTCTGCGGGTCACGTGACCAACCTCAAGGCGTGGGCACTACATAGAGGAGGACTGGAATGTCTATAAATCACTATCTAAATAATAATATTATAATATAATAAATATAGAAGACGTAGAAGAGAGGTTGTGGAGGGACACTAGAACAGGGAGAGTGTGGATTAGAGAGTGAAGCTTTAATACAGAGATTCTGCAATAACAGGACAACTATCCACTCTACAATATCCAATAACAGAGAGAGAGAGAGAGAGAGAGAGAGAGAGAGAATTTTGAATTTAAAAACTCCCTTTATTGGGTCATTCAGAGAGCTAAAACAATTTTACACTGTACCATTGATATGAGGGGGAAAAAAACAAACAGCAATAATTATTTATATGTTAAATGAAAAAGGAAGAGAGAGAGAGAGAACGGAATGAAGAAAGGAAGGAAGGGATAAGAAAGAAAGAAAGAAAGAAAGAAAGAAAGAAAGAAAGAAAGAAAGAAAGAAAAAGAAATAAGGGAAGAAAGAAAGACAACAGAAGGAAGGAAAGAATAAAAGAAGCAAAATAATTGACAATAAATAAATAAATGTGTACTTCTTTTTATAATTTTTATTTCTTTATAGAATAGATAGATAGATAGATAGATAGATAGATAGATAGATAGATAGATAGATATTCTGTTTATCTCTGAACGCTTCCGTGTTTATTTTTGCGACTCTGATGACACTTGAAGACACGCCCACTTTGCTTGGCGTCATCCAACATGGCGGCCTACTTGAGCCGGTTGCACCACATCACACTGCACGTTTCTAACGTGGATAAACTGGCCCAGGACCTGGTGTCTAAGCTCCAGTTCAGTGCGTTCGCCGCCAGACTGACGGCCGGAGCTCGGCAGCTCGCCTTCCGTAAAGGAGCCGCGGTGTTCGTGCTCACGGAGAGACCGCGCTGCGGCGGAGAGGCGGCGCTGCTGCCGGAGCACCGGAACCGGCGGCTCGCTCATTCACACGGGGACCATGTCGGTCCGGGACGCGTCGGTACCATACTGTACGACGTGCAGCCGCAATACGCGGTGGACAGCGCGTGCAACGTCTGCTTCGAGGTCGAGGACGTCGAGAGGTCATCGGAGTCGCTGCGCGCGCGCGGCTGCGACTTGCTCGTGCCGCCGACGCGCGTCCATGACGACGGCGGTCTCGTGACTTACTCGGTCGTGAAGTCCATCGTGGGAAACGTCTGCCACACGCTCGTGGATACGAGTCGGTACCGTGGGCCCTTTCTGCCCGGATTCTGTGAGGTCGGGACCGGATCTGAGGCGGAGGAGGACACGCGGTGTCCCGTGACGCATTTTGATCACGTCACGTACGCGTGTCCGAGACGCAGCACGGCCGAGGTGATGCGCTGGTACGAGAGGAACTTCGGGTTCCAGAGGTTCTTCATCAGCAGGTGAGAGGGAGAGGTGCAGTCTGGGCTGTGTCCTAAAGTCCCCAATGCTCCCTACATAGGGGTCCTACATAGGGGCCTTGCATAGGGGTTCTACATATATCATTTCTCTAATCCCTACTCTCTATATGAACACTACATAAAGTATTAGGGGGGGAAATGTTAAATCTAGAGCTCTTCATAGCTCTTCAGTTTGTCCCTTGGTGTAGAGCTTTATAATACACTGTTTCCCCATTCCAAGTAGAACCTTTTAGGACACTAGCACCGCTTAACCATCAAAAGAACCCTCGAAGAACCTTTTTAGTGAGTGTAGTATGTTTCTGGGAGGAAACCGTAGAACCCAGAGGAAACCCAAACAGAGAGGAACCGAGCTCAGGATCAAACCCAGAACCTCAGAGCTGTCCCGCTGCACCATCGTGTCACCCAAACTACATACAGTCCCTTTACAGTGTGTAGAACCTTACAGTACCGCGTCCCCATTAGATATGGATCCAAGTAGAACCCTTTAGGAACCTAACACAAAAATAACCAAATACTACCGAATAACCCTTTTTTTTCTTTCTGAGAGTGTAGAGTATCCATCCTAAATGCCTCTATGCAGCCTGTCCCTATATACTACATGATGTTTCTATACTCTTCATGTCCAACAGGGGGCACTTTTAGAGGAAGGACTCAAACACCTGAGGAGATTAATCAGCTGTAACTCATCACACCAACCCGTCATTGATTATTTCCCTAGAACAGCATGACACAATGTGTTTTATCCCTTATTTATTAAATTTATAGTATACAGAGCAGATGCTGATAAGACGTTTTCCTGGATACTTTTTCACAGCTGTAGGTCTGCAGAATACAAACAAAGAATTTCATTTCTAATGTTTTCATGTACCAAAAGAAAAAAAAAGGCTCGTCTACACGAGTTCAGCTTTCAGAGTTCGCTCACTCACTGATCTCACTGACATCACTGATAGGGCGAAGGTTTGCGTCTGGGTTTCAGTCCCTGACCTGTTGATCTGCCAGTAATAAAGTCGATTAAATGATTCGATTATTGATCTTACAAAGCGTGTGACGTGTGCTGTACTGTTTGCGTTTTCCCCGCGCAGGAACGAGGACGCAGAGGAAGGCTACATGCTGGATGAGGACGGAATCGGTCTGCGTCTGACCGCCATGGAGTACTGGAAATGCAGCGAGACGGGAATCGAGCTCCCGTTTAAAGACAGGAAGGAGCCGGACTGCAAGTTCGTCATCGCTGAATCTCTGCCTGAGCAGGGTACGACGTGACGGTTTATCAGATCAGAACTGATCACATGACCTGATTTTGCACACCTGCATGGAATAACGTCATAATTATTTTTATTTTTATTTCACGGTTCAAGGGTCTTTATTTGTCACATACATATGACATACGTGTATGAATGTAGTGAAATGTTTTTCCTTAGTGCCTCGTCCCACAGTGCAACAGTGATGCATAATAAAAGCAGAACATAATGCACAGAATAGAAAAATAATATAGAATACAATCTAGTAGACAAATATACGTTACGTGTAAACATCTTGTGTGTGTTTGTGTGACTCAGGCAGGAATCAGGTGGACACGTTTCTGGAGCAGCATGGCGGTCCGGGCATCCAGCACATCGGCCTGTTCACGCAGGACATCGTGTCCACGGCACACACCATGGCCAACGCCGGCGTTCAGTTCTTCTCTCCTCCTGCGGCCTACTACACCGAGGTGCTCCTAGAGCTCCAGTTGAACTCCAGAGTCCACTTTGCAGTTTAAGGCACCACACTGCTGTACCTGATACACCGTGGTTTTGTCTCCATCAGGTGGGGAGGCAGCAGGAGATCGAGGAGGCGGGGCATGATCCGAAAGCGCTGATGCAGCACGGCATCCTGTTAGACACAGACCTGCGGGTGAACGGCGACGATCCGAGCGCATGCAGTAAGAGGTACGGACAATGACACGTCTCGCGTGGTGTACTATACTCTATATACTAATGTGTATATGTACTATACTATACACTCACTGTCCACTTTATTAGGAACACCTGCACATTCATGCAGTTATGTAATCAGCCAATCATGTGGCAGCAGCACAATACACAAAATCATGCAGAGACAGGTCAAGAGCTTCAGTTAATGTTCACATCAAATATCAGAATGAAGAAAAAGTGTGATCTCTGGGACTTTAACCGTGGCGCGGTTGATGGTGCCAGATGGGCTGGTTTGAGCTACAACAGTAGAAGCCTACATCAGGTTCCTCTCCTGTCAGCCAAGAACAGGAGTGGCACCTGATGTGGTCTTCAGCTGTTGTAGCTCATCCACTTCAAGGTTTGATGTTTTGTGCATTCTGAGATGCTTTTCCGCTCACCACGGTTGTAAAGAGTGATTATTTGAGTTACTGTAGACTTCCTGTCAGCTCAAACCGGTCTGGTCGTTCTCCTCTGATCTCTCTCATCAACAAGGTGTTTCTCCCTGCAGACCCTCCGCTCACAGGATGTTTTTTGTTTTTCGCACCATTCTGTATAATCTCTAGAGATTCTTGTGTGTGAAAATAGTAGTGTGTTATTTACTTTAGCTATAACTAGCGTTTGGTATTTAGAGAACAGTGTGGCTCGGGAACTAATCCGAACCCAGGACTATCCGTGTGGCGTGGTGTGTGTGTGTGTGTGTGTGTGTGTGTGTGTGTGTGTGTGTGTGTCAGTCCATCACGTAATGCTGCTCGTGACAGCTCTTCTGGAATTTACAGGGTGGTGACTAATAACGTGCACAAGAAGTAAATCACTGAAAATCAGAAATATATATATTTATATATATTCGATGTCTTTCATTCGATGTTAATGTGTGTGCTGCTGCTGTTCACCCACTGAGCACGAGACTCAGACAATACGTTAGGGTGCCAATACTTTAATTCCAGTTGAAAATACATGTCATACCTTATGTAGTGCACAAGCAAAGCGAATAGAAAGACATTTAGGAATTTTTTTTTTTTTTACCACCAGAATGATGTGTTCTGGAAAAAACTGGAAAGTTGAGCTGAATAGTAACAAGAAGATTACACTGGATTAAACATTAAACGGGATGAATGAAGTATGTTTGCTCTTGCTGAAAGTGACCTTTACTGTACGTTTGCCTAATACACCCAATAAACGTGGTGTAGATCATCCATAAATTCATAAAAACATTTTTTTCTACCATTTCATTCTACGATTACCAGCTCCCTGATTGGCCATATATAAGTATGATAAGGTGGGCGGAGCCTCTTTTTCTAGATTTCAGTTTGTTATTTTAATCCAGAATTGATTCTCCAACAGGTACCTGCTGCAGGTGTTCACCAAGCCCATCTTCTTCGAGGACACGTTCTTCCTGGAGCTGATCGAGCGCCGCGGAGCCACCGGGTTCGGAGAGGGGAACATCCGAGCTTTATGGAGATCCGTTCAGTCTTACATGGAGAAGAACGAGGGTGATCAGGGGCACTCAAATATTAACAGCAAGCAAACTGGACAGCACTGATGTCTGACCGAGTGAACACATCGTCAGATTAATTAAATATGTTAATTTATGCAGGATATGCTCTCTATTTAAAACTCTGGCACTTGACAAGGCTTGTTTTTGTAAAACTAATATGTATTTCATTTTTGAGAAGTAAAAATGAAAAGCTTCTCCAAGCTGCACTGACTGGCGAGTGTGTGCGAGTGTGTGTACGGTTCGTAAAATTTTGGAAAAATGTTTCACAGTAAAATTCGACGAATTCCATTCAGGGGAAAAACAGTGTGTCTAACGCCGTATACGATCTAATCTATAAAGTCAGTGTACACGAATTTCACTGAATCAAAGATTGCGTAAACCTTTTTGCACCGCAGCGCTGCTGAATTCTGGATTGTGATTGGTCAGAAGGTGTTGATTATTTTTCTATAACAGCAGCTCTGACAGTAGTGCAGCTGCAAATTCCTCGTTCTTGTACGTTAATGTTTTTATAGTAGCAGCTCGTTCACATGAGGGAAGTTCCACGTAGACGGATTAATTATCTCTTAAGGGAGTGCAAACAATACCTATATAAGTTGGGTGGATAGCTAGCTAGCTAGCTAGATAGATAGATAGATAGATAGATAGATAGATAGATAGATAGATAGATAGATAGATAGATAGACTGCCATCAGATTTCAGACAGGTCCATCGTGAGATTCTGATTTAGATTAAATGATTCAGCTCATCAATAAGAGTCGATTCTTTTGACTCCCAAATGACTCATTTGCCATATTTTATCTAAACTGGACATCTTTCCAATATTTTGACCATGTGTTCTTTCATTTCTTTCAGTCATGCCTAGCTATGACTGTTATTGTTTCATGAAATCTTACTGTACTTTCTAATGAACAAATTAACATATTTAATAATTATATAAACACTTTTATATAACACTAACATACAGCTCAGATGTTAGAAACATATTTTCATGGAAGCAAACTGATCAAAAATAATCTCACGTACGTGAGTCGGCTCTCAGAGTTCACTTAAAAGAGTCGAGTCCTTCACTTGATGATGAGTAAAAACCTCTTTCTCTTGACCTGACCTCCTTCACCGCTTATATCTTTCCACTAGATGGAGGTGTGTAATTCATTAAGTCGCTCTAACGAGAGTTTCTCGCCTCACATCTGCTCGAGTCTTCATTTCCTGAGCAGAACAAAACCAGGTTTAACCACGAAACCTGACTGGAAACTTCCAAAGAATCTCTTAACCTCAGATCATTAACTGTAAACACTTAGAGACACACTACTGCTACACAACTGATTATAAAACACTCTGACGTGCTAAACTACATCATCACTCAATTTTGTATCACAACACCGTGATTCTGCTTCATTCATTCGTTTTGCATACAACAATGTTACGATATTACATTCCTAAAACAAGCTACATAATTAAAATCAAAAATAATAATCATGTTTATTTGCTATATCGTAAAAATATACTGCACAGACAAAAGCTTCAACGTTAAGGATGTAAAAATGTTCCACAAATCTTTTATTGACACTGACAGCAAGATTAATGACGATATTTTGAATTACATTCGGTATAAGAGTCGTAAATCAAATATCGTAATTTATAGCAAAACTACACAAAATACTTGTTGCTGATTGGATGACAGGTGCCCATTAAACAGTTCTGAATCATGTTGCCATGTAACTATGGCAATGAGCATAAATAATAAAAAAAAAAAACATACAAATTTTGCAATTGAACTAACAATTGTAAACATGCAGAAAAGAAATTGTTATGCTATAGCGCATGGAAATGTTTTAATTAAACTCACATTTAAGAAAACTTAAACACTCAGAAGTTAACATAGCAAAATGTGGGCTCTGACTGGAGATTTTTGAAAAAAAACAGCGTGGTTGCTACATTTATGTCATTCAGTTATGGGAAAGGAAAATACGTTTTTTCCGACGTCTCAGGACAGAGGAGTTTACGCTTTGTGGTTTCTCGGTAAAATGACAAGCTGCGTTTTTTTTAATCTTACTAAATTCAAGAGAGGAAAAAAAGAAAGGCTGATGAGGGAACGACTGTTTATATATAGCTGCTATAACGTAAGTCAGAACAGGAACATTAAATGTAACTATAAACAGAAAAGAACTATTTTAACATTCTTTACCAAATAAAAAAAAATCATAATCGCATATAACAAATTGCTGTGGTATAAGAAGAATAAAACACTCGGGGTTAAGGTAGGTATTATAATTTGATGGAAATGTAAACGCCGCCTTTCCAACGCTCTTCTTCGTTTGACTTTTGAACTCTTTTTTTTTTTTTTTTAGCGCTGTATGTTTATAGCTATGATTCCTCTCATCCTGCTGTAAAAGAATTCTTCCTGTTATTTCATACATGATAACTGTTGCAATAAGCCAAAGTCGTTCCAAAGCATTTTGCCACAGTTAGCTGTCCAGACAGAAAGCTAGCGCTTACTAGATCCACTCCAAAGAAACACTTACAAGCTAGCTAGTGATCCTGAAGAGAATCAAGACATCATTTTAACATCAAAACTGATAAAGGAGAGAAAATGAAAACGGTTCACACAGAACCTGTGAAAACCGAAACAAAACTCTTCATCGCTTAAACTCACTGAAGGCACTGATCTTAGTGTGTGTGGTTTTGGGTTAGCGTGGACTGTGGCTGTATAATATCTCAATAAAACCATAAAATTATAAAAGTTTTTTTTCCATATCACTTTCTGTAACGACCAAAATATCATCATAGTAAAATTCCCATTATTAAATATGTATAAAACATCCACTGTACATACTGTACATAAGGGCTGAATATGAATATGAGACATGTCTCTTTTATAGGTTTAATTAAATTAAATTGTATTTGTTCAGTATAATGCTTTTATAAGACATACTGTATTGTCACAAAGCAGCGTTTTTTTTTAACAGCTTTACTTTCTTGCGTCCTCTGACTTCCCCTGGAGTTGTTCACAGGACAGGATTCATATTGAAAGAGAAATGAAACTTACTTGAAAAGGATGTTTTCTTTCTTTCTAATATTATAGTTTTAACTCTCTTGCAAAATAATATTAACATATTAAAACATAGTTAAATTATTTAGTCACGTGGACCTACTTGCTTGTCGAACAGCAGCTGGGAAAACTACAGAAGTGGCATGAAATAATTGACTCTCAACATAACTATGGTGGCTTGCAAAAGTATTCACCCCCTTTGACCTTTTCAGGACAACCACAGCCTGAACGCTGCGCTTTATGGAAAAGTGGTGAGCCGTATGAAATCCTGTGTGAAGTTTGCATGTTGGAGACTCGGCAAACATGTGGAAAAGGGTTCTCTGGTCTCATGAGAACAAAATTGATCTTTCTGGTCTTGGAACAAAAGCACTACGTTTAGCAGAAACTCAGCACTGCTCATTACACCATCTTCACTGTGAAGCATGGTGGTGGCAGCATCAGGTTAAGATTTATCCTGTTCCTCTGATTAATCCCTCGGTCACTGACTTTTGATGGATGGTCTCCTCTGGGCAGAGTCACAGTTTTGCTATATACTTTTCATTTTTTAATAATGGATTTTAAAGAGATGATGAAGTCAATGATACTACAACATTTCATTGTTATTAACTTTAAATTGTTAAAACATTCCAGTTTAAAACATTTAAACTGCAATACTACAACGTTTCATTGTTATTAACTTTAAATTGTTAAAACATTCCAGTTTAGAACTTTCCAGTTAAAAAATTTCGTATTTTTTTTTGTAGTTGGTTATGAGTGTTGTAGTTAGGATGTTGTTAAGTGGTTGTTATGGTGTTTCTAAGTGGCTGCCATTGTGTTGCTGGTGTTCCTGATGATTGCTTGGGCGTTGTTAATTGGCTGTTATGGTGTTCCAGGTGCTTGATATGGTGTTGCTAGGATGTTGCTAGATAGTTGCTATGGTACTCTAGGTGCTTGCTAGTGTGTTGCAATGGTTCCGATGGTATCTCAGGTGGTCGCTAGCCGGTTAAGTGGTTGCTATCGTAATCCAGAAGGTTACTAGTGTGTATTTTTTAATTAACACAGGCCTCAAATCATGAGAAAGAAACAATCCCTATGTATTCTTATGGGGGAAAAACATAGTTACTACTTGTTGCTACGTAGAAACCTTAAATCCGTAAAACCATAAATCTGTCCCAAAAGCACAAGCACATGTATTCCTGTATATTTCCGTGTCAAGCCAACATTATCTGCTACTGGAACATATTTAAGAGTCTGATCATATGATATATAACATGCTAACAGGCCACCAAGGAGTTGATCGGATCTGATGATCAGATTTTATTTCAGATTTGTGTTCAGAAGAGAGTGTTTTGTGTTTTAAGGTGGAGTTTGCCGAGGCTAACAGCTGTGTTTACAGCATGTATGCTGATACAGCTATGATACACGTCTGGCTAACGAGGCTGGCCCCGAGTCGATTAGACCTCATTACTGGGTGAGACAGATCCCATGATAGTCTCAGTGTGCTGAACGACCCAACAGCACGCTATCCGAAACGCCCTTATCCGACTGACAGCCGCCTGCCAGACGTCTGATGTCACTTCCTGTCAATTATTTGCAGGGGGAAAACAATAGAGAACCTCCATTGGTATGCTGGTATGCTGCTGTTTGAGTAACTTAAAGAATATACCACAAAGTACAGCAGATTACATCCTTTAAACACAAAAACAAAAATCCGCAAAGTTAAATTTAATTAAAAATAAAACCACAAGCTTGAACACATGATGTCACCCCTAGCCTTTATTTTCATCTTGTTTGTTTATTTGTTGTACTGCTTAGCATATTTTATTTCATTTATTTCATGTATTCTCTCTTTTTTTTTTTACTTTAGTGTTATTAGTTTTTAAAATCTTTGTAAAGACTTTAAGTTACCTCTTTACAGCACTTTGGTCATGTTTTTTAAATGTACTTTATAAATTCAATTCAATTCAGTTTATTTGTATAGCGCTTTTTACAATGTCATTGTCTCAAAGCAGCTTTACACAAACAA
>CM074985.1:22558995-22571995 GCA_037576825.1 Pangasius krempfi
GTCGATGATTTAGCTGAAGAGATGAGCGAGATTAAATCATTCTCTTCGAGAGGAGTAAAGCTTTCTAGTTTCTGGTCCGTAATTAATGTAAATAAATTTGACTTGACTTTAATAATTCAGCAACATTAGCTAAGCTAGACAGACACCTCCTGAGGTCGCATTAGCTAAGCTAACTATTAAGCTGGTTAGCATGAGTGCAGTGGTGTGTTTAGGTAGCTTAGCATAATACTGTATAGTTTAGCAACATTATGTAGTGTTTTTCTTTTGCCAGTTACCTAGCAACAGTGTTCTCATGATTTGAACAGCAGGAGTATCATGTGTTCTACTATATTCAATTCAGTTCAAATTAATTTGTTTACTAGCGGTCAATGCTAACTGTAGTCATAATGAGACTTTAGTTCATTTTACTACTGATTTAACAACACATCCGAGGTAAATGTTGATATTCCTGATGATTTTGTCTCATTTTTACTGACAGTTCACCTTTACACTGTCTATAAAAGACATAACAGCTACATGATTATTTACATAATATAGCCCAAATAGTTTAGCAGCATTAGCTACTCTAGCCAGCTGCCTGAACATGGCACCTCATTAATGTTATCTAGCTTACAAGTTAGCTTAGCTAATGGGATTGCTACAAGGCTAGCTAATATTAGGCTAAGTATTATATTGTGTAATTAAAAGGAGTAGGCAAGCTAACCTTAAGTGAGCTACTTTGTCGTGTAAATTAATAGCAACTGCTAAAGATTGCCTACAAATGGTTTTAAAAAGGGCAAAACATTATAGTAGAAATTAAAAAAAAAATCTTCCAATGTGGTTGTTATTGTCATTCAGGTCTAAAATATTTAAAGCTGATGACCAAAATGATAGAAAGTATAATTTTATTTATTATTATTTTGTTCATTTAATTATTTGTTTTTCACAAAATATTGACAGTATTCTAGGACAGTCGCATGACGCATCTGATTTCAGAGGTAAAAATAAAATCTTTATTAAAAAAAAGTGTTAAGGCTTTCAGTGACAGCGTAGAACTTCAGTAAAGGTATACATGCAGGGACATGCTGCATTGAGAATGGCAAATAAGTGAGAAATCAGAAACATGATGAAGTGATTTGGAGGTGATTTACAGCTTGTATTTTCCGAAAAGTGTGGAGGCAGTGCAGGAAAAGGGTTCAAATGAATTTTAGAGTTGCTGTAGAACCTAAAGTGACGGCTCATTGCTAGGCAGTTAGCAGAACGTGTGTCTCCTGTGAATATACACAGACTCACAGCAGATGTTTCAACCAGATTAACACACGGTCAGCAGGGCTGGGTCAGTCACTCCACACACACACACACACACACACACTCAGCAGGAGTCTTCACACTCCCAAGGCTGTATCGGGGGGGTGAGTCATCAGACCTTTGTTTATAGTTACTGCTCAAACTGACCTTGATTGCAATCTGATTATTGCTCAGTAAGCAACAGAGTGACTTCACTGACAGTCTGACCTACTTAACACACACTGCATGGAAACTTACACCTTTATCCATGGTTCAGGTGCAAAAAAAAACAACAACAAAAAAAAAAACAACAGCAACATGATAACCTGTGTTAACCATGTTTTTTTTAACAGCAGAAAAGAAAGACATAATCACAGTAAACATGATGAGTAAAACACTTTATACCACAGCGCTGATGGGTTCTCAAATCTGAAATGATCGATTATTAATCATTCAGCATAAATGATTGGTTTCTATTAAAGCACTCGTTCTAATACGTTACAGTATAACGTTACTCGTTTCTATAGTAACAGCTCATTCATATGGATTTGTGCGGCAGACGTTCTGCATAGTCTCTGACGAATAATAAACAAAATAAAATGTATCGTTCTTTTAAACAATAAAAATGTTGATATGATGAAGGAGAAATGTGTTTATTTAACATGTATGGAAGGAGTCTCCAGTGGAGCTAACTAACATTTAAAGCTCACCATGTTGTACTGACATAATTTCGATAGATAGAAGCATTAGCATATTGTTCATTTGTAAATTAAAAATTGTAATTGTTCGCACACTGCTGTGGTACAAGAGGAATAAAACACTTGGGGACTTGCTGTTATGGGAAAATAATCAACTTTTGGGTGGTGACAGTAACTTCACTTCATCACAGCAGCCTGTTGTTGATTATTTTCATATAACAGTCATAGAACATCTGTTTTATTCCTTATAAAGTACTACGGTTTATCATATATTAACCATGAAGTAAAATTATAGTAGTATCATAAAGTACACTAAATCATAGTAACACTGTAATGCAACCAAACTGCAGTAGCATATAATTGATTTTTCTGGCACTATTTAGAAAAATTAGCATGTTTTAGCATAATGCTTCACTAAACTCAGCACAATATGCTGTAATAATTGTGGTAACTTCAAACTGTGGCATGCATTTACCTTGTTTTACAAGAAAACCCACATGAATTTCTGTATTACTTTGTACTTTCCCAACAAATCTGAGGGAAAAGTTGGTATTCCTGGAATTAATGGCTGTGTGAGCTAGCTAAAACATTATCTTCAGTCATTAGCTACGTTAGCACAGCATCTGTATTTTCCACTAGCCTAGCAATATTATTCTCATGACTATATTCAGTTGCTCACTGTGCTAGCAATGTCACTGCTAACTAATTATAATGATAAAGAGTCTTTTCCTACTGATTTAAAAACACATCTTAGTTAAATGTTTCTGATGATTTTGTCTCATTTCTACTGCCAATACACTGTATAAAAACATAGCTATATGATAGCTAGCTAAATTGTTAGTATTAGTCATTAGCTAGCATTCTCATGACTTAAATAGTAAGCCTATTCTGTTCCTGTTCTGCTACTTTTGTTTACCGTGCTAGCCATTTATGCTAACTGGAATTATAATGTAACTATTGTTATATAGATTCTTTTTCTACTGAGTTAAAAAACACATCTGAGGTAAATGTTGATATTTCTGATGATTTTGTCTCATTTCTACTGCCAAGACACCTGTACACTGTATAAAAAACATAACAGCTACATGATAGCTAGCTAAATTATTACTTGGCATACATATTTACCAGCTGCCTAGCAACCCACACAACATTGACCACAGGTTTTGTTTGACCACACAGTTACACACACGATGTAGGTCACTGCTAAAGGCTGTTACAGCCAAAAGAGGAACTCTGTGACTATTAAACATGTCATTTTTATTACACCATTTCCCTAGGATTCACACTTCCTCATGCACTCCTCATGCTGCTAAACTGCATCTAAAGCTTCAAGTGTCACAGAAAACCTGATAGGTGTGACCGGAGTGCTAACACCCACAAATAAGCTCTGTTGTCCTCACTGAACGTGAACCGGAGGCCTGTGCCCTTCTGAAAACACCTTAAACCGATGGCTTACATGATATGTGACATGTACACCGGTGGATCAGTTGACGTAATGCGGATTGGGTAACTGAAAAATCCACATTCCTCTTTTTGGTTTCTCGAGTTGTTTGAGAAAGCCATGGCAATCATATTACTCAATTTAATTCTTAAAGCCTTGTTTAATTGGATTATAACATATGAGAAGTACTATAGATGGTGTGTGCGCCAAAAGGTTCACAACCTTTTTATGATGTGAACATTTTTGTGGTATTCATGATTGTCTAACTCTAACTTTTATGACAGTTCATAAAATGAGTATGTAATTCAATGTTGGTGTTTCTCAGCATGGCTGAATCCATATAACCTTTTAAATAATGTAATATTAGTCATACAGAGTCTTTACATTTTGTTTTTGAAAGACTTGTGTACAAAAGTGATGTGCTAGCTAGCTATATTGTTAGCCTTATTTATTACCTAGCTTCTATACTCAACAGATATATTCCATTATTCCATGATTAATATTAAAATACATATATTAATATTAAAACACTTAGGGACGTGCTATTATATTATAAATATAAATAATATATAAATAATCAACTACAGGGTGGTGTGATGAAGGTGATTATTTTCCTATAACAGCACGTCCCTAAGTGTTTTACTCCTCTTATACCAGAGCAGTCTGCCAACGATTACAATTTTTATTTATAAAAGAACAACATACTTTTTATCTTTTAATAGTTAATGTTGTGGAACATCACTGAAACTAGTTATCACTTATGTTAGAGCAGCTGTAAACAGTCTTTCCGACACCAGTCGGGAAACTTAAAGTTACAGCTTTACCTCTGACTGGTACAAAGCACTGACACTGGAGACTCCTTCCATAAAGGTTCAATAACTCCTTACAGAAAACCGTAACAATATTTTTCTTTGTTAAATAACAGCATGTTGTTAAAATCCGTTTATTATTGGCTTTAGATTCTGTGGATTGTCCAGCATACAGTACGTGTAACTGTGGATGTACGCTGTATTTGTGTTTCAGCTACCAAAATGCAAAGGTAACAAAAAAAAAAGTATATTAATAACTACACCAAATAATTGGTAAATACATATTCTCTTTACATACTAGTTTACTTCTGGCTGTTTGCTAGTCATTTTCTTTAAAAATACATGTATACAGTATGTGTAAAGTTATTTATAAGCTTTTAATACAGATTATTACACTATAAATTATATTACACATTATATAGTTTTATATATAATATATTTTTATTCATTTTGTCATTTGAAGCATAGGAATAATGCAAACAAATTCAAAATAACGGCCGTTATTTTTCAAATACTTTTTCGCACGCGCGTTCTAATATGTTAACGGTCGCCATGGCACGCGCTGTCAAATCTCAAACCTCGTAAATTAAAATAAGACAATAATTTTATGTGTATTTTATAAATAAAAAGTATATTACTAAAAAAATCCCAGGTAGGCCATTAAAAAAAAAAAAAAAAAAAACAGCCTCAGAGTAACACTTAAACTGCGTCATCGCTTCTTCAACCTCATTTGTGTTAGAGTTTTCATCCCCGGTGAGTTTGTACCACTCGGACAGGGTGGTGTGTCTGTTCTGTAGGATTATTTTGTCAAGAAAATATTACAACTCTAATATTTTATTTACCTAACTTCTTATATTAGTATTATTTTTGATTATAATATCTTGCATTATCACATTGTGTTGGATTTATTTGGAAATGGGGCTTCTGGATTAAAAAACACACCCCTGCGTGGAGCTGCGAATGGTTTGTCCGGGTCTCCACTCTGCACATTAGCGCTATGAACGCAGTGTGTGTGTGTATGTTTAGTAGGAAACATGAAGCAGTAAGGAAACACGGCAGTGTATGAGTGTGTGTGTGTGTGGTTGTGTGTATGTGTGCGCGCATGTGTGTGTGTGTGTCTGTGTGTGGCTTTTTTTAAACAAAAACTTTTTAGTACAGTATGCAGTAAACAAAAAACAAACAAACACCAGGCTGAGTTGTGGATGTTGTGCGACTATTCGACCAGCCTGAAAAGATGTTTGCTTTTGGTGAGTAACTTTTTTTTTTTTATTACTGTCTTAAAATGGTCGAGAACAAAGTCAGATTCTTGTTTTGTTAACATCTAAACCGAGTTGAGGTTCTTTAGGTGCTAATCTAACATATAACGCGTCATGTCAGCTCCTGGCTGCTGGGATAAACTTTTACTTTTGTCGTCACTGTGTTCACGAGTTGTCCAAACCGCTCCGACTTGATATGTAGTGCACTATGTAGGGCACACTTACTGGCGTTCATACGCACTAGGTAGTGCGCATGCGCAGCGAGTGAGCAGCGATTTGGGATTCAGCCTTCATCTAGTGGTAGGCTAACTTGAAGCCATTGTTTGCCAAGGCATGTTTTGAACCTGTGTGTACAGTATTAATCTGTGTATATATATATGGTTTATTTAAATTATTTGAGTTGTCGTATTGGATTTAAAGATTTATGTAAATTATTTAATTATGATCTTGTTAAATTTACAAAGAGAGAAAGTATATTATTATACATATGTATACATAAACATGGACATTATGTAGCTAAATATAGACCTAATAATCCAGTTTATTTAGCTATCACTCTTATCTAGTGCAGGTTTTTCTTATCAAAGTGCATTATTTTATTGTATATTGTATGTATGTATGTATGTATGGATGTATGTATGGATGGATGGATGCATGCACGCTTTCATCTTTAAAAGTGTAAAATGTTAAATCAGGTGATTTAAACCAGTCATATCTGGTGACTTTATATGTGAGTCAGTGCTGAAGAGTGAGCAGGGTAGTGAATTAAGGTCAGGCATCACCTTTAATTCCATCTTAAAGCAGATTAGTCTTTGTTTAACCCACAGAGAAGTGAGAGAAGTCTGGATCCCTCTCGTAGGGGGCAGCAGGAACCACGCCGGGGCTAATGAGCAGGCCGTGCACGCATGGCAACGTCGCAACTTCTTTTCTTGTCGGACCAGGATCTCCAACCACGCATGCAAATTAACATCAATTATCCATCTGGTTAGGCTTCGTGATCCAGATTCTGATCTGCATAAACACCACGCTGTTACAACACCGACTACACGTGATGAGTGTCCTCGGTTTACTTTTAGCAAAGAAGTAAGGCGTAAAACTCTCCGCGTCACGCTGTTATGGGAAAATAATCAACGACGGGGCGGCGTGATGAGGCGGAGTTACCGCTACCTCCCCGGAGTGGTTTATTTCACGTGTTTTTACGACATCAAAATTCCCTGTGATATTTTATTATATTCAATTTCTGGAAAGGGGAAAAAAAAAAAAACACCTCGTGATACTTTTTATCCATTTCGAGTTACATTTAACGTTGAGGAAACAAGTTGGTTCCTGTTCTCACGTACGTTACAGCAGCTGTAAACATTCCCTCGTTCCCTCACCAGCCTCTCGTTCTTCTCTGTCTTAAGTAAAAAAGAAATAAGGAAAAAAAAACAAACAAACAAAAAAAAAAAGCTTGTCATGCGATGTGTCCGAAAGTTACGGCTTTACCTCTGACTGACACTGGAGACTCCTTCCATAAATGTTACATAAACATCTCCTTACAGAAAACGTCACCACATCGACGATTTAAAAAAAAAAAAATGTGAATGAGCTGTTACTATGGAAACGATGACGTATCAGAACAATGGCTGTTATAGAAATGAATCCGCACCATTCTGACCAATCAGGATCCAGAATTCAACAACAGCGATTACAGATGAAGGATTATAACGATTAAGGAACTTGAAAGGAACCCGTATATTGTTGGATTTAATAATTCTTAAAATTTGTTTATTTATATTAAAATGAAAAACAGAGAGAGAACCCTTTAAGGATATAATTATAAACAAATCTATGACATACTGTATATTATATAATTATAACGATGTTTTTTAACCATCGATTTTCTGTTCATTAAAAAAAGGCTACGTTAAAAAAAAAATTTGCGAGCTTGTGAGGTATTTTTGTCGCCCACTTTCACAGGAGTACGTTCGACTGACATTTTAAACGACCAATCGCAGACCTTCACCCGAAACACGTGATCATGATTCGTTTAAAAAAAACTCTTAAGTTGTTTTGAAGGTGTGATCGAGTAGCTATATCTTTTAACCGCAAAAAGGTTTCCCCGTTGGAGACTAGCACTCGGAAGTCCCGAGAGCCAAGCGTATGGCAGCTTTTAAGATTCTGAATCTCGTGGACAGAAAAGTGTACAGGAAATGCGAGATGGTTCGTGGGTGACGGGTGGCGCGTCTGAGGCGGAGACTAATGCTGCGTTCGATTTAATTCGGAAGTGGGATTTCGGAGCTCGGGATTATGTTATTTTTGAGCTACAAATTGCGGAACAAACACTTAAAGTGCCACTTTATCGATTGTTCGGTGACGTTAGAAGTCGTGTTGATTCAGTGTCACATGCTGAGAAGAATTTCCCGAGTTTCTGAGTGGGTATTCCAAGCAGAGGAAGTGTTTTCTTTGGGTTTTCCTAAACGGAGTTTGGAAATTCCGACTTCCGGACGCCTTAGTCGAATGCAGCATTATGTGGAATTTTTCACTGCTTTCGACAGGTGACGGACCTGAAGGCATTGGCATGGGGGCTAAAATTTACTAAAAAACGTAAAAGTTTAAGATTCTGAAACTAAAAGTTGGAAGCATGTTTTATTCTTTTTCCTAAGGATACTGTACTCTTTTGTGTGTTTATGAAAAGCCGCCGTTTTATAAATTTCCGCATAACGATCCTCGTTTATCAGTCTTTTAGTAAAGTTGTATGTGAATGTTTGTCAAACCGAGCTAAAGTTTCCCGCCAGATTTACAAAGGTTTCGGAAACGCTACCGTTCTTCGCACTCGTGTGCGTATGTCGATCAGCCGCAAAGTGCGAAGCGCGTTCCTGACACGGCTCATTTGCATTTAGCGACGCCCACAAAACTCCATAAAAGGTCAAGACAGCTGGGAGCACGAAATGAACAATCAGGGTAAAGCATGAAAAGCAGAAGTGGAAGTTATTTTGACTCATTATTATGACATCATCATATTTAATGATGATGATGATGATGATGATGATGATGGGTTTGTGTTGCCTCACTTTCTTTATTTTTTTTTTTAAATTAATGCCAATAAAATAAAGTGACTGGTTTTTCACTGAATGGCCTCTGCTAAACGCTGCAAACGTAATTAAAAATAAACAATTTAAATAAATAAAAGCGCAGTAACTCATTGCAGATGATATGATTTGAAGTGGATCGAGTCGAGGTTTACGTCAAGTCAGTCTTCTCATGCGTAAATTTACACAGGCTCAGGAGCTCGAGATTTTCCGAACCGACAGGATTTTCCTGAATACCACATTCTGATTTACGCATAAATCCGTTCGTATCCAACTTGATAAGTGAGCAATCAGTGTAGGTGAAGACGTTGCGTTTAGCTTTATCTCCTTCACGTAAAAGTTGTTGTTGAACGCTGAATAACGAAGGGGGAACATAGAGAACATCATTACATCATTACATCGCACTGTTTAATTAGTAGCTTAATTAGTAGCTAGCTAACGTGCTTATTAGTTGAATTAGCCTGAGGTTAGTCGTCATTACGTTAATACGTTAATACGCTCGCATTGCGAGACAAATAATAAAACAAATTCTGTGCATCATTTTTAAAATGACCGACATCTTATACGAGCGCTAGCTATTTTCTGTTTGTAGACCAAGAAATTTTCATATTAATGTTTCTTTATCCTGAAAACTCAACTCCAAAATTTTTTTTTCTCCCTCGTTTTCTCAGGGGTTTTATTATTATTATTATTATTATTATTTATTTATTTTTTTTTTTTTTGGAAGCGAGGCTTTGGGTGTGGTCTTAAGTTGGCCTAATTTTCTTAAGACGTCGGAAACAAGTGCACGCAGAATGGATCTGGCATCGAATAACTGCCGCTTATTAGAAATCCAAGCCAACATCGTTTTTTTTCTTTTTTTCTTTTTCTTCTCCCTGCTGGCACGAGACCAGGCGACCTCTATGTGCATGTTTACAAGATTTTTTTTTCCCCCTTTATTGTTTTCGACGGAGCAGGGCTGTGATTTATATACTCAGATATCCTACGGATAATAGGACCGATATTTTCAGCACTAGATGTGCCAGTATAAACGTTTATACACCTTATATTTAAACAGTATGTATTTCTACCACCATTTCTGTTCCATTTTACAAATAACATGTCAGTTATCGCTACATTTAACGTGACTGAATATGGCTAAGCGTAATTTTAGCGTAAATAATTAGTACGATGTCGTTATTCTGGAAGGTGCCGTGTTGATTATGCTCTTACCGCGTCTTCACGCTGACTGTGTGAAACGGTTATCAGCTATGTGCTAGCTAGCTAAATTGTAACATTGAGTAACAGTGAAGCGTCTCTCGAGGGATTTTTGGTACCTAGTTGCCTAGCAACCGTGTTTTGTTTTTTTTAAGTAGTAAAATGTCGTACGTTTTACCTTTCCCTACTCTGTTTGTTTTTTAGTATATTATTTAAAAAATTATATTGAAGTTACGAACTGACTGGAAATCTGGATTTAGTTGACGTTTTACGACTTTGTATATAAAAGAAAAAAGCGTGAGAGATTTTATCACCTTTTATTAAAAAATTTTAAAAAGATAAAAATCAACTCACGAGAGAGTGACGTGCCGTTTACTTTGTGCAATATGGCTAGTTCAGGCTAAGCCGATGCTAGGCGTAATTACAGCGCAATTTTAGTCATTAGGAGTCTTTTCGCACTAATTAACAACACGGATGAATAAACGTCGACTACGTTTGTCGGATAGATTATTTTACCGATATGCTGAAAACGCAGCGGAACGGTTTACTGTTTTGCCTTTTATGGCTCTCTCTGCCTTTTATGGAGTTTTGTGGGCGTGGCTAAATGTAAACGTGCCTTGAACGTGATTGGTCATTTACGGCCGATTGGATTATTATTCGTCAACGTGAGCACACGACTGTGAAGAAAATCAGAAACCTTTGTATGAAAAACGTTTACTCGCAACTTTATTCAAAGCGTGATCAACGAGGCCACGTGTGTGTGTGTGTGTGTGTGTGTGTGTGTGTGTGTGTGTGATCTGACGACAACAGTGCAAATGATTTCCTGTTTCTATGGCAACAATAGAAATGCGCAAAGACACTGTGGTTTAATTTGTTCCATTTGCATCGAAGATAAAAATCTGTGATCTGATTGGTTACAGTGGCACTGTGGGTGCAGCAGCCTGTGATCTGATTGGTTACGGGGGGGGGGGGGGTCTCTTTTGATCTTACAGACAGGATCTGAGAGCTTTGACTTTAAAACCCCGACAGACACGTTTACACACCAGCTGAAACGAAGCACGTATCCAGACACCGAGGACCGCGGGATGTCCGCCATGTTTTTTTTTTGACTTCTCACTAGGGCTGCACGATATATCAAAATTATCGAAATATCACAAATTCAAAAAGTTACGAGAAGTCCGAGTTTTAGGGCGACGCAGACAGCAGCGAATGCTTTCTTTTCCTCAGAAGAACGTGAAACATGCTTTATTGGTTATGTCATTTTCAGTTTTTAAATATATAAATATCATTTAAATTGATTTTTATTCTGAAAATAAGGAGCGTTAGAAGGCCGACGTCCTCGTAGTGACACACGACGATTGCGATGATTATTCGTGTGTATATAATGAGTTCAGTATTGGAGTATACATACTGCATAAGTGATGATCATAACCTCCCTAATGTAGCTTTGACTTTATGACGATTCACAGAAGCACCGTCTGCGGCGTGCAGATTAAAGCGCTGAGACAGAAGCGAGTTATCAGACGTTCACACATGGCCGAGCCCGGCCTTATTAAGTTTCCGATACACTGTGGAGGCCTTTGTACTCTGGAGGCTCCGGGAGGCTGCGTGCTAGCGCGCATGGCTCTGGTGTTTTACAGCCGCCGCTTTGCCATTAACTAGGTCATTCTGTTTCCAGCGCGTGACCCCACCTAGCCTGGAAGTTCCCCTGTCCGTTCACAGAGTTTATTACCTCACAGCCGGGAGGTCGGCGCTCCACGGCCACATCTGCCTCACGTAGAAGTTCAGCTTTCATCATCATCATCATCATCATCGTCGTCGTCGTCGCCTATCCACGTTTATACAGTGGCATGAAATGTGTATAAGGACTGTAGGGTCAGACAAGTTCTGTGTGAAAACAGGTGTGTGTGTGTGTGTGTGTGTGTGTGTGTGTGTGTGAGAAACTAGTTTCAGTCGAATGACAGCTTGTTCAATAGAGTTGTATAAATACACATCCAGGGTTTGCACTACAGTTGTGTATTCTGACAGCTTAATGAGCTCCTACGTGAACATCTGTGTCCAAGACAATGGATTTAATCAATCCGGAAAAAAAATCCTCGTCAAATTAACACCAGCAAGCCTTTGGCGCATGTGAGCGGTTAGCCGAGTCGCTGTGCTGGAATTGGCCGTATGCCTCGGTGTCTGGATACGCGCTCCGTTTCAGCTGGTGTGTAAACGTGAGCTGATGGCGTGTCGTACTCGCGGAGTCATATGACACTTTCTGTAGTAAATCTTCCGCCAGGTTTGTGCGGGTTTTAAAGTCAAAGCCCCGCCCCCCCCGTAACCAATCGGATCACAGTTTTTAACCCCAATGCAAATGGAACAAATTAAACCACAGTGTCACTGCGCGTTTCTATTGTCGCCGTAGAAACAGAAAATCGTTTGCGCTATCGTCGAGAGATCCGGTTTGAATCCCGACGATGCCACAGCCGTCCGTGATGAGGAGGCTAAGAGAGCAGAATCAGCCGTGCTGTCTGAGTGGGCGGGGCTTACTCTCTCTCCCCTGTCAATCACAGCGACTCTAGCCAGTCACGGGCGTCTGTAAGCTCTTGTATGCGTAAGAGGGCGGATAGCTCTCTCCTCAGATTGTGTTACGCCGCACTGTGGAATTACCTCAGCTCTGTGGAACGAGTGTTTGGACGGAGAACACCGTGATAAACACACATCCTGAAGATGAAGTGATTACAGAGAAAAGATTACAATACCCTCTCTTTCTCTCTCTTTTTCTCTCCTTGTTTTTCTGTCTCTCTATCGTTCATCCTCCCGTCTCTCTGTCTGTCTCTCTCTCTCTCCTTCTTCGTCCTCCCCTGTCCACATTGACTCTGTCTTTCTTTCTGTTTTTGTTTGTCTTGTTCTCAATCATCTCTCTGTCTCTCTCTCTCTCGTTCTTCATCCTCCACCTCTTTTGTTCTTCTGTCACCCCTCTTTCTTTCTCTCACTCTGTCTTTCGTTCTTAGTCCTCCCAATCTCTCTCTCTCTCTCTCTCTCTCTCTCTCTCTTTTGCTCAGCATCCTTGTCTTTCTCTCATTCTTTCTCTCTCTCTCTCTCTCTCTCTGCTTCTCACTCGACCCGTACTGGCTTTTTTACTTTGCATATGATCTTTAATGTACACAGACTCTACACACATGCAGGGTTTTTATGGGAGTGTCTGTCTGTGTGTGTGTCTGTGTGTGTGTCTGTGTGTGTGTCTGTGTGTGTGTCTGTGTGTGTGTCTGTGTGTGTG
>CM074985.1:22573675-22591775 GCA_037576825.1 Pangasius krempfi
CGTCCTTCCCGTTCCCTGTTCCTCGTCCTCCTCGTCCTCGTCCTCCCCGTTCCCTGTTCCTCGTCCTCCTCGTCCTCCCCGTTCCCTGTTCCTCGTCGTCCTCGTCCTCCCCGTTCCCTGTTCCTCGTCGTCCTCGTCCTCGTCCTCGTCCTCCCCGTTCCCTGTTCCTCGTCCTCCCTGTTCCTTGTCCTTGTCCTGCAGTGAGAAACAGCCTGACAGCCTTTAGCATGTCAACACAGTGTGTGCGCCTTGTGGCTAAAGACTCATAAAAAAAAAAAAAAAAAAAAGAGGCGGAGCTTAATTTCCCCCCGAAGCATTAAATTCCTCTCTGTAGTAACGAGCCAGCGTGCGCGAGTGCTGCGATTCTGCGATAATATCACGCTGTAGCAGCTGTGATTTTGCAGCACTGATTAAAGGTTTGTGTTTATTGGTGAGGTTATTATCTATACGACTGTAATCTGTTTATTACGGCCGGCTGTTGGAAACCCACGTATCATCACACCACTTTGGCACGGAAATTTCAGAGGTCCGAGTTTGTGGTTTCTTAGTGTAAAGTCCGAAAGATCAAACGAAAGCTGCCCAAGCAAGCGAAGGCCACTCTAGAGAGCGTAAGCCTAGCATAAGCGATATAAGGCCAACTTTTAGACAGAGATTTTGATGAGTGAATGAATAAAGAGTGAACATTTTCGGGGAGGAAAAAAAAAGGTTTACTGTAGGACTGGGACTTTTAGGGATTTTTAAAGTGCTAAGCTGCATCTTCCAGGGAGTTTCCCGAGAGTTACTTTTATAAATAAAACTGAAAAGTTTACACGCTGCTTAAAACCAGGTACAGGTGAAGGGAAAAGGTTGAGGTCGGTGTTGTAATGCGTCATATTAACATGGTCACGTGACTAATCGTGTTAGCATGCAAGCAGATAAGTGTGTGTGTGTGTGTGTGTGTGTGTGGTAACAGACTGACACGCTGTACGGTTGCGCCGTCATTGCCTCTGACTCGGATAAAGCCGTGTAACACCTTCGTCCTCATCCTTCCTGCTCTGTCTTTCCCTCTCTCTCGTCTTTTGGAAGTTTTTACTTCACCTGAGGGACGAGAGTCGTGACTTTAACCGTCCGAAAATAACGCGCATAAAGGGACGGAGCCGGTCGTAGAGGAAGTGTGCGGCCCAGAAGGCCACCTGCACGGCTGTGAGTCACTTCTCTCTCTCTCTCTCACGCTTGAGGACGTGTCGCTTCTGTTTCATTTCAGCAGTAACGAGTTTCACTAAAAGCATAAACGGGTAACATAAAAGCATAAACATTTACAGTAGCGATTGTTCATCAGTGCTTTCAGACTCGGGTAGGAAGGCAGACTTTAGAACTGCGTTACGTTAGAACTGATCTGCACGATCTGGTTTCGGATTTTAAATTTCTAACGTGGTAGCTATAAACCCGTTATTTATTGCGTACTAGAGCCGAGCCGATGTAGCGTCGACTTCATGACGAATCATGTCTGAGACATCGTTGGTGTCTCCGATGTTATTTTATAAGCATTAGAAACTCGGATTGAAATGTTAAAATTATTAAGCAATATCGTTATAGCTAAGCAATATCGCACGAGAAGGAGCGCGGTTATACTGAAATAACGCGATTTCAGTGATCAGGCGTAGGTCATCTCGTTCTAGAAACAACATCGAGCTAAGTGACATTTCGGACGCAATATGGCCGAATGTTTTGTTTATTTTTGCTCCGCTAGCGGAAATAGATCCCGAAGAAGCCACACCCACGTTATAGCGCGTCGACTAGCTGGCTAGCTAGCTCACGTTGATTTTGTACATTCCGGTTAAAGGTGTTGGCGGTTAAACTGGCGTCCTTTCTACCTTTTCATCTTCATCTGATGAGCTT
The DNA here is from genome assembly GCA_037576825.1 of Pangasius krempfi. Taxonomy (NCBI): domain Eukaryota; kingdom Metazoa; phylum Chordata; class Actinopteri; order Siluriformes; family Pangasiidae; genus Pangasius; species Pangasius krempfi. The sequence goes on from CM074985.1 coordinate 22,575,554, forward strand.
TCAGATCTCAAGTCAAACGTTACAGTCATGGAAAAAGTATCGTTTGCCGTATGCGCCGATGATGGAGACGGTTTCGTAACCATGGTAACCGTTTCGAACTTAGTGAACACAGACGAAATATATTTCATATTTAAAATATATAAAAAGATATGTTTTTCATGTTCAGCATTAAGTAATTCGTTGTTGTATACATTTAATAAAAGTATAATTTAGTAAAAAAAAAAAAAAAAAAAACTATTTTAAAATGTTTTTAAATAGTACTTTTTAAAATGACGCTACTTTGGGGGGTGAAATCCATTTAAAAAAATAAAAAAATAACAAGATATTAAAAATACTTTGAACAGAAAAAAACCTGTTTTTAAATAATGCAACCTTTTAAAATAACTTGAATTTTTTTTAATTAATTAATAAATACTACCTTTTAAAAATAACACTGTAAAGAAACTAAAAAAAAAGCTGTTTAAAAACATAAAAAAAAAAAGTTTTTTTTTTACTTCTGAAAAGTTCTAACAAATATTTTATATATAAGATTTGAATTATAAATAAATCCATAACTTGAATCTTTTTAAAAATACAAAAAAATACAAGTTTTACTTAACTTTTTATTAACAATTACTTGTTTTAGAATGATAACTTTTAAAGAAATGCATTAAAAAAAAATCACCACTATTATATATAATTAACTATAATATAATTACACTAATATACTAATACACTAATATAACTTTGTATTTATATCGTGGTGTGGTGTGTGTGTGTGTGTGTGTGTGTGAATAATTTAGTCATATTGCTCACTTGTGTTAGCGCCGTTAGTCGTGTAGCTACAGTGAAAAAACTAAAGCAAACTTCACAGCGAACGTCGTTTTGGCTGATTGACTTCATTTGGCGTAAAAAAGAAAGACATCGTTCTTCTAAATTTTAACTTTTGGTCGAAGGCTGTTCTAGCAGAGCGTTCACGCCGGATCCCACGTCGCCCGCTGTCTCGATTTCTCTCTCTCCGGAGCGTCCGTGTTTACTCAGCCCCAACTCCTGACAAAACCCAAACACGGTCCTTTCCATCTGCTTGGCAAATGTGTTTTTTTTTTTTTTTTTTTTTTGTGAAAGCCGCCGCGCTCCCATTGTGGCTTTCCACATGCAAAAGCTGAGCTCTGAGCTCTTGTTTTGTTTTTTTTCCGAGGCCCCGGCGTGTCCTGCGCCTTTCAGGTGTAACAAAGATGAACGACGGCACTCGTCCCGGAGGCAAACCGTCTGTCGCTCACGGTTATCATTTCCACCGCCGCGTATTGATCACGAGGATGTGTTTAACCACTGAAACAAAAAAGGGAAGGGGAAAAAAAAACAAAAAAACCCTCCCGGCTCTACCACTTTTGTCTGAGAACTCCATGTGTCTCCATGTGTTTTACGCTTCTCCAGTCTGCACGTGTCGGCGTCAGATTTCCGACGATGTTACAAAAATATATCGTCGCCGTACTTTCGCTTGAAATATAACACTATATATCATTTAACAAAACAAAAAAAAAGTGCTGCGTTAAAACTGTAAAAATTCACAATCGTTAAACCGAGTTTAATGATTAACCTAAATTTCCAACGCTGAAAACAAGGAAAAAATGTAAAAGGAAAAAAAAAAAAAAAATCCAGCTGCTTCCGTTCGGTTCCATTTAGTCTGGAATTATTTAAAACCGTTACAATACTGACGATATCTCAGGAAAGTGTATCGTGACCTAAACGATCGCAGTATCGATATCGTATCGTCGTACCTCTACCTCCGTGTCCCTGATACGGCGCACGTTAGAGGCGTTTCAGCGGAAAATTCCAGATGTTTACGCCGTGGCACGCGAAGACATTCCTTCTGTAACTCATCGTAGAGGCTCGGCGCCTGTAAGGCGTGAAGAGGTTTAGAAACCGGAGCTTAATCCCAGAGATTATTGAAGATTATTTTAAAGTCACTTGTGGTAGCGTTTCATTAAAGGTGTCATACGAGTGCCGTATTTGCGTTTGGGTTTTTTTTTTTTTTTTGCTTTTTTTGGCTCAAAAGGCCACGCTGTGTCCATCTTGTTTCCTTCCTCGGGGGTGAAGCGTTACTCAGACCGGGTGGTCGGTTTTCAGCGCTGATTATCGGTGATGTATGCGCGGCCTCGGGCGGGAGACTGGAATGTTCCCGATTATACATCGCTGAAGGGGGAAAAACGTGTTTCAAAACGTGTGCTAAAGAGCCAACGTTGGGGCCGAAATGATGATTATAGAAATTACGTCACTGTGCACTTCTGAGATACATCCTCACAGACATCTTTTTCTAACGTTTAAAGTTTTTTTCAAATAGTTACCACCTCTGATCGGAAGAAGCCGATTGCATGCTAGGTTTGTACTGGTCTGAATCTTTTTTTTAAAAAAAAATAGTTTTGCAAAGTTTTGTTTTTGTAGACGATATATAAAAGTATCAACCACCAGTTGGAGCTCCGATATCATACGCCAGCTACCAATCCGGCTTCCTCTGAGACACGTGAAATCAGCCATCTGCATCTTTTTGAAAAGCCGCTCCCTCGGAAGAAAGTGCTGTCTGCCCTCTTCCACATACACGAGCTCACGGATGCCTGCGATTGGCTGCTGTCACCGTGACTGACAGGGGAAAGAGCGCGTGCCCCGCCCACCCAGAGAGCACGGCAAATTGTGGCTGTGGCTCAAACCTCTGGATGATAGAGCGAACACTTTTCTGTTCAACTCTGTTTTTACGACATATGTTTTTTCCTGCAAACTTTTATATATCGTGATACGCGTGTCTTCAAGCACATATCGCATTAACCACGAAGATCTGACATAGTAACGCGATATACTTCAGATATCGTCTACGGATGGATCGGCGAACTAACCCCAGTCTGAACAAATCTCAGTCAAATGTATCAAAATATATTTAAATATATTAAGTATACTGTAGCTACTTTTGAATGCTTTTAACAGAAAAATTGCCTCAGCTTGCAGTGCATTCTGGGAAAGTTTAGCCAGAGACGATAGTAACGAGGTAACGCGTAACACTCAACATAGTGGCTGTAGTACATAAGCCCCTCCCCTCCTGTAAACAGAGCCAATCACCTTGCTGTGTGTTCACTCGCGTTGACACAGTAGTGGAAAATTGTTTTTAAAAAGTACGTAATATTTCTGAGTAAATGTTTTTGATCACTTTAGTTTACGCTTAATGTCTGAAAGCTAACAAGCGAGGGAAGAATGTAGCTAGTTTAGCATTACGCAAACATCCGTCAGAAACGTCTGAAACTCGTCACGTCACCACGCGTCGACGTTGCGCCGTCTGTCTGACTTCGCGCTTCTGTCATTAAAGCTTTGATTTTGTTAACTTAAGCAAAAGTCAGATAACGTACATAAAAGAAACTTTAATTTGTTAGTAGAATGGCATGACAAATAATTTCAAGAGCTTCAAGTTACAAACCGGCGTGTTTTATCATGCCACCAGACTGCTGTTTTTATTTCTAGAATATTTATGATAAAATACACATCCATTATTTCTAGTAACTTTTTGTTGATCTAGCATTCTGACGCAATTTTCGTATTTGTTTATTTATCCGTGATTTCGAGTAGCTGTGTACACGGTGTGACGCGTCTCGAGTCTGAAGGAACTCGAATTTATTTTATTTATTTTTTTTATTTTATTTATTTATTTTTTTTTTTACAAGCGGCAACCTGGGACTAGAAGCGTCCGAATGATTACGTAATCGGTTATTCGCAGATATTGGGGCGGATTGTAACCGATTTTAAAATCGGTTTTAAAAACCATACAGTACAGCGTCAGTAACCCTGCTGTTCGTTCCCAGTTATTTTCCTGATATGATCGTTGTTGCTAGTCAGCATGTTTTTAAATAGCTTTGCTGTAAGTATGGAGTTTATTATCCGGCGACCTGTTTGCGTATTTCAGTATTTATTTTTCGTGCTATGCTTTTTCTTTGAAAGCCCAAATCATTCATCGTATGCCAAGTTTACATAACGGTTACCCTTCCTTCTGGATCACGGCCTGCGTGTGTATGAACTTTTGCTGGAAACCCCGAACATTTGGTGATGTAATCAGATGAGACGAGGCGAGGCGAGGCGAGCGGCGGTCCTGAAAACAGCCGAGTGATTGTTGAATCGTACGTATGGCAGCAATCAGCAGGGTTACAGCGCGAGGAGCGTTCAGTTCACTGAGGAAAGCGTGTATGTTTTGATAAACGCAGGGTCAGTGCTATTCTCAGCCCGTGTCCCGATGAGCTGATTACACGACTCGGCCTTAACCTCTGGACATCGGCTCGCAATAAAGAAGGATTACACGTGCGAGCGAGATCGTGGACTGTCTGGGTGTATTCAGTGAGTTACGACATTGTCATAAAGGCTTTTAGTGCTTTTAGTACCTTTGATTGGTCTCCGTTATGATACCGAGGTTTCTTTTAGACACTTGGCTAAACAGAAGGTCTGAAATGACTGAAACAAAACGTGTTTATTATATTTTACACCACAGCGCAGTCGAATTCTTGGCTCTGATTGGTCAGAAGGCGTTGATTAACGTAGTAGTCCCGCCTGTAATCCAAATCACGGGTCTATATCAACGCGCTCGCTCCAGTACGTCATCGTTTCTATAGCAACAGCTCATTCACAGCGAACACTCCACATAAGCGGATTTTAAAAAATGCGTGTATTCGTTGTTCTGCAAGCTGACGTTTATCTAACATTTGCGGAAGGAGTCTCCAGTGTCGGCGCCTTGTAACAGTCCGCAAGTTTTCTGACGTCTTCAGGACGGAGGAGTTTATGCTCCTCGCGGTTTCTCGGTAACATGACGAGCCGCGGATGAGCATTTTCATAGCTGCTATAACATAAGTGAGAACAGGAACTCGCTTGTTTCCTGGACATTCACCAGCATTTAACGTGACAATAAACCGATTAACAATGAAAAATTCAAAACGTCATTGTTTAATTAATAAAAAGTTATAATTGTTGGGGAATTGTTGCGGTGTCAGAGGAATAAAACACCTTGAGACGTGCTGTTATAGGAGAATTATAACCTTCAGGGTGGTAACAGTAACCACACGTCTTCACACCACCCCGGAACTGATTATTTTCCTATAACAGCACACCCTGTCGCGCTTTATTCAATGAGACAACATTTAGCCCATTGCCTCTTGTGGATCCGGTCCTTCTATTGTTGTTTTTATGGCGGCGTGGGAAGCCGAACGCTAAACCCGCGTCTTTTCTTTTGTGTCCGCAGGGTCAAGAGGGCTCCTCTCGAAGAACATTCCAGAAGTAACAGGGGGCCAGATGGGAGCGTAAGCAAATCATCTACTGCCGTGTGTGTGTAAAGATGGACGCTCGTAGATTTTCCACTCGCTGAAATGGGCTTTCGCAAAGATGTGTGTGGCCATGGTGATCATTCACACTAAAACACTGGAAAAGAAGGGCGTCGATGATGTAACCTCCAAAGAGTCGACCTTTGACTTGGTAAGACCGGAGCGGCTAAACCGCTCCATTGCTAACGAGCGAATGTTTCCGCAATGACACGATGAGACAGCGTTGTATGCAGCTGACGTCTTCTCTTCCCTCAGGGAATTCGTCTTCCTGTCACGATTTCACAGGAACGAGCAGATACGACTGCAAAGGATTTTCACTAATAGAGTTTACTTTCTTGGGGGGAAAAAAAAAAAAAAAAAACCCACAGGCCCCCGAGCCACAGGAAGTGATGTGGGAATTGCTCACATTGTGTTGGACAGAAGGCATGTTTTTGTAACAGCTTGCCATGATTGCACTGCAATAAGTGCAATTGTTATCAGAATTGCAATTGTTATCATCAAGTGACTGGAATTTTGGAAATCCTGATCACATGGTGCTTTCTTTGGGCCACACCAATCTGACTCATTACTCACTCGGGCTTCAGGCACATCCTGCAAATCTTACAAACAAGACTTCCAGGCAGTTGGAAGATGAGAAGCTGATTAAAACGTGTAAACAAGGTTCATACAGACGACTGAACATCTAAAAAAAAAAAAAGCTTCATTTCTCGTTTCCTAAATTCGAAACGTGTGGATGTAAGAGATGTTTTAAGCGCTGAAATAAAATAACATACATTACAAAATCACAATATTCGCTGTCTAGCTAATTACGTCAAAGCCGTATTTAACTCGTATTAAGACCTATATAACGTTTGGGAAAAAGTGCTGGAAGTGCGTAAATCGTATTTGACACAAGGTTTGTACAATCTTTATAAAGCGGCTTCGCAATAATAATGATTAATAACGATTAAAAATGGAACAATTCAGCAATGTAAACATGCTGTTAGCTACTAAACCTCGTTTATACCTCAGGATACACGTCGTTTTTAACGGCACAGTATCGTCTGCATAGGAAATATGCCGACGATATCAGCTTTCGGTTTGAAAGAACGTAAGATGGTGGGTACGTTTCCGTAGAAACAACTAATTCCCGATTACGAAGTCCGAATCCGGTCGCAGAGCTGCCGTTTTGTAACTGTGCACGTGACCCGAGCACACTCCCGGAAACGTAAGACACTGTTTTTGCGCTATTTGTGTTTTCTCATCACACACAATGAGTAAAATCTTCCCTCGACATGGTTTTTCCGTCAGCTGTTTAATATCGTGCACGGCGTTGCTGCATAGCTAGCTAACGCCAGCCAGCCACGTTGGCATTCGTTCTAAAATTGACGGTTGGAAATGAAGTAACTAATGACGGTTTTCTGGTTTCTAAAAAGCGTTCGCGTCTTTTGTTGATCTCGTAAAAAAAAAAAAAAAAACAATCGAGAGCTCCGTGAGGTCACGTTATAAATGAACACAACCTAAACACGGCGGTACTTTCCACAAGTTAAGCTAGTCAGTCAGAATTTTAAGAAATATGAAACCACTTTTGGTTTGGAAGGAGTTAAGGTGCGTTTGCAGGGAAAAGACTAATCCCCAAGCCCCAGAGTAAAATCACAGAACTGCTATCTTGTAATTGCAAACATAACATAGCGTTGCAGCGTTCAAAATGGAGATTAAAAGACACTATTTTTGCAATTGTGCACTTATTCCACCCCCCCCCCCCAACCACGACCCTTTTAACTGTGGCCAAACGTGAAGCATTTAATCCAAAACCTACACCTCGAGCCCCAGACCCAGTGAGCGTCTCTGCTCCCGCTAGCTAGCATCTGCTTTCAGTGCACCAGTTTCCACGGGCTGAGAGCCGATTGTGGTTTGCATGAACTCGTCATTGTTGGCTGTGAGCTTTTCAGAACCTAACGGCGGGTGGGAGGCTTTGGTTTCCTGCCTTCATTGTGCGCACACCATCACCACGGCGGAGGGGTTTCGCTCGCCCCGTCATAGCCGGGTACGCCGTCTCTCTTCATTAACTACAATTGCCGTTTCACAAGTTGCGCCGGGGTCAGAGGTCACCTTCAGCCATTGTGCGCTTCCTTTGGAGAATGTCAGCGTTTAGGGGTTGGGATCGATGGTTCAGGGGCAAGTCCGTGGATTTGACCTCACAACCTTCTGGTGTTTTTTTTTCTTCTCTTCATAAACCGTTTTCTAAAATGGACGTTTTCTTTCCACAGCGTGAGCCGTCGACCATGAGCCAGGGAACGGCCCTCTTCTCCTGCGGAATCATGGGTAAGTGGTGTAAACCATTACTGCGCACTGTTCCTCATGTTACCCTTTTATCCGCACTCGCTTTTTTTTTATCGTTGCCCAACATCCCAACATCTCAGCATCCACTCTGCGTCTTAATTGCGATCTTGGCAGCTTGACGGATCACTGGAATGGACAGAGGAACACTTTTTTTTTTTTTTTTTTTTTTTTTTTTTTTCTTTTCTTTTCTTTTCTTTCCCCCACCTCTCTGAAAAGCCTGAAATAAAAAGTGCCGTGTCGTTTGGCTCCCTGCGCACCTGGCCCTGCTCTGCGTGCAGGTCTGACACCTGAGAGCGGTTAGCTTTAACGCTGTGATGTCGCAGATGTTACCACTTCCGATAGGGTTCTCCTGAGGTGAAGGTTGCTTCAGTGCAGTGGATATAATTTGCTGCTGAAACTAGTAAAAACTTCTCATTCGTTAAACATCTAAGAATACGCGTGAAGAATATGCCAGTGAGGTGACGTCCCAAATCGGGACGTCCTCACGAATTTCCTTCTGTAATCTTTAAGAGCAGCCGGTCCTGTTTAAAAACATGAGGTTGCTATAGCAACCACGACACGTAGGTCACCAAGTCAGCAAGCTAGCTAGCTTATTCCGAAGATTCTGTGGCTAAAATCTTATAAATTACTTTGGCATCCTCTAATAATTTGCATATCAGACATAATAGGTTCAAACCTTTTGTTGAATCGCTAACTGAGCTCTTGTGTAGCTCCGCCCCCCGAATCGGATTCATACAGATGTGCTGACACTCTGTTATGATTTAAAAAGGAAAAAAAAAAAAAGTGAAATTGCTGCCATAATAAAACCACCCTGTACTCAATTATGTAACGTTTAAATCTTTTAACATTTTCTTGGATCCTGATTCGGTTTTATTTATAATCGTTTTTCTATTTAAACCTTTCTGAGTACTTCCGCATGTAACCGGTTCGGGGGCGGGGTTACTTATGCGCTCAGTTACTGATGTCACAAAATAAGCTTTACCGCTTTGAACCAATCACATCCAGTATGCAGATTAGCTGATGATGATGATGATGATGATGATGATGCGCTACCTGGAAACATTTGGCCACAAAACCTACATGCTAAGATGGCTAGCTAGCTAATCTGGTTAATATTAGCGACTAACAGTGTTGTAGGTTGCTATGGTAATGCTCTTTCGGCAGGTTTGGCTGCTGTTAAGTAAAGAAAATAATAACGTAAATCAAAAGATCAAAAGTGGGCGTTTCCAAACTGTATATTTATGAATATTCATAGATCCTGCCATTTAATTGGGTAGTTTATGAAAGTGAAATATGAGCTTGTGGATGTGAAAAGCTAATAAACAAACCGAATGCCAGAGTGACTCCTCCGTTTCGTTTTTGTGCGAGCGTCTAGACCGGCATGACGCCACGCCCACGTCGGCGTGCGCTCTCGTGGGCGCTTATTGTCCCCCCCGCTTCCCCCAACACAGGGGCATTTTTGTTTCTGACTTCAGAAAAATTCCCCCCCCTCCTCCACTCACCCTTCCTTGTGTTGAGTTAAACACGCGAGGCGCTAATTTCCTGCCTGACGTTAGCGAGGATATAAGCATGAGGAACTACCTCGGGCTGGTGAACCCTGACCTAGAGAACATCGTGTCTTGTGCAGAAGTCATAAAAGCAGATGTTTTCCTCGGTGGGAACTCTGCTAAGCCAGTCCGTCAACAAGTCGTCTGTGGTTTTTAAAATAAAACAAAACAGGAAGAAGCATTGCTTTCATCAGGAGAGCATTCCGTCTTTGCTTTAAGGTCTCGCTGACGTTTTCCAGGTGCCGCTCCGCTAACACAACCCGGCACGTCAGTTTCAATCTACGTGCAAGTGATCGGGTGAAGCTCACGTGTCGAGTCTACTACAGATGTTGTGGCGTGTACCGGGACGAGGCCTCCCTCCGGTCCTGGCATCCTGCCACCAATCAGACGCAGCTATTTCTGTCTCGAGCGCCTCGGTTTCACTCGCACAAATCCGGCCTGATTTTTTTTACAAGACTCTTCCTTTTTGCACCCCAACCCCCACGTTCATGTTCACGTTCACGTTCACGTTCGCGGGCGGCTATTTCTATTCATACTCTCTTCATTCCTAATCTTTTTCTATTTCTATTCTTTTCTATTTCTATTCCATTCATATTCCTACTTATATTTCTATTTTATTCCGAATCTGTTTTATCCTATTGTGTACTGGCATATATTTTTTTTATTTCTATTCCTGTTTCCGTTTTATTGATTTCTATTTCAATTTGTGTTATATTTGAACCCATTCTGTTGTATTCCACCCTATTTCTATTGCTATTTATATTTCTATTCTGTCTCATTCTGTTCAAGACTACACCTTTCCTATTTATTTATATTTCCATTCTTTTCTATTTCTATTGTCTTATTCTATCCTGTTCTATTCAGCCCTACACTGTTCCTGTTTATATTTCTATTCTGTTTCATGCTCTCCTATTCCTTTCCTGTTTCTGTCCCGTCATATTCTATTCAATTCTATTCCTATTTTTATTCTATTTCTACTAATATATTCCTGCTCTATTGTTGAAGTCTGTTGGTAGAAGTAAAGTCATCAGCCAGTGCAGTAAAAAATGACTCCTAAGAAGTCTATAATTAGTTAATAATCAGTTAATAACGATCTCGTAATCAGAACATCGGCATTAGATAACACTATTATCAGAGTTCTCACCTGTAAAGACATCAGAGTTAGCAGCGATGGTGTATATCGCCACGGAGTTACTACACCTTTGAGGGGCGGAGCTGATGGTGGTTGGAGGGATTTCCGTATAACGCGAGTAGTACAGTTAGAAGGGGGTACGAAGTCACGCTGTCCAGTGATACCAAGAAAAATTCAATGATGGTCCAAGATGGCTGCCTAAATTACAGTCCAGTGCTCAGCTACATTAAGGTTAGCTCATGTTTTATAGATGCAGCCTCCAGTGCAAAACTAAAGAATGTCGTCCATGAACCACTGCGCTTTTTTCGTTAACCACGATCCCACTGCAATGACTAAACTCTTACTAGCTTAAAAGATTGAAACGTCTCCTCAGTAACTGCGCGGACGCCGTGCTGGGATTTGTACACCAGACTCGCGAGCATTCCTGGCTTCCTGTATAAAGGGCGTCAAGCTCGACTTTAACGTTTGTCCTAATCCACAAACTTCGTGTTTATATGTTGGATAATTCCCCATTATTATGAGTATTACCGTGGCGAAGTGTTGTTTTACACGAAAATATGTACAAATGACATGTTGTCAGAAGCATACTCTGTAATCTATTCCATCTAACCCCGTGCCAGGTTATGATTCAGATTTTCCGAAGAAGCTAAAACGCTGTCCGCACGCACTAGGTGTAGCCCAGGCAGCAAAATCGATAACTGCAGCACAAGCCGAGACAAATATCCGAACCCGAAGTGAAACTAAAACACAAAAAAACATTTCCATGTGCTCTGGTCTGCATTCTTACATTTATTTATTTATTTATTTATTTATTTATTTATTTATTTAGCCTCTTAGCTAATTATCACTAAAGAGCTGTGAAATATTGAACTGAGATGATTTTGTATGATTTATATCTTGAGGAAAAAAAAACAAAGTTCCATCCACATGCCTAAGCTGTAACCTCAGGACAAACTCGGAGGAAAAATTTTAACTAAGTGGTTCGCACTGAGAAGTTGTGTTACGGAGATAACACAGTTGAGATGATGATGATGATGGTGTCCTGTTTGGACAACCAAGACTCACTGCCTTCCAGAGGTTAAGGTTGCTTGAAGTTTAGTAGCTAAAGTACTCCTTTAAAGGACTAAAGAAGAAAACATGTCTTTTGCTTTAAAAACCTAAAAATCTGTAAGCAGACACTGCGTTATACATAACGAAAGAACCACACTGAGATTTTTACCAGAACATTCTGACTAGCTGAAGCCGATACCTTACACAATGTACGACACTTTTCTCCCTCTGTTCTTATTGGTTCCCTGTCTGCGTTTGTCTTCAGACTTGGTTAGCGTTGGCCAGCGTCCTGTGGGTTCGAGTCTGGAGAGTCTGTGGGACTCGGGTGCGAGCAGCGCCAGCTCCATCAGCGGCCTCCTGCGGGACCTGAGCTTGAGCGAAGCGCCTTCACCCAGCAAGCGCCAGTGCCGCTCTCGGTCCTGCTCAGACGAGCTGAGCTGGCGTTCGCCGTGGCGTCCGCAGGCCTCACGGCTTTGGACCGCGGTGGAAAAACGGCGCTGCCACAGCGGGGGTGCCATTTTGCCCTCGTCTTCGTCTTCATCCTCTTCCATCTTCTCCAGCATGCAGCGAAGCTCCAGTTTCAGCTTCCCCACCCGCTCCAACCTTCCAGAGACGCCATTTCCTCAATCGTTCACAGCCGACTCTTTCGACCCGACCCACCCACTCTGCTATTCTCACGAGAGGATTTGCCTGGCTGAGATTGACGCCGCCCCAGAGGCCGGTTCTCCAGACTCCGCCTCCGAGGCGGTAGGACTCGCACGGAGCCAGTCGCAGCCTTGCGTACTGAACGACCAGAAAATTGGGATGAAGCGCCGCCGACAGGATGAACCCCACAAACAGAGGCCTTCACTTGATTTGGCTAAGATGACCCAGGTGAGCTGAAAGCTTTTACTGAAAAGTTTCACGTTGCGCTAATAAATATTCGTGTTGTCGATCTCAAGCTCCGCCCATGTTCGCTTGCAGTCGTTATCTCCATCAAGGTTGTCAAATCCCAGCCGAAATCATAGAGTCAAGCGACTGTAGATGAGTTATTTTGGATCAGGAAACTCTTCAAGCAGACGTCAGCATTGGTGTTTGAATGCGTTAGAAGGAGACGTAAAGAAAACGAAAAAATCTGAATGTCGCCGTTTAAAACCCAAAGCCTCATCAGCTGTCGGTTAGGAGCGATAAATTTACAGCTAGCTTTCTAAAATCGATGTTGAACGTTAGTCTTAGCCGAACTCCACTTTATCGTAACCAAACATTTAGACACGCTAGCTAACTCATGATTAAAGCTACCTTTTGGTTCTTGAGGCAGCTGTATTTTCTTAAACATACCAGGATACCAGGCACATCTTCTGATGATGATGATCTGGAGCAAAGTCTACGAGACACGTGCCTACCTAAACTAGCTAACCTGAAATTTATCTTGCTGTACAACTTCTGCTTCATTTTTTTTTTTTTCCTCCTTTTTTTATCAAATCGTCATGACGTCATAGATATAATTCACACCTGACGAACTCATTCGTGCTCGGATTCGACTGCTATTGGTCACAGTTTCAGATAACGGTGCAATCACGCTCGACACTCTCATTTTTAAAAAACGTACGTATTCATTTATTTGTTGTGGCATCTTTCGAGCTTCATATCTGACCACACCTTTCTCAAAAAAAAATAAATAAACCGACGCCGCTCCCTACGTCATGCTTTCCTTTTTCATTTTTACTGCTCGCTGTCTGTCTGTCTGTGGGCGAAGGATATTCGAGTAGTCATTACAGTATCCGAGCGCTGACGCTTCAAAATGGCCGACCACACGTGTTTTCGAGTATCCGCTACACGCGTTAAATGGCGAGGCCAAGATCGAAAACGTATGAAAACTGCAGAGGGTGTCATAAAGGATATTCTACCGTGCCTGTGTGTGTGTGTGTGTGAGACTTTGAGTCACCCTCTGCATGCTTTAGATACCGCTCTACTCGACACACTTGACAGGAGGAATGGGGTTTTTTTTTTTTTTCTTTTTTTTTTTAGGTCACTGAACCAAAAGCTTAGAAAATCGATTTAAACACCAGACGTCTGCTGATATCGAGATGAATCCGAGGAGAACAGGAGAACGCAGGCTGATTCGGAGCTGGTGCCGTTTAAATACGAGAGAAGATAAATATTGTATATTAGAGACGCGGAGTGTGTATCAGTGTAACGCAGAGCTCGAAATGCAGTTACTCACTAACACCGTTAGCGTTTCTCTTCGCTTCACCAATTCCACGACTAACTCAGGTGACCTTTTTAGTCCGTATTTTAATAAGTTTAATAAGTTTACTTAAAGCCGTGTTGAATTCTGGATTCTGGTCAGAAGGTGTTGATTGATTTTCCAGAACAGCAGCTCTGACAGCAGCGCAGCTGCAAATCGCAGGTTTATAATAACGCGCTCGCTCTAATACGCTACCGTTTCTATAGCAACAGCTCATTCACAGTGACTTTAAACGTCGATCTACGAGGAAACGTCCATTTAACATTTATGGAAGGAGTCTCCAGTGTCGGCGCTTCTTTGTAACAGTCCGAGGTAGAGCTGCAACTTTTCGGACATCTTCACGACAGTTGAGTTTTCGCTTCTTTGCGGTTTCTCTGTAACAAAAGCTGCATAATTTAATTTAATTAATTAATTTATTTATTTATTTTGGTCTCGTTAACTTTCAGGAGATTAAAAACAGAGGCCTGTGAGGGAAGTCTGCTAGTTTTCCAGCTAGGAAACGAAACGCTAGCTACGTCTTCCAAGCCGAATAAAGTAACACAACAGCATTATATCAGCAGCATCGTTTCCACGCCGCTATCTGGAGAATATTTTATCTAGAATCTGAACTCTGAAATGTTTTTCAGCCTATTTGCTAAGCGTGTGGTTGGTTTTTTTTTTTTTTTTTTGGTTTTTTTTAAACTGCCTGTGCTTGTGATCTTTCTTTTTTTTCCCCCCTTCGCTTTGACTCACTCTGATTAAAACAGAAACCTCTTTTGCGTCGTGTATTGAGCTCACACCCAAAGCTGAAAGGAAGAAGTGAGTATGAAAGGCAGAAGTGCTCGTTGCACGCTTGTGTGCACGCCACATCCCGACCTTTCACATCACAAGTGCACTTCTTCCTCTGTGTTTCTTTTTTCTTTTTCTTTTCCTCCCTCCCTTCATTCAGTAAGCGACTCACGGGGCTTACGATCGTGCGTCGTTCGTCTGTGTACCTGATTTTACAAGTCAGCGTAAATATTAACCATGTGCCGAAGCGTGGAGACCGAAGCAGGCCTCGAGGCTTTGAAGGCGGCGCTTCGTTCACACGCCGTTTGCACTGAAACACGTTCCGTTCAGTTTCGCTTCAGTACGACGGCGTTTTGGAGACACTGTTTCAAAAATTAAAAACATTTTAACAATAAAGTCGTATTTGTTTTTTTAAAAAAATTGTAAAACCAACACCAAAGTTCACCAAATCCTTGACGTCCCTCATTTTAACACACGAGCCTTGCTGTATCAGTATGCTGTATTCTGACTTTATTCTCAAAATATTGCGACTTTTTTTATTTAAATTTTTTTTTTGTAATATTAGCTATAACTTTTTTTTTTTTTCAACAAACACTGCAACTTTTCTTGTAGCATGACCACTTCTTTCAAAATGCTACAACTCGAAATATTCTCGAGATTTGCCGACATTTCTCTAGTAGTAGGCCTATCGTATGACTGTTTTCTCAAACTATTGTAACTTTTTTTTTTTTTTTTCCCGCAATATCAGATATTACGACTTTCTTCTCGAAATCGAATCAGCACAAACGTTATTTTATTAATTTGCCCAGGCGCATTAGCTGATTAGATAAAAATCGGCTCTACATTACATTACGATTTCATGACCCATGACATCATTAAGTTGTGCACACAATATTAAAAAAAAACAAAAAAAAACGCAAGTTGTGCTGGATCAAGTGCTATTTTACAGCTAGGACTAATCAAAATATTACCAATATACCAGGCTTCTGTTGGAGACATTTTGCCGCTCGCCATCTTCTCGTTCGTGTTTTGAGTTAGTGAGTGTATGAGGCACAGCGATGGCGTTAATGTGCTAGTGGGCGTGGCTTTAATACAGGAATATCCGTTAGAGCAGTGTGTTTATTTTATTCTCCGATTCGCTCCGTGTTTTGAGAAGATGAGCTGACGAACCCCGTCAGGTCGCGGCGTGTCAGTCGTGCGCTGATGATGGAACTCCGAGCGGTGGCTTTCCGGGTGATAATTAGCGAGTAAATATGCAGGATTAGTCGGAGGATCAGTTTGATAAACAAACTTTGTGATGGAGTGGAAATATTCAGTCCCAGTTTGCTGAAGTGTGAATCCAGTTCTCGGGACCTGATACAGGTGACGCAGCACACACCTGGATCTCACACCAACACCGCAGTCTCCTCCTCATCTCATCCTGCCTCTCTCAGGATTACTCCGATCTACCGTACAGCCTGCGACCTCTTAGCTCTCTCTCTCTCTCTGTCTCTGTCTCTCTCTCTCTCTCTCGCTCTCTGTCTCTCTCTCGCTGTCTCTCTCGCTGTCTCTCTCTCTCTCTGGCTCTCTGGCTCTCTCTCTCTCTCTCTCTCGCGCGCGCTCTCTGTCTCTCTCTCGCGCACGCGTGCTCTCTGTCTCTCTCTCTCTCTCTCTCTCTCTCGCTCTCTGTCTCTCTCTCGCGCGCTCTCGCTCTCTGTCTCTCAATTCAATTCAATTCAATGTGTGCTTTATTGGCATGACAAAATATTTTGTATTGCCGAAGCAACATACAGCAGAGCAAGAAGAAGAAGGAACTGAACAAGACATAAAGTGAAAAACAGTAATACAACATCATATACATTAATGATAACACAGG
>CM074985.1:22591875-22603431 GCA_037576825.1 Pangasius krempfi
GTGTGTGTGTGTGTGTGTGTGTGTGTGTGTGTGTGTGTGTGTGTGTGTGTGTGTGTGTGTGTGTGTGTGTGTAGCATGTGTGTGAGAGAGAGAGACAGGATGCCTGAAAGTGATCAGAAACACCTCTCTGTAGGGGTTCTCACCTAATCCGGCCCCACACCCCCTCTCCGTGTAATCCTGACCGATGTGTTAGTTTTGGTTTGACCGTGCCTCGTTGTGGACCTGTAAATCCTCGAGACCCGTGAACAGGGTTTTCCGCGGTGTAGGTGCTGTACACGGCGGTGAAGTTAGAGGATGGTGGCTTGTCGCCAGTTTCCTCTCGCTCGCATAACTGTCAATAAGTGAACTATACCGATCCGACCCGTGAACTAGTACAGGTGGGACGGATGTGGCTAGCTGGGTAACCGCTATCAATTTGTTAATGGATTTATCAATTTGCATAAATGCAGATTTATTTTGTTTAATAGTACAATACGGTGTCCCTCAAGGTTCAGTTTTAGGCCTGGTATCGTTGTCTCTTGTCAAATGATAATCTTTAATAATCATATCATCATTACAGATGCCGCGACACCATTTTATTATTATTATTTATTTTTTTTCAGACCAAATAAATAAAAAATAAATACCAATTGGCCAATTCCCACCCACCAGCCAGATGTCCCCTATCATACAACAGCTGGTCACTGGGGAGGGCGAAGGCTAACACTCTCGGAGGAAAGCGCCATCCGCCGTCTTCCACATACACGAGCTCACAGACACCCATGATGGCGCTACTAGGGCTGTGATTGACAGGAGCGAGGGAGTAAGCCCCTCCCACCCAGAGAGCACGGCCGGTTTTGCTCTCTTCGTCGGGAGAACTAACGTCTCCCTTCGCCAGCACGCCATCGCTCGAGAGGCGTCTCTCTCTCTCTCTACAGTTCAGGACGTGAATGTACCTGTCAATCATGCATTTTAAATAAATGATGAACTTTATTCTATTCGAGTTCTCGTAAAATTCTCAAAAGGCATTCGGGATTAAATATTTTAGTGACATTCAATAGACATGCGAAATCGATATGAAAATATTCATTTATTTATTTTTCGTCTATTTACAGCCACTTCCAGTGACACTCGCATTCAGAAAACGGTATTTATTTATAAATGCACAGACGAAACGCTCCGAATTAGCTGCGAGGAGCATCAGAGAAAGAACAGAACGTGTTGAGGGAAGTTATTAACGTTTCTTCCATGTCGTCCAGATGGAACTATACAGGGCTACGTGGCTGCCGCTTCTAATTTGCATAAAGTTGAAACCAGCTCAGTGTTTCTCGCCAGTCACTATCCCACAATCCTTTGTGCTTTGGTCTCGCTGCTCCTTGTTGGAAATGAATGGGGTGAAGAACGTGCAGACGCTGGCGAAAGGAAGTGGGCGTGGCTCAGTGCTCAGTGCTCGCAGAACTGAAGCGCTCTCCTCTCACGCGCGACAGATTCTCTGCACGATCACGAACACCTTTGTGTATAAGTGGACGATATTGTATCGTAATATCACAATACTTACGATATCTACGATACACAATATGCATCAAGATGCACGTTTGCTAAGAAATTTCCAGCTAAGAATTTTGTTATAAAAAGAATATCATGAGATCTGCCATGTCTCAGAAAAACGTCGTAACTTATTTCATCCTCGATACAGATATTACATCATCACGTACCTATGCGAGTAGCATCACGCCTATTGGAGGCGTGGCCTAAAGAAGATTTATTGTGCTGTTCAGTATAAATGGCGTTACCGAGACAAACCAGCAGCATCTGTTGCTTGTTAGCAACGTGATAAGAATGAGAAAGAGAGGGAAATAAGAACGATCGTCAGAAACCGAACGTGTTCAAGCTGATCGAGAAATGCCGTAAATCATCTTTCACAGCACCATCCCTTTTAAAAAAATAAATAAATAAAATAAAAATACCAGCTTAATGAATCTACTCAAGATAAAAGCGCTCAGGTGGAACAAAAGCGGAAAACCTGTAGAGCTTAGCGAGCAGGCTTTTCCTGTCAGTCCTGTGTGCCGTAACAGATGTGCAACAGTGAAAGCATTCTCGTCAAGGTTTTAGTTACAAATTAGCTAGGCGTCAATATTTTTTATTTATTTTATTTTTTTTTTTAATTGCCGTAACTGTCTGACCTTTAACGATTTCGTAAACCTGCTCTGAAGACCATAGATTTTTCCCTATTCCTGCCATGTTTGGATCGTACCACTCCACAGAGATTGTACTTCCTACGCAAGATGATTATTTACGCAAAGTCGTACGCGAATTTTTTGTGCACTAAAAGATTTAAGCGAATTCGATGCGTTAACTCGTAACAGCGTCGGTTATTTTCATTAATGGTGTTTTGTAGGACACACACACACACACACACACGCACACACACACACACACACACACACACCCCCAATTCAGAAATGGTTTGTTCCAGTCCACTTACCCCTATTTTGTAATTAACATGATCAAACTGATACGTGATGTTAAACTGATGATTGTTATTTTTTTTCCCCACCGACAGAAACAGAATTTCCAGAGCCTCAGTTGCCCTCGCTTTAACAGCGAAGACGGCTGTCAATCAAGCCAGACCCCGCCCTCTTTCGTCAGCCCCGTCCACCAGAGCGAGAAAGCGTATCCCCTCAGCCCTAAAGAAGAAGACTCGTCCGTCATCGACGAATCGGACGGCGACTGGAGCAGCGGGAAGGAGCGAGAGCCTCCGTGGGCGGAGCTATGTGGGTTGAGGAGGGACGTGTTGGGCGGAGAACTCGATATCGAGCAGATCGAGAGAAATTGAGACTTTTTTTTTTTTTTTTTTTTTTAAGAGGATGTCTTTATGTCCTCGCCGCCCTCGGTTCTCGCGTTCCTCTACATCGTGTAGCGGTTCGTGCTTTTTGGAGCAGGGAGGGAGCTGAAGCGGGGGATGAAATAGGACTCAGGAGAAATGGACGCACACAAACAGAATTGCGGGACGTTAGGATGACTCAGGTTGAATCTCGGAGAAAAAAAAAAACAGAGTGGATTCTGGGATATCGGGGTTCTGCTCGCACTCTGTTGCAGATATTGTAGCTTTTTATTCCTTCTTCTTCTTCTTCTTCTTCTTCTCTAAAGGAAGTATGAAACGACGGCGTACGTTCTCGGAGTCCGACCTGCCTGTCTGTGCTGAATGAGGAGTGAACGGGGTGAAAATATAAATCTATATTTTTAAGGATGTATTCGTTTTTTTTTTTTTGTTTTGTTTTTTTTCGCTCCGTTCATCCGAAAGTACACGGCATCACGAAGAAGGACGGAAAGGAAAAACAGAAGAAGGTTCTGAGAGCCGACATCCGTAAAAAAAAAAAAAAAAAACAACAACAACAACAAAAAAAAACGAGGACTTACTGTTGAACTTGCACTGGCATTGATGCACACATTACACACAACTCACACACGCACGCACACACACCCACGCACACACACACACACACACCTCACACAGTGAAAAGCTTGGAGAGGGTTTCAGGTTTTAATAACGTTGAATGATAATTTCAAGCTAATAGAGTTTAATTCCTCTTTTTACGAAGTGTAACGTAAAATGTACTTATTTCTATATGAATAAACAACGTTTAAAGTGTGTTTGTAAACTGGCTGCAGACTTGTGTGTGTGTGTGTGTGTGTGTGTGTGAAAACGCATTATTCAATCCCGTAATTCCGATAGTACAGAGTGGGCGTGGCTTCTGATGCCTGGAGAATGAGATATAAGTATGATTTAAGTTTAACTCTGACATAAAGGATAATATTCAAGTTTACCTCCTAAAAACAAAAAGAGAGAGAGCTTCCTTTCTCATTCGCCATTTATCAGTGATGTCATGTTAATCAGAAATCAAGAAATTGATGCACATGCTGGACCCAAACTCCCAGAATGCAGTGCAGCTCTACGAAGCAGTTGTGCCGAACCGTGGCAGAGGCACGGCTCGGCTAGTTAGAGATCTACAGAGTGACAAGCGAGATGATGATGATGATGATGATGAAAGTATTAACATAAACTAAAGGACTAAAGCTCCGCTGCATCACTCTCTTTAGGTAGAGATGACGCGAGCGCTAATGCTGCGTTCACAGCAACTTTTTTTCTGACGCGAAACCTCCTACTTCTCACACAACGCCAGCCGTCTGAAGTCGGTGCATTAAAGGTGCAATAGGTAAGATTAGGTCTCTAACAGTTAAGTAGGTGGAATCGACATTTGAATGTTTGTTGTCGTTTTTTTTTTTTTTTTTTTTTTTACATTTTCTAGCAATGTACACAAAGCTCCGCCCACCAGGAGCTACGGTGGCCTGTAAAGCATCTGACCAATCCAAGTTCTCCAAATGGATTTTCTCAGCCACTAAATACACTTG
The DNA here is from genome assembly GCA_037576825.1 of Pangasius krempfi. Classification (NCBI taxonomy): domain Eukaryota; kingdom Metazoa; phylum Chordata; class Actinopteri; order Siluriformes; family Pangasiidae; genus Pangasius; species Pangasius krempfi. The sequence goes on from CM074985.1 coordinate 22,596,268, forward strand.
TGCTGAAACCAGGCTTTAAACTTTTACATTTCATCGTGTTTTACGTAACGTCCAGGTTATTTGTACGAAGTAAGAAATTTTAAAAAATTGACTAGTGCACCTTTAAGGGCTGTGTCCTTTCCTTGTCTTAAAAACTCATCTCATCTAAAAACCGGTTTTCTGTCACTGGTTTGATTAGTGCGTGATTTATTTTTAAAGTGGATGATAATTCAGTTAATAGTGCTGGAATTTACACAAAAGAGCAGTTTGATTAAGAAATCTTGCAGGAAACTAATTAACATTTCGATGATCAACGTATCACCCGGTATTTCGAGTTTCTGTTCATATCCGAAATCACTAAAGACGGCTTAAAAACCTTAAATCACACTGTCGTGTCTTGTTCTTACTTTGCACTACGAGCGCCGCCATCTTGAAGCGACGTCACGCAATCGCAACTCTGAGGAGCCGTAGCTCTGGGAAAACTCCGAGTAGGAATTACGAGTTAGAGAGCTGGTCAAACAGATCTTTCCTGCCGGGAAGTCGGAAACTTCCTACTCGGTCACGAATGCCGCATGAATCCCTCTGCGCTTTTATCGGCAAGTAGCCGAATGGCAGGAAACTGGTAACCAAAGTGAAAATAGAGCAACATGTCAACAAAAGACGTTTATTCAAAAAAAATAAATAAATAAAAAGACTTAGAATTTCATTCTATAATGCATTTTGCACCCTGCTGAAGATCATGTTAATTATAAAGATTAATATGCGAGTTCAGGGCGGAGTTTTCTCTTTGGACACGCATGTTAGTACATAAGATTTTTCCAGAATAAAACACACTTTAAGATTAAGCTCCTGGGGACCTGGGATTTCCCGTGAAGCGGACGACATCACCGCTTTCCTCTGATTGGTTATCGGAGAAATCAGGACTGCATTTTGACACCAGGAAGTTGACGCGTTGAGTCGTAAACATTGAACGTAAATATTTGGATACTGATGATTTCATGACTGGACTGTGTGTGGATCGGAGCGCGTAAGATCGGACGCCGCACGCGATAATTGTTCAGAAATCGAGACGCCTTTCGCGAGCCCTTAAACGGATTTTCCTGTAGCGTGGATCAGGACTTGGACAAAATGTCAGCTGTAACTTTGTCTGTAATAAAATTAAAAAAGAATTAAAAGGCAGCTGGTTTGATATCCTGCTCTCTTGCGTTAGAAGGCAGCGCGAGACCTCTTTTTTTAAAATCGGCGACACGTCACGACGTTGCTAAGATACGCCAACGATCTGTTAAACTCGATGGTCTGTTTAACACAGAGGGAATATTATCACTACACCGCTGTTTCTCACCAAAAATAAAACCTTAAGTGGAAAAAATATATATATTATATTATTACACAAACCTTCTCTCTGTCTTTTCTTTAGTAACCAGAGTTACACTCCGGCTGACGCACGGGATTATGGGATATGTAAGGACGCACAGTATGTAGGTTGCTTTTAGTTCTGTATTAGGGATGTCTTATATACAGGATGTCTGTGGGTCATTAAAGCTCTTAATTAATCTAAAATTACGTTTTATAAATTTAAAAAAAAGTATTACATTGCCCCAAATTGTAAATGACATGATCAGGCTAGTGTTAGCCAGCTGCTGCTTTCATTTATTTATTTTTTAAAATGAGAGATACTATAGATACGGATTTAATACAACTGCCGTGACAGGAATCATCTTAAATAAGGAATAAAACGCTCCGTGTCGTGCTGTTATAAGAAAATAATCAACGACAGGGCGGAGTGACGAAGTGGAGGTGCAGCTGTAATGTAACATATGATACGTTAATAATATAAACGTTTAAAACTGACTTATTCAGTCCTAATGTCTGTGTCTTACACACTGTGGGAGTGTGTCCTTGGGCACTAGGTTAAGGGAGAAGACTGTGTGTGTGTGTGTGTGTGTGTGTGTGTGTGTGTGTGTGTGTGTGTGTGTGTGTGTGTGTGTGTGTGTGTGTGTTGGTATGGAGGACCTCCCTTTGAGCTAGCTCAAGGATTTCGATGTAACCTGACCCATTGAGATCTTTCTCATGTGCTGCCCAGTTCCTAGACAACATGGCTGCTCCCACACACACACACACACACACACACACACACTTGCACACACTTGCACACACACTCACACTCTGCACAAAGAGCCTTTATAAAGCCGGTGAACTCGGTCAGCAGGAGCAAATATGCAAACAGGCCTCTAAACTCTTCAGCTGCTCTATACACTCCACTCTCTCTCTCTCTCTGTGTGTGTGTGTGTGTGTGTGTGTGTGTGTGTGTGTGTGTGTGTGTGTGTGTTTAGGAAGTGAACAGACCCTCCGTGGTCTCTCAGCCTGTTTACACTGCATGTTTGTGGAAAACTGAATATTTTATGAAAGGTTTGTGAAACGTTGCTTTAAAACCTGCAGGAATTTGTACTTCCTGATCCGAGCCCCCTGACAGACCTGGCTGGTGTGCAATCAGTCATCTGATACACTGTGGTGTTCAAAATGAACAATCTTATTATTAACGTTCCCTCATCTGCATTCAAGAGGCGGGGGTCCGAGTTACAGCTGTTTCTGGGTGAACAAGGGTGGAGCTTAAACCAAAATTTGTTCAGCCAATCTTTTTTTTTTTCTCTTTAGCATGAAATACTACCTAACATAAAACAGTGCTTAGAGTTAAGCATAACAGTTTGGCTAGTTAGCTATCCAAGCACAGTGCTGTGCTAAAATTAACCCGCAGATTAGCCAACGTTAACGTCATCTGTCAACGGTAGCTATATAACATACCTAGCTAACCTGGGGCTTCTAATGCCCAATCTGGGGCTTCCTCCATCCAGTCTTGGGCTTGTTCCTTCCAGGCTGATGAATCTGACATCCAGGCTTCTAATGTCCAGCTGGGGGCCTCTTCCATCTAACCTTGATCATCTTCCATCCAGTGTGGGGCTTAAAATGTCCAGCCTGGGTATTCTGAATTCTAGGTGGAGGCTTCCTTCGTCCAGTCTAGTGCCTTTCCAATCCAGCCTGGGGCTTCTCCCATCCAGTCTTGTGCCATCCAGCCATTCCATTGAGGCTGGAGCTTCTAATGTCCAGCCTGGTGCATGTTCTGTCCAGTCTGGGGCTTCTAACTTCCAGCCTGGGGCCACTGCGATCAAGTCCGAGGCCTTTGTTAATCGAGCCTGGGGATCCTACCATCCAGACTGGGGCTTGTGATGTCTTGTCTGGGATTTCTCTAGCCTCTGTTTTTTTTCCCATCCAGCTTAAGATAAAGATCATAAAATATTTAGTCTATTTTTCATTTTACCAAAGTGCTGATTAAAGCAGGATATTCTTGACAGAGTGGGATAGCAGAGTGTGGGTGGCTGTGTCCTGAATCACTTACAGATGACTTTCTCTCTACTCAGAGGAGTGGGGGGAAATAAAGACCCTCTCACACACTCTTTATGGCCAGTTAAAGGAACGGTACAGGGAAAAACCAAATGTACACAATGTTCCCTTTGATGATTCTTAGATGCAGATGTCCAGACTAGGGCTTCTTCCGTTCCACTGTCCATTGTGGAGCTTCTTCTATCCACATGACCATCCTGGGACTTCTTGTATTCAGCCATCCAGTCTGAAGCTTCTTCCATTCTGTCATCTAGCCTGGGGTTTCTTACATCCCATCATCCATCCTTGGGCATCTTCAATCCAGACTTTCGGCTTAGGACTTCTTCCATTCAGCCATCCATCCTTGTGCTTCTTCCATCCAGCTGACCTGCCTGAGGTACTTCGTGCCAGACATCCAGCCTGGGGCTTCTTCCATTCAGCCTGTGTCTTCTTCCATCCAGATGTCCATTCTGGGTCTTTGACCATTCAGACACCCTGCCTGGGCCATTTCTGAGCCAGCAATCCAGCTTGGGGCTTTGCCAAGCCACAGGTCCAACCTGAGGCTTCTTCCATCCAGCTGTCCTGCCTGAGGTTCTTTGATCCTGACATCCAGCCTGGGGCTTCTTCCATCCAGCCATCCAACCACAGGCTTTTTCAACCCAGACCTTCAGCATGGGGCTTCTCTCGTGCACAACCTGACAGCCATTCAGCTGTACTTTTGTCTGCTGGACAGATGGCCTGATATTTGCCTACAGAGTGCTTAGATACAATAAAGAGTTCCTGGTTGCCACAATGACCTTAAGATGCCCTGGACCTGTGGCTGCGAAACACGCCCAAATCATCACTGCTGCACCACCATTCTTGTCAGTGGGCATGAGGTGTTTGTGGTGATATGCCAAATTTAGCTTTCACTAAACATGGGGCTGTGCATGACGACAAAACATCTGCACTTTTGTCTCATCTGTCCAAAGGACATTGTTCCATAAAAGTTGAGGTTTCTTTAGATGTAATATTGCAAACCTTGCAAAAGAGGTTTTCTCTTATGGCGACCATAAAAGCCATACTCGTTAAGTCTTTTTCTCATTACAGTGTCATAAACCTCAACAGTAAATATCCTAACTTAACCCTGGAGATCCCTCTTGGGTTCTTTGGAGTTTCTCTGATCATCAAACGGTTTGACCTTGGCATGAATTTGCTGGGACGTCCACTCCTGGGGAAGCATTCTTGAACATTCTCCATTTCTTAAGAATCCGACTCAATGTAGAGTGTTGGATTTGAAATTCCTTCCCAGACTGATAAGGAGCAACTCTGAGATCATTGCTCCTGGCTGCAAATTACCTCATTAATTGATGTGGAAGCAGTGAGGGTGTACTTATATTTTTACACATGGCTTAGGCGGATGCATTAGGTTTTCAGGTTGTCCGTCCACCCCTGTGAGATTCTCGTTAGTGTGATATCATTACGAGAATATCCTATCATTTACTGATTACATTTTGGCATTGCTGTGAATATGGTCAAGGTAAATTTGAAAAGTATTTGAGACCAAATTAGTAACTAGAAGGACTAGAAGGAGGCACCACCACTGGTGTCAATTTCTACTTGTTTGGTAAATAAATAATGACACAGTAGAATTCATATGCTGTTTGTTCCCCTCATGTGAGATTTACTACTAAGTTTAGGGCCGGATGAGGACCAGATGATGTTTTATTAGGTCTGGATATATAAAACCATAGAACTGAAAGAGGTGTACTTTCTTTTTCTCATCACTGTATTTTGGGAAGAGTGTTTGTGTTTTATTACTTGCTAGGTATGTAGGGTATTAGCATTGTAGCAAGAAGCAACTGTCAGAATGTAGTATGTTAAGCTGTGAGACTATTAGTCCTTTAAGCGCTGCGGTTTGGGGAACTCTGCGGAGTGCAAGTGCTCTCGAGGGTGTAACCTGACACTCTTTATATCTCTGTCTCTCCCACACACACACACTGCTTTCCTCTATGCCGGAGGTCTGTGTGGTGGGCGTGCGGTGGTATCATGTCAGTCTATAGCATGGCTGAAATGATAATGTAGCATTTTCAGCGCTGCGTCACACACTGTGACATTCAAACCAGAGATCAGTGCGGAACAGAGCGGCGTTATTGTCTCAGGGTTACGACTGCGCTTATTGCGACTGCGTTTAACCTTCCTGCAGCGCTCACTACCGTACTGATGTTCTGTCTCATCGCCCACGCACCATCTGCTTGACTTTCACAGCAGTATAAGGGAAACTTTGATTTTCTGGATCAAAATGACACAAAGTTCTTCTTCAGGCTTGGGGCTCATCCTGATGGAAGGGAGAAATGAAAATTACAGATGGAGGGAACATAGATACATATTAATTCAATTCAATTTCAATTTTATTTGTATAGCACTTTTAACAATGAACATTGTCTCAAAGCAGCTTGACAGAACATAAGAAACAGAAAAACATGCAAACAAACAAACAGTCCTAGACGTTAGACAAAATTATCCCTAGTGAGCAAGCCTGAGGCGACTGTGGTGAGGAAAAACTCCCTGAGATGATATGAGGAAGAAACCTTGAGAGGAACCAGACTCAAAAGGGAACCCATCCTCATCTGGGTGACACTGGAGAGTGTGATAGAACAATGTCCTTTCTGCATTTATGTGTAGCGTTTTATGTGTGTATTGATATCAGTGCCCTAATTTTTTGCAACTAGTATAAGCTTATTTCCTTTAAGACATATCATAATTAAGAATTAGGTTTTTTTTTTTTTTTGCTTGTAAAGCATTTCCCTTTGAAACTTAAATTAGAAATACATCCAAAGTTTAACACCTGGGACTTCTTCTGCCCAGCCTGGGGTATTATCTGTCCATGCTGGGGCAGGTGGTCTGTTGGCCAGCCTGGGGCTTCCACTTCACTGGCCAACCTGTAGGCATTCTTCCTTCCAGTCTGGGGCTCCTTCTGTTCAGGTTAGGGTTGCTTTCTCTAGCCTGGGGCTTCTCCCATCCAGCCTGGGGCCATCTGCTGTCCAGCCTGAGAGCTTCTTCTGTCCAGGTTGACATATCTAACGTCCAGCTTAGAGTCTTTTCTGCCCATCCTGGAGCATCCTTTGTTCAGCCTGGGACTTTGTTCTTATAGCCTGGAGTATTTCCTGTCCATCCTGGGGCCTTTTTTGGTCATTATGGGGCCTCCATTCCACTAGCCAGACGATGGCCTCTTTTTAACAGCCAGAGTCATCATCTTTCCAGCCTGGGGTCTTTTCTGTGGGGTCTTTTGTTCAGCCTGGGGCCTCCACTCCACTGGCTGACCTGTGGGTGTTCTTCCTAGCGGTCTTCTATCTATCATGGGGCCTCTATTGTTCTGCATATAGCCTCCACTCTACAGGCTAGTCGGGGGCTTCTTCTGTCCAGCTTAGGGCTTCTTTTCTGTCCAGTCTGGGCATCCAATCCACTAACCAGACTGGAGCCTGTTCTGTCTAACCTGGGGTCTGTTCTGTCCAGCTTGGGACTTTTTTTTTCTAGCCAAGGGCTGCTTTTGTCCAGCTGGAGACTTTTCTGTCCATCTTGGGGCCTTCATTCCACTAGCCAGAATAGGGCTTCTTCTGTCCAGCCTGGGGTTTCATTCATATAGCCTGGGATATTTTTGGTTCAGTCTGGGGCCTCCACTCCACTAGCCAGAATTTGGTCTTTTTTATTCACCCTTGGATTTCTTCTGTCCATTCTGCAGGCTCTTTTCTCTACCCTGGGGCTTTCTCTAGCCTAGGCTCTGCTTTATTCACTCAGTTATGACCTTCAAAAGTTTGACCACAGATG
>CM074985.1:22614311-22626898 GCA_037576825.1 Pangasius krempfi
GTGGCCTCTGTGTCAGTCTCAGTGAAGGAGGTGTGGCCTCTGTGTCAGTCTCAGTGAAGGAGGTGTGGCCTCTGTGTGTCAGTTTCAGTGAAGGAGGTGTGGCCTCTCAGTGAAGGAGACGTGGCCTCTGTGTCAGTCTCACTGAAGGAGGTGTGGCCTCTGTGTGTCAGTCTCAGTGAAGGAGGTGTGGCCTCTCAGTGAAGGAGGCGTGGCCTCTGTGTCAGTGTCAGTGAAGGAGGCGTGGCCTCTGTACCTGTCAGTCTCACTGAAGGAGGTGTGGCCTCTGTGTGTCAGTCTCAGTGACTATTAATATTACTATAATATTACTATTATTAATATTATTTTACTTTTATGTTAAGGAATTACTTGCCCATAACGTGTTATGAGTGTGTTATGAGTTATTACATACTGGCTTGTCATATACAGGGCACAGAAGATAAGATACAAATGTTAATTACACCCTAATTATATGAATGATACGGTTATGCTTTAACGCCGTTACACTGCAGGGGACTGAAGAGCGTTCATGTTGAGAGTAAAGCTTGTGTGGAACGTGTCAACACCATAACTCATTACCGTTTGTGTTCGTTACGCAATCAAACATATCTGCCATCTGGAACACACACACACACACACACACACACACACACACACACACAATAAGCTTGGAAATTCCACCCACCACTCTATGAAGCATGGCCAAGGCTGACAACTGTCCAGCTATAATTATCCTGATCCTCAGTATTTACAGCATGCTGAGTAAATTAGCTGTTCGTTATAACCTGAGATCGTCCACATCCGATTATCTTATACCACCTGTAATGATGAATCATTTGCTGTGTCTACGATCGAGGTTTCAGTAACTATCTAGCATGTAGACCTTAACCTACAGTAAAACTGCATTTCAGACTTATTATATATATATATATATATATATATATATATTTCTCATTTTGTTTATTGTTGGCTTGGCGCTTGGCTTTTCCTCACACCTGCTCTCTCTCTTTCAGCTTAGAACAACAATGTGATAAATACTGACAATGGGCCTCATTTATCCAGCTGCATACGAACAAATTTATGCGTAAATCATTTGTAAGAGAGTTTACACAAGACATTTCGTATTCATAACATACTGTAAATTCGAAAAAAAAAAACAAACACTCATATCCTGCTCGTGCTCCTGAGTGTCTCCTGAATGCCTCAGCTGACGCAGGATTTAGGACTCAACTATTATTAATATTATACACACGGCCCGGCCAAAAAGAAAGTCGCTGTTTAGATTTTAATAGGCAAATCCATAAGAGTGTATGAACGGATCATTATTAGAGTGATCATAATGTTTCTAGCATGTTATGTTTGGCAGCAGTTCTTTTAATCTTAAAAGATGAAGTGTGTAGATTTTTAGTTCTTTAATAACCGTGTAGAAAGACGCATCATGGCCGTGTTCCAGGACGACACTGCCGAGATTCATCAGGGTTAAAATTGGGAAAAAATGGTTCGGAGAGCATCAAGAATCATTTTCACACACTGACCTTAACCTCAGTGAGAGTCTTTGGAGGAGACTTTACACAGTGCTCACCTCTTTCACTGTCAGTACAAGATCTTGACCAAAAACTGATGCACCGCTTGATGGAAATAACATCATAACATTTATTTCCATCAAGCGGAAATGAAAGAGGTGTGCACTCTGTAAAGTCTCCTCCAGCACGTCCCAAAGACTTTCACTGAGGTTAAGGTCAGGACTCATGTGTGAAAATGATTCTTTATGCTCTCTGAACCATTCTATTGGTTTTAATTCAATTTAATTCAATTTTAACCCTGATGAATCTTGGCAGTGTCGTCCTGGAATATGGCCATGATACATCTTTCTACATGGTTATTAAAGAACTAAAAAGCTACACACTTCATCTTTTAAGATTAAAAGAACTGCTGCCAAACATATAACATGCTAGAAACATTATAATCACTCTGATAATGATCCGTTCATACACTCTTATGGATTTGCCTATTAAAATCTAAACAGCGACTTTCTTTTTTTTTTTGGCCGGACAGTGTATTATTAAATATTTTTACTGGCATAGTAATGAATTAAAATAATTTCCACTTCTGTCTTTCAGCCTTGAGCTTATCAAGTCAAGTCAAGTGGAGTTTATTGTCATTTCAGCCTTATAGAAGTACAACGTTTCTCCAGGATCAAGGTGCTACATAAGATCACACAGAACAACACAGAACTACGAGGATGGAGGATGCTCAGTTGTGTGCATATATGTATGTATGTGTGTGTGCGTGTGTGTGTGTGTTCATTCAGTCCAGTTTCTGAGTATTGAGGAGTATTGAGCTTATCGTTCATTTCGTGCTCCCAGCTGTCTGTGCACTTTTATGGACGTCACTAAATTTTGTGGGCGTCACTAAATGAGCTGTGTCGGGAATGCACTTTGCACCTCATGGCTGATCCAAATAAGCATGAAAAAAAAAAGGAAAAAAGTGGAAATCTGGCCCATTATATGAGATTTTATAGAAAAGTCATTTATTCCATGTGGAAGTGTGCAATGTGGTGTATTTGAATCTAAATCCGTCTACAACCTGTGCATTCACAAATGATTACACCGTATTTACGCCATCTATAAAATGAGCAGTAGAAAAAAACTCCAGGTAATATATATATATATATCTCTCCTGTCTGGACTGACATGCTGGTAAAGATTGAAAGAAAATTTTTTTTAGAGGTTTTATGCTTTTTCTTCAGTATAAAGACACTCAAGGAAGCGCTCACTCTTTTCTCTTCTCCATCATCTCGCGCCGAAACCGAAAACTTTAAAACAGAACAATAAAATGTAGACAACGTTTAAACTCTTCAGACCTCTTCATTTTTCCACCTACATTTAAACCCGTGACAAATACGAACCATGAGAATGCGGGAAAAAAAACAAAAAACCATGCATTTTATTTTTTTTTCCTCTCCATTGTTTTGTTTATAATAGTCGTTTATAATCTCGTCTCATGACGAGAACTTTTCTATTTGTAAAAAAAAAAGAATATATTCTCTGGTATAGGTGACCCAGCACTCTCGGCCAAACAATCAGCAGTCTTCTCTTTATTTATGTCTTTCGATGTTATCAATTTCGATTCTGATGTAAAATCAGTGAATCATGTGACGTAAGTTATAAAGGACGCAGGGACGTGTCAGAGACTCCGGGGGTTTTAGGTAAGTTACTTTTGATGATTGTCATGGCTGTTATGGTCATGTGACCTACTAATGATCAGCCACGCCCCCTACAACAATCGCTTATAATAAAGATCAGAACGATCCGTGTGTATTAAATCGAGGTGTGTGTAGTACGCACGGAATTGTTTGCATGATGAGCGTCATGAAATGTGTATCATGATATATAGGCTTCCTGACAACGTGCCAGCAAAATAATAGCCTTGCATTTAAAAAAAAAAAATATATATATATATACACAAAATAACGATTTAATGTGTACAGAAATAAATGAACACTGAAAAGGAGGAAGAATTTGTAAACACCTGTAAATTGTAACAAATGTAAATGTTTTTAAACAGTATTTTATCAGTATTTTATCAAAGCTTCCAGAGTTTGTAATTCGAATTAAAAACATACACATATAAAAATATATATCACGGTACTCATGATATCACAGAAGTGTATCGTAACGTGATTCATCACGATATCGGTATTATATCGTCATATCGCCCAGCCCTACTTAACACACACCTACTGTATATCCCAAAATCTTTTCTTGTGCGGAAGAAGAAGAATAATAATAAGTGGATGTGATCTTTTTGTGCAGAGAGACATTTTGTACCAAGATTTCGTAATAAATATTCAACATCGGGAAGAAAACGAAGGGTTATTTCTGTTCTGTTCAAATAAGGACGGGCGACCTCAGTGACCCAGCACCCCGTCGTCTCGCTCTATCGCTTTTCCTCCGTCTCTTTCCCTCCTTTTCCTGCACATCCGCCTCTTTGTTGACTCGCAAACAAACAGCCGACCCTGACACACACAATGTGTGTATTTTTAGACCCGATGACGCAGTGTGTCTGGGGTGGAATGAAGAAAGAACAACAAACTGAAGGAGTGTATAGTTTCAGCATCACCCTGAACCTCAAGAGCTGGGGAATGCACGTGAAACTAACACACCCACACATGTACGTACACACACACACACACACACACACACACACACACACACACACACACACACACACGGTCACTTTGCTTAACAGTTCCTTGGAAAACCCTAAATACATGTTTGTGCATTCTGAGACGTTTTCAATTTCTCTGTAAGATGTGTGTGATAAGATGAGACTTTGTGATGGTGTTTATAGTGAACAGGGAGTGTGGTTTGGCACACGCCCATATATGGCCTGCATAGTGAATAGGGTGTGTGATTTAGGACACGTCCATCCTAAACACGTCCACAGTGGACTGATGATATTGTTATGTTGTCTATATAGTGTTTAGGGTGTGTGGTTTAGGACACATCCACCTGTGGACTGTTTATGTGATGCATCCACGCACGTGCGCACACACACACACACACGCGCGCACGCACACACACACACACACACACACACACACTCATACTTCAACAGTTCCTTGGAAAAACCTAAATACAGTTTGTGCATTCAGAGACATTTTTCAATTTCTCTGGAAGATGTGTGATAAGATAAGACTGTGTGATGGTGTTTATAGTGAATAGGGGGTGTGTTTTTGGACACGTCCATCTGTGGACTGTTTGTGTGAGGCACGCACGTGCGCACACACACACGCACACACACACACACACACACACACACACACACACACACACACACATGCACACATGCACACATGCACACACATTCATAGCTCAACAGTTCCTTGGAAAACCCTAAATACATGTTTGCATCTTTACACAAAGCAGTCTGAGATATTATCATTTTCACCGTAAGACGTGTGTGAAAAGAATCAGAAAGATCTTTTGATCTTCAAGAATGGAGATCTGGCCCAACGACATTCAAGCTACTTAATCTACAAAATACTTTTATTTTCAGTGGACACGGTTGCGGTTTGGGACCAGGCCGTGGATCAGTCCCATTTCACACTCAAGTCTTAGAGAGAATCAGGATCTGAAATATTCAAAACCTAAACACCAACCCGTCTAATCTCATGTCACCCACTTCACACGCCCATGGTTTGGGACACGCCCATGATGGACTGATGATGAAGGTCATTACATGAACTATTTACAGTGTTTATGTGGCTTATATGCAGTAGTGAATAGGGTGAGAGGTTTAGGGAAGTGTCCATAGGCACCTTATTCGCCAAAGAATAAGATGTGCAGTTTGGGAAACATCCATAGGTGCCTTATACGTGAAACAATAGGGTGTGTAGTTTAAGACACGTCCATAGCCACCTTATACGCTGAATAATAGTGTGTGCAGGTTGTTATATCTACATATAGATATACATCCTTCCTTCTTGAAGTCTTCCACACATGGACTCAAAGACACGCCCACATTTCCATCTATAGTCTTGAGGACACGCCCACTCAGACCTGCTCTAGTTTCCATATGCACTTCCCTGTGGTCTCTAACATGTTGGTTTGACATGAAGAACTTTTACACGTGAAGGATATTATTCTGACTTCACTAGAGCAGTTATAATAAAGTGATTTTTAAAAGAACACGGCACTGCGTCAGTCCTGAAGGTCCCGAGCTGTCCCCTGCTCAACACACACACACACACACACACACACACACTCAATCGTGTGAGTTAAGTGAAGTTGCTGTTGCAGCGTGTGTTCTTACTGGAAGTGTACTTTTTAACACCTCTCTGTGTTGCGTCCACAGCTGATTTCAGCCTCGTGGCGTGGCTTCACGGCTCCTGAGACTAACGTTTTTAGTAAAGTTCTGTCTCAAAGTTTTCGGAGCTAAACATTTCATCCGAGAGCGTTCGCAGCACAATTCACTGATTTACATTTAACCACTTTCCGTGTCGGTGCTTATCTCAGTAACGTCACACATTTCTTAGTTTTCTCAGTTTCTCAGTAACATCACAGGCTTTTTTCTTTTTTTTATATTAAATTCATTGACATATCACTGTGGTACAAGTGAAATAAAACACTCCTCAGAGTCATTATTTCCTCTAACAGCACACCCTTTCAGCTCTATTCCTAACAAAACAGACTTGTTTGTAATATATATAAGTTCTTATTGATTGGGAAGCAAGAATATACAGCATTATATACATTAAATGAATGAATAAATGAACAGATTCTGCACTTTAGATGAAGTGAATGGTGCACAACAGGTGACACATGGAATTACACACCTACGATGGGCATTTAACATTAAATTACGTATCTACGTGTGGAATATGGATATGAAATGATAAAATACAGGATTTAGAAGAAATGATGTATACATGTAAAGTATATATTTTAGATGAAATGTACAGTATGATGAAGAACAAGTGACTGAAACAAGTCAGAACTGAATGAAAACAGCAACAGCAAACTGACAGGTGTGCAAATTAGCATGTCAGGATGCTTTCTTTTTTTAATTTTTTTTTTTTAAACAAAATGATTTATTTATTTATAGACTTTATTATCCTCATTACTCACCAGTTAACATTTCTCAGAGCAACAGAAACCTGCCTTGGAGAAATCCACCGGCTGTGGTTGACACCCAAAGCGGCAGTGACGGCGAGATAACACTTCTCTCATCTCGTATCTCGCAAGTTGCGCAACAGCGAACACACGCTGTCGGCGATATGGCAGCTGTTTGCTGGCTCGTATTTTTCTATAACTAAGTGTGACATCCTCGTGCAGTGCATCCTGTTGGCACGTTTGAAAAATTCAGTACGTCGTGTCGTGTGTTTGCATGTATCTTAACTTCCAATGCCGCCAGCATGACGTGCGAGTATTTACAGCAGGATGTAAAGATGGCTGTAGGCTAAATCCTTATATCCAGACAGAGGCTTTACCCCTCACCCTGAGGCACAACCGCGTGTCTGGGCTCTTAATCGAGTTTATAAACAAACGCAACATGCACCTGCACGAACTGACGTCATGCAATGTCCACATGCAAATGACATCACTATATAAAGGTAGAAAATACATATGAGATGCAAGCAGCTTACCGAGCAGCTTCTTATCAAGTATTAAGAGATAAAACTCTCCGTGTCGTGCTGTTAACTCGTGTTAATAACGACGGTGCTGTGATGAAGCGGAGTTCCCGTGGATTATTTTATAATATTAACAGCACGTCCCTCAGTGTTTCATTCCTCTTGTATCACAGCAACTTGCCAACGCTAACAATGTTTTATTAATTACAATACAATACATCATACTTTTTAATCTATAGCGGCTATAAACAGTCGTTCCCTCACCAGCCTCTCTTTTTCTCACTCTTGAATTAATAAGACCAAAAAAAAAAAAAAAAAAAAAAAAAAAAACGCAGCTCGTAAAGAAGTGTAAACTCCTCTGTCCTATAGATGTCAGGGAAAACTTCCAGGAAGTACCAACTTTTGAGCTCTGACTGTTACAAAGCGCTGACACTGGAGACTCCTTCCATAAACGTTCAATAAACATCTCCTTACTGTAAGAAAACGTCAGCATATCATCGATTACACACGTTTTTAATCTGTTTATGTAGAGAGTCCACCATACAAGTTCCTGTCTGTGAGCTGTTACTGTTAACCCTGCTAGTCAATAAGTCTATTCAAATGAAAATATTCGATTATAGAACATAACATAGTGGTTTAAATGAGTATATGAACATACCGTGTAAGGAACAGATTCTGAGTGTGACAGACTTCCATTACTCTTACCGATGTGTGTCTTGTAGTCTGTAGACTTTTGGACTCATTGACTGGAAATGATGCTATTCGTGATCATATTTATATCCACTGATGAATTTAAGGGCATCATAAAGAACGTGGTGAAGGAGGCGTGTGATTGTTTCGCCTGAGCGGCCTCTGTGTTTAAATAGCTGTTTTTTTTTTGTTTGTTTTATTGTGGATCTTTGTATATCATGTTGTATATGTTGCATTTTAATTTTGGTGTGAGTTTGTATGGCTGCTACCTTGGCCAGACCTCTCTTGCAAAAGATGATCTCATTTGATCTCATTGGGACCTTCCTGGTAAAATGAAGTTAAATAAATAAATAAAATTAAATATTGCCGAACTGCTATATGTGGAAAAACAGTCAAAGAAAAGTTCCCATAGTGCTGAGGAATGTAACACAAGTAACACTTCTGCTTTATTTCTATTGTATTTGTGTAAGCTGTCCGACTACAGCAGCTCACAAACCCAGACATGAAACTGTAAACAGTAAAAAAAAAACATTAACAACACAATGACACATTTATTCTACCAACACAGCAACATCTGATCCAGTTCTACCAGCTCGTGTAAATACACAAAGACACCGAGAGAGAGCGAGAGAGAGAGAGAGAGAGAGAGAGAGAGAGAGAGAGAGAGCTTACATAACTGTTTCTCTGTTTCTTACCTTCACTAATAGTCACAAAGGAAGTGTAGGTTTATTGAAGTTCAGTGAAACTTAGTTCTTCAGAAAATTTCTCCTGGAGCACATGATACCTGACTAGAAGAAAATCTGGTCAATGAAATGTACATAATCAGATGTACATGCTGAAGCAAAGTTTTCATTCATTTCATTCTCATTATATACGTATAGCCTGAGATAGCAGTCACTCGAAAAAGAGTTGCAGGACAACCTGAAAGCAGCAGAGCTAAAAAGAGAAGCACAGAGATGCACGTCTAAAAGCGTTTAGACAAATCAGATGTCACTCTTTTGGAACAATATACTCTGGTCAGATAAAACAAAAAGACAACTTTATTTAATACTTCAGCTGGTCATGTTTAGAGAACGAAGGGTTGTACATATTATCCCAAGAACTCCATAGCCATAATGAAGTACGAAAAGTGGGAGCATCATGGTATGGAGCTGCTTCTCTGCGTGAAGATCTACGTTTCGACAAGACAACGATGCCAAACATACCGCCACAATAACCCAAGAAGGCCTTGCATGGCTGAGCCAATCTCCTGTGAGTCCATCAGAAGGAGCATCGTAACCTTGGGGAACTGAAGATAATTTGCCGAGGACCAAAACCACAAGGCTGCGAAAAGCAAATGACTTCTTACTGTAGACGAATCGAATATGTAATAGCTAACAAAGTACTACTGTTGGTCATTTGTGGTGTTCAAATGACAACAAGGGATTCGGATGCAACGAAGACAAAAAAGTACTTCACTTACAGCTCTACCGAGGCGCTTTTTCTGAAATGTGAAAATAAAACCCACTTTTCTCCACTGCAACCCTACTCCAGCTAGGCTGCCTAATGTAGCTAGCTAATAAACTCCATTCAAAATCAACTCACTAACGTTCCAGAGAACGAGCCTTGCAGCCTAAGTGCATGAACACACACGTGTTTGCTTTTCATGGCGGCTATTTAAACCGAGGAGGCATAAAGAGTGTGAAATAAAGCGTTCTGTGACATACCTGATTAATTCATACCGAGTAGGTTCATTTCGGGATCGGTATCAGAATCGATGAGTACCAGAAAACATGTACTCATACACTTTCTGAAAAAAAAAACCCCAAAAAAACGTTGTATTGGTGCATCCGTACGTTTGCTTGTTAGCTACATCTCCAGGGCCAAATTTCAGACACCGACATTTCTTCATTGATTGACTGCATCTGTGTAGATTTCTAGCTGAACCAATGTGAATTTACATCTGCTTTTATAGAGTTATGCTACCTACTATGCTTGTACTAGCTTGCATTTTGGTGTTCGCTATAGACAGAATATAGAAAGACAGGTAACAGGTAGAAGCCAGACTGCATGGGATGATTCTTCCATCTATCCGTTCATTAATGGTCAGGAATGTGATGGATCCAGAGTCTGGAAATTGTAATAGAAGGGACTTTATTTTGCTTTATTACATGTAATGAATGTGACTAGCAGAGAGCAGGGATCTGACGCTAAACCCAGAGCCACTCTGTGAACTCAGGTGTTCTCAGGATGGGCACGCAGAGGGATTAGATGTGGAGGCGAATATCTTTGCAAATTAATAGCTGTGTACATGAAAAGGGTTTTACTGAGAGAGAGAGAGAGAGAGAGAGAGAGAGAGAGAGAAGGCCATTTGTGTGAGGAAGAGAGGAAAAGCAAGCTGAGCAAACACAGGTGTGTTCGTAGGCTATGCAGAACCCTGTAACCATACATGAAGGTCAGAGCTCTGCGTCGTTTCATCAAAGACTTCACAGGCATTCTTACAGAGCCGCACCGGAGTCCATTTGCCTACAGAGGAAGTCAGGCAAAGACAAACACACGAACCTTTTACAACAACGTCGACTGTTCTTGTTCTTTCACCTCTCTGTCTCCTTTTCATCAGCAACGCCATCAGGTATAACGTCTAAATGGATCAGGCGCAGCCCATAGTTAGACCATAGCTGCAAGCTGAAAACTGTGTGTGATGTCTGTGTGTGTGTGTGTGTGTGTGTGTCTCAGACACAGAGGCTAACCTGCCCCCTGACAAAGAGCTTCAGGGTGTGCTCTGTTTGAGAAGCAGTGTCTAAGCTGTAATACAGTAGGTTTTTTTCTTGCCTAACCAGATTGGATTAGTGTTTTCACTTCTCTTTTACATGTCTGCATGCGTCTAATGTTATTCATCACAATGTCAATGCCTAAAGTTGATCCCAGGTAACAGCTGTAGAAAGTTGGGGGAACAAAAAAAGGCTGTACCTAAAAGACTAATGATAAAAATGACATCAGCCATATCAGTCATTACACATATATTCAGATATTACATTTTTATATCTCAATAAAAGCCTAATGTAGGAAACAACTGGAAAACCATCGCATATTCATCGTATGCTGTCTCTGATACATCGTACGCCTCTCAGATATGTCATACACTCCTGGGCAAAAAATAAATAAATAAATAAAAAAAATCGGTCAAGCCCAAAATAGTAAATATGAAGCTTTTAATGGTCTTAACAACAAATTATTGGTCAGAAAATGAGCAAGAATGAAACAGATGCACTCCTGAGACTCCTGTGCCTCCATTTGCTGGTTTCCTTTTGGGGAAAACTTAGAAACAGGGAAATTCACTTATATAGGCTTCTTGTACGCAAAGGTTAAAAAAAAAAAAAAAAGGGCCTGATAACAAGCTCATAAATGGAACCAGGATTGATACAGCAGCAGGAGATCTACAGTATTTGTTAAATTCTTGCAAATTTCCTGACCAATGACATTAAAATCTTTAAAAAAATAACACTAAAAGCTTAATATTTTGCCATTTTAGGCTTGGCCCTTGGCGGATTAGTCAGAGAAGCAACCAGATGTTAGAAGCTGTTCACAGGACAGCCTGGACACTCCACAACGCTGGACTCTATGAAAGAGCGGCGAGGTGAGCCATCCTGTTTGGAGTTGGAGACTCAGTGAACATGTGTAAAAAGTGCTACATTTGGTGGAAACCCAACACTGCTCATCACCCCGAGAACACCAACCTCAGGGTGAAGCATGGTGATGGTAGCATCACGCTGAGCGTCACCATTGGCGACTTGCACGGCTCTGTATGCCATACACCATCTCATATTCCTTCTTGATACTTCTAGTGATCAACTTAAAACTTAACAATCAAACAGACAGTGTCTAAGTGTTCCACTTTAAATGTAGACACGTCAGCACAAGTCCTGTTGCATCACATCATTAATACTCACAGAAGAGCACCATGCAGGTTGACTCTGTTCTTACAAGCAGAAATTATGGGTTAATTATGGTAAGGAACTCCTGTAATGTAGAATCCAGGATAGCTATTATTATCATAGAAGCAAGGATGTTTAGCAGGAACTTGCATTAGTGTAAATTATAAAGTGCAGGATGACTTTCCTTAACCAGGAGATGTGAAAGTGAACCACCAACAGAAATTAATGATTATAACAGATAGCGGGGCACACTTTACCTCTCTCTAACTCTCTGATTCATCAGGTTCTCTTATCAAGGTCGACTTGAATTACTTCCATCAAAAAATAAACTGAAGAAAAGCACATTATAGTGTGACTTATCATGACGTTGATATCGTTATATCATCCACCCCAATGCAAACCCCCAAAAACTCCAACCAAAACATACAAAGAACCAATAATACAAACAATAGACAAAAGCACCAACACAAAGAATAAAGAACCCATCATGAAACCCATAAACCAAAC
Organism: Pangasius krempfi; assembly: GCA_037576825.1. NCBI lineage: Eukaryota > Metazoa > Chordata > Actinopteri > Siluriformes > Pangasiidae > Pangasius > Pangasius krempfi. The sequence continues at coordinate 22,626,555 of CM074985.1, forward strand.
GACACGACGTTGAACCAAAACACCAGATAACCAATGCAGCAAACAATACACTAAAGAAGAATGGACCAATCAACGCACCAAAGAAACACTAAACAACACACCACACAGCACATCAAGGAACCCATACACCAAACATCAAAGAATCCATACACCAAACATCAAAGAGCCCCCACACCAAACATCAAAGAATCCATACACCAAACAACACATCAAGGAACCCATACACCAAACAACACATCAAGGAACCCATACACCAAACATCAAAGAATCTATACACCAAACAACACATCAAGGAACCCATACACCAAACATCAAAGAATCCATACACCAAACATCAAAGAATC
>CM074985.1:22670482-22682145 GCA_037576825.1 Pangasius krempfi
CTGCTAAAGTCTTGGTGCCAGAAACCACAGCACACCTTCAGAGGTCTTGTGGAGTCCAGGCCTCGACGGGTCAGAGCCGTTTGGTGGCACAAGGGGGACCTACACAATATCAGGCAGGTGGTTTTAATGTTATGGTTGATAGGTGTATAGGCATATCACTGATTTGAAAAGAATATTAGCAAGATTAGCTCTGGTGTCTGCAAAATTAATCATTGTGGTTAGAATAAGGTTGACTTGAAATATGTTTTTAATTATTTATTTCTCACATATTTAATAATGATTAAGTGTAATTTTGTCTAACAGAGTGGAACGTGTGTGAGTGGAACATGCAGACTGTCAGGATAAAACATCAGAAAGATGAAGAGGAGTGTTAGGGCTTAATTGGTTTGGCAAATTAAAATTCCGATCGAGTGTGATTTTTTTCAATTCAAGAAAATGATATCCAACTGGGCGGGGCTAATTTCTTAAAGCAAGCACTACATACTAACAGGATGCGAAGTAAAATAGGGGACAAAATAAACATGAATGATAGACCTGAATGAAATGAAATGAAATGTAAGACTGTTAGAGGTCTTAAATGGGAAACTGGGCTAATTTGTTTATTTTAATAATATTGTACACAATGCATTTTAATCTTTTATTTATTTTCTTAAAATAATAAATCTATTACTCCTCTTTTGTACTCCACTTTGTATTCTATCTAATTCATATTAACATTTATACTTGAATTGTTTTTTTTATTATTATTTATATATTTTTAAATGTTCACTTTGCTATAGATTTTTTTTTAAACAGCTTGATGGGACAGAATACGATTGAGAAGATACATCAGCATATTTCACTATGAACTAGGAAGACCGGACCATCCATCCATTCATCTATCCATCCATTATTTCCTTCATCCATTCTTTTGTTTTTTATCGGTTTCCTCACTCATTCATTAACTCCTCTGTCATGGAGCCGATAACAAGTTACCACTTCTTTTGCTCCAGTGTCAGGACATATCTGTGCTCATTATGCTATCTAGCAGAATTAATTATCTCTATTATTCCCAGTCGAGGTTGTGTAATTAAAAACTGATACGGCCTGTCGAGTCTTCTTTAACCTTAAACGCTGATATGGGAACCATCAGATCGATCAGCGGGCCTGCTTGTCTTTATCTGCCAGTGTAATCGCTGCTCTGTGGCTCTTTTAACAAACATGAGATCATCTGCTTCTATCCAAATCTCAGTGTTGACCCCAATCTTTTGGATAGACGACAAACCCGGTCTTTGATCAATGCCAATACTGAAAGTGTGAATAGAAAGTGTGAATATCAGGGTTCAGCTGTCAAGAATCTGAAGCTGGTATCCAGATAAGTGTACAAATGGTATCAGATCAGATCTCCGTGGTCCGAGGGCTGAGACTAGGATTTTTCCATTAAGGATTATTTGTCTGGACCATGTAGTCTCAAGTTAGCTATTAGCTAATTTCCATCTGCAGGCCCTGCGTAGGTAAACAGACACAAACAATAATAAAACTACTACATTCCTAAAACCCGATATAAAAAAAAAACCCAATTTTTTTTTATATTTCACTGGAAAATCTTAAAATCTTATTAAAATCTGTGCAGGTTTTTATATAAGGGAGCTTGTTTCACTGCTTATTAGCTTTAAATGAGGATGCAGTGGTACAATTTTCTTTATTTTCAACTTTAAACCTCTTCCCCTTGGGTTATTGCCAGTTTCATGAGGCAGCACTGTCCCTAGTGAGGTGAAAACCTCTCATTATTTTCCAACCGAAGGACTGGCCCCCCTTTCCTTAGAACCCCTCTGAGTCATTGTGCGCATACCAATATTCTTACTCTCAATTATTGCCTCATTGTCTCCTGCATGTGTCCTGGACTCTCAATTCTTCTGTGCTTACTTAGGACTATTTTAGCAGCACCAGTTCCAGACATATAATAAAATACAGGAGCATCAAGCTTAGGACTTGAAAATGAACCGAACCAATGTACAGGGTGGAATAGACAGGCTGGCCCTGAGGATTACACGTCAGTGCTTGGTAACCCTGGAACCCTGGAGAGAAGGATTACCAAGCCATTTTCAAGGTCACATCATGAAAACAGACCCACCAACTGGCCTTGAGGATTATACACTAGTGCCTAGCAACCCTGGCGATGAAGATAACCATAGCCATTTTTAAGGTAGGATCTCGAAAATGGTGCCAAATGGAAAGGCTGGCTTGAGGAATACACATCAGTTCCTGGCAACCGTGAAACCCTGGAGATGTGGATAACCAGAGCCATTTTCAAGGTCTGATCTTGAAATCAGGCCAACTAGCTGGCCTGGAGGATTACAGTGCTTGGCAACTGTGGAACCCTGAAGATGAGAATTACCAGTCCCGTTTTCAAGGCAGAATCTCAGAAATGGCCTCACCGACCTGTACAGCCAAGGGCCAGACTGGCCTTGGGGATTAGAAATCAATGCTTAAAACCCTGGGACCTTGAAAATGAGGATTTATAAAGCAAGATCTTGAAAGTGGGACCCCAACTGACCCTGAGGATTACACATCAATGCCTGGTAACCCTGGAGATGACAAGAACTACAACTGATGGCGACAGCTGAGCATTGCAGCGGTGGCATCAGCGGGAAGTCGGGATGATGAGCTCCAAGCTGGTTGCCTTTGAATACATCAATCAGCTGGAGTGAATCAGCTGCTCATCTGAAACTGAGGCAGTTCCTACCACCTGCACTGCTGGAGAATGTTAGACAATAAGGCTATTTTTTGCATCAATCACCAAAAAATACACTACGCTATGACCCTGACCAGGATAAGGTGCTTACTGAAGATGAATGAATGAATTTCGCTCAATGCTAAACTGGTAGCAATAATCTTTTCTTACTTGTTAGCAACATTAGCACAAGCCACAGAGCACGTTTTGGACAGCGAACACATCTTGGTTGATCAAATTCATTTGGCATAAAGCGGAAATTTCATTGTTTTTCTTTAAGCAATAATTACAGTTCTTAATATTAAATTATTATTTTATATATTGTATATTTAGGTTAAATATTTTTTAAATGTTTCGTAGTGTTTTTATAAAAATAAAGTGATGAGACAAGAAAAAAAAAGAAAAAGCATAAACATACTATAAGTCAACAAACTAAATAAAAAGCCACTTAGCCTAAGGGAAAAAAAATTCTTTTTTTGTAATTTATTAATATTTATAATGATTGTTTTTTAAATAATGTAATATTTAATACACCTCCATATTACAGATATGTAAACATTATGCTTTAAACCACTCCTATAAAACCAGCAAGGCTGTATTTCATTTTTTTTTAATTTATAGTCAACTGCACAAAAGACGTTTTACTAAATCTTTTCGATTCCCTGAACGTCATAGCACTTCGGAGGCCCTGACTGTTTCTTCTGAACAATCTGATGACATGGTTTGAGGAAAAATGGCGGAAATTTCAGTGCTCTGAAGACAGGTGACATGTTAATTAAGACAATCCATCACTCGCTTGACTCATAGCATGCTGTGCAAATTAGCCTCAGTATGGGGTTTAGCTGAGCGTTAAATGTAGAGAGCGGCTGTGATTATGCCACGAGCTGGATAGGCGCTAATAAGATCAGAACTTCAGGGCCCAGTCTCGCACAGTGGGGGAGAGTGAGCAAATACAGAAAAATGAGATGATTAGAAGGAAAAAAAATGGGCTGTTAGGAAAGGTGGGTGCTTGGGTGGGTTCAGGAGACTGGATAATTAATAAGCAAGGCAGATTTTACAAACTGTGTGTGGGGTTTGTGAGGTATTATGCGGATAATTTATGAAAAATAATTGCATGAATGACACAGCGTGTAAAGTCTAAGAAGGAAACGATATTCAAATACGTTTTTTTGCATGTGCTTATTTATTTTTTAGACATCAGCTATAACAGATATAGTAGACAGATATTTTAAAGCAGATAAAGATTAGCGTAAAAACATTCTTTTAATGAGTCACTAACGTGAACAAATCAGCACTGAGGTGTTCCTTAAGTTCAGCTACCGCTTTTGGGTTTCATCAAACATACATTTTATGTAGGTTTACATCACGTGTTTTATTTGAACATCTGTTCATTGTGAAAATCATATTTGCTAAAGTTGGTATGCCAAAGCTGATACACAATTGAGTGAGTGAATCATTTTGTCATGACTGAGATTCACTCCGCTTTCATTCAACTGGATCAGTGTTTGACTCAGTGAATCTTTCACTCATGACTAAGATTCACTCCAATTGCATTCAGTGGATTAGAGTAAATGACTCTTTTGGCCATGATAGAAATTTGCTCCTGTCATTCAGCAGATCAGTATTTGAGTCAGTGAATCTTTAGGTCATGACAGAGATTGAGTCTTCTTGCATTCAGTGGATCAGAGTTTGCGTAGGTGAATCTTTCAGTCATCTTTCAGTCAGTCAGTGAGTCTTTAGATCACGACTGAGATTCGCTCCTCCTGCATTCAGTGAGTCAGTGTTTGAATCAGTGAATCTTTCAGTCATCTTTCAGTCATGACTAAAATGTACTCCTCTGTTATTCAGTGGCTCAGTGTCTGAGTCAGTGAATCTTTCAGTCATGACTGAGATTCGCTCCTTTCTCATTTGGCTGGTCAGTATTTGAGTCAGTGAATCTTTAGGTCATGAATGAGATTCGCTCCTCCTGCATTCAGTGGATCAATGTTTGAGTCAGTGAATCATTTTGTCATGTCGTGTCATTCTCTCCACTCTCATTCAATGAATCAGTGTTTGAATCAGAGTTTGAATCAGTGATTGAATCATCTTTCAGTCATGACTAAAATTTACTCCTCTGTTATGCATTTGGTCAGTGTCCGAGTCAGTGAATCTTTCAGTCATGACTGAGATTCGCTTTTCTCTCGTTCGACTGGTCAGTGTCTGAGTCAGTGAATCTTTAGGTCATGACTGAGATTCGCTCCTCTTTCAGTCAACTGGTCAGTGCACGAGTCATTAAGTCTTTAGGTCATGACTGAGATTCGCTCCTCCTTTGTTCATTGGATCAGTGTTTGAGTCAGCGAATATTTCAGTTATGACAAAGATTCAGTCCTCTCTTATTCAGCTGATAAGTGTTTGAATCAACGAATCTTTCTGTCATGACTGAGATTCACTCCTCTTTCTCTCAGCAAATCAGTGTATTAGTCAATGAATCAATTAATCTTTTGCTCATAACCAAGATGCACTCATTTGCATTCAGTAGTTCAGTGTTTGTGTCAGTCAATCTTTTGGTCATGACCGAGATTCACTTTCTCCTCATTCAGCTGGTCAAGGTTTGAATCAGTGAATCTTTCTGTCCTGACCGAGATCCGCTCCTGTTTCATTCAGCATTTTGAGACAGAGTCACACTTCTTACATTCAAGCACTGAAGCGATTTTTTAAATCACACACACACACTGTTTGTTTTCTACATTAAGTGGCCGAAACCGTGAGCAAACCATGCAACTGAATGAATCAGTGAATGAATCTGAGAGAATCGTTTAACCGAACAGAATCAAATGACTCTGAAAGGACTCAGAAATCTTAGTGCTAGATTAAATGTAGTGGGATTCATTGAAAACAATATGAGCAGCAAAATAAAAGAGTGTAAACATGAGTGTGTAACTGTTTATAAGGTAAATGTGGCATGTTTTTTGCGACACAGGATATATTCATGTTCTTTATGGAATAGAGAGAGAGAGAGAGAGAGAGAGAGATGATGTTGTCGCCTCTTACAGTGCTTGAACATCTTATAACTGAGTGATGGATTTATAATCATGTGGTGAGAGACTCGTGAGCGACGGAGCAGGTTGTGTTCTGTGCTGAGGTTTAAGGGGTTAATGGTGGATTTATTCGCTGTTTCATGATTAAGAGTTTCTTTAAGTGGTTCGATTTAAAGCGTTGTGGAAGAAGGTTAATTAAAAGTTTGAGCTGTAGAAACAGACGTGTAGTAAGTTTTCTCTCTGTAACACTCGGCTCTGCTCCTCTTCCTTCCTCTCGCTTTCTTCAGCTCTTCAACTCATTCATTCGTTCTTTCTTGCTTTAATTTATTTGTCCATTCCTCCATTGATTCATTCATTTTCTTTCTTTCTTTTGTTTTTATTTAATTAAAGATCTCCTGCAGTCAGAAAGGCCGGTCTGTTATGAGGGAAAGGTGGAGAGAGTGAGGATTAGAGATTAGTGTTGTGGTGTAAGGAATGATTTCTCTGTGAAGGAAAAGAGGAGAGATGGAGAGAATAAATCAGGTGAAGGATGATAGGATCTGTGGTGGCATTTGGGTTACATTATGAAGAGGAATGTGGAGAGTTACTTACCCGCTGACCGGCCGACTGTGACAGCGGTGTCAATTAGTGAGAACCAGAGCATGTCAACCATCCCACTGTCTCTCTCTCTCTCTCTCTCTCTCTCTCTCTCTGTCTCTCTCTCTGTCTGTCTGTCTGTCTGTCTCTCTTCCTCTCTCTCTCTCTCTCTCTCTCTCAGTTCAGTTCAGTTCATCAGTGTTTTATTGGCATGAATGTTATAAATCACATTGTTGCCAAAGCAAATAGTGCAGGTAGATTAAACCAAAATTTGTACCAAAAAACCCATATATGCACATATTTAAACTATACAAACATCCTAAACATTTGCTTATATATACATAAAGCAAACAGCAACAATAACAAAAGCCGGAGAGATGAGTGTGTGAACATGGTGTGTGTATTCAGGGTGTGTGCAGGACACTCGGTGTCTCGCTGTCCCTCAGGCTCTCGCATTCTGACACATACTTTGCAGCGAAGGATGCAGTGTTTCCTTCTCCTAGAATGATTCTCAATTTTTCTTCTTCTGTTAAATTGCAGAAATTTGGAATGTTGTGTGTGATGTTTTCAGTGAAGACGTCTCTCTCTGGTGTCGATATTTTTCACAGTGGAGGAGGAAGTGCAGCTCTGTCTTGACCTCACTGCTCGTACAGTGAGCACACAGTCTCTGATCTCTGGGCAGCCAGGTTCTCCCGTGTTCCAGGTTCTCCCGTGTTCCAGGTTCTCCCATGTTCCAGGTTCTCCCGTGTACCAGGTTCCTCCGTGTTCCAGGTTCTCCTGTGCCGGCCCTTCTCCACGGCGAGACTGTGCTCACTCAGCCTGTACCCGGTCAGGATGTGTCTCTGCTTTATATCTCTGACAGTTAAGAGACACTCTGCAGTTCATACTCTCTGTTTAGAGCCTGATAGCAGTGTAATCTGGACTGGGTTTGGTTCTGACTGTCCCAGTGCTCCAGATTGACTCTGATTAGACTTTGGCGAGCAGCGCTGGTCTGAGACTGCTGTTAGTGGTTAGTGTTTCTCTCTCTCTCTCTCTCTCTTTCTCTGTCTGTCTTAGTGTGGTGAGGTGTGGGGGAGGTTTATGTCTCTGTCATGGCTTCAGGTGTGTACCTGAAGAGAGCATAATGGTGGAGCATGTCCTCATCAAAGTCGGCGAAAAAGGTGGTTTTGAACAGATCCCATCTGCATCCTGGATGAATAAAGCAGTAGTGGTGTTAGTAGTGGTGAAAGACCAAAGCCTTGTTAATCAGCTGTTAGTAAGTGGAATTGTAATAAATGACACATTAGTAAATGTTTCGCCACTGTTTGTCCACCTTTTTTGCCAAATGCCGCGCTACAGTGCGAGCTCTTACGATTCTGAAATACAGCTAGTTCTTTTAAAATGGTATCACTGGACTGCAAACACCTGTCATTAAAGCACGTCTTGTCTTTTAGGAGACAAGTGTTTATGTTCCTCGACTCACCTGAAATTACACTCAATATCTCCTTCCGTGTTAAGCATGAAGGGAGAACTTACATGGCGTATGCAAGCACGGGCAATATGTGTTGTTTTGAATGTGGTGATATCGGTCACGAGTGGCTCGCATGTCCGCGTAGGAGACAGGAGGAGGGGGGAGCTAATGGCGGCTCTGAGCCGGATGCTAATGTGAGAGCAGAGGTGAATCAGGAGGAGGCCACTGAACACGCTGAGATGAGTGGAGACGAGGCAGGCTCGGGGATCCCCGCAGGGCCCGAGTGAGAGCCCGGTGGAGACACGGAGCAAACCGTAGCTATAACAGGCCTGGAGAGTGGAGTAAGTCAGGACAGTACAGTAGCTAGAACTAGCGGTGTAGCACAGCAATGGGGTAATGTTGAGCTGTTTGCGATAAAGGAGAAAAAAGTTCGTGGGCTGATAGTGTAGCTAACACTGACTCTACGGAGATGGAGATGTCACTGGATTTTTGTGATGTTCCTGAAGCGATGTCTCAGGGCGCTTCTCAGGTAGATCAAACCTTGTACACCCTAGAAGAGGTAAATAGTTTCTTGTATTTCAGTTATGTAGGACTTTAAGGCAGTGTGGAAATGATGGATGTGTTGTTATTGGAGGGGACTGGAACTGCACAGTGGATTTTACTGTAGATCGTACCACCGAGGAACCACATATGCATTCCGCCTTATTTTTGTCAAAACTACTAAAGGAATTTAATCTTTTAGACATGTGGAGAATTAAGAATGCTACAGTCAGACAGTACACATGGGTCAAAGTCTCTGACAATAGAGTTAGTGCAGCTCGGCTAGACAGAATTTATTTATCCAAACAGTTTAGCAGCAGAATCATGGAATGTTTGATTTATCCGGTTGGGTTTTCTGACCACCACTTGGTTACCCTCACAGTAAATATGTCTCAATTCTCTGGAAGATCTTCATACTTTTGCAGGACGGTGAATTCCGTGAATAGTGTGCACTTTTTTGGGAGCATTTTAGAAGCAAAAGAATTTTTTTGAGAATTTAAGAGAGCTGTGGGACGTTGGGAAGGTACCAATGAGACACTTTTGTCAGCAATACACTGCACACTCAAGTGTTAGAACAAAGCAAATTATAAAAGGCCTAGAAAATGAGATAAATGGCATAGAGTTAGAACTGATCAATAAACACGTGAATGAAAGAGTGAAGGGAGCCCTGCTGAGATCCCGCTTTGCGTCAGCTGCAGGTATGGAACAGAGAAAACTGTGATTCAGGATGTACTGAGTTACCGTTTCAAGGACCTCCTCAGCTGGACTCTGAATCTGGAACTGATTTGGACACAGAGATAACCCTAGAGGAGTTCACAATGGCAATTAACCTGCTCTGCTCAGGAAGCTCACCAGGCATTGATGGCCTGTCATCAGACTTCTATAAACATTTCTGGAGTCTTGCAGGAGGGGATCTCTGTGAAGTCTGTGAAGAGTTGGCCTTTTACCACTATCATGTCAACATGAGGTTGTTATTGTTAACTAAGAAAGGGGATCTCTCATTGCTAAAGAATTGGAGAAACAGTTGCTCTTTTAACTACTGATTATAGGATTATCTCAAAGTGCCTAGCAAACAGGCTTAAACATCATTTACACTTTGTGGTCCATAAAGACCAAGCTTACTGTATTCCTGACAGGTCTGTAATGGACAGCCTCTTTTTAGTTTGAGATGTCCTGGACCTCTGTAATGTTTCTGATATGGCTGCAGGTTTGTTTTCACTTGATCAAGAAAAGGCTTTTGATCATGTTGATCATAGTTATCTCTTTATTGCTATGAAAGCTTTTGGGTTTGGTAAAAGCTTTTTGAATTGAGCGAAACTGTTGTACTCTGATACTACGTGTATGATTAAAATGGAGGGTGGCCTGAGCCAGCCGATTGCAGTTACAAGAGGAATCAGACAGGGGTGGCCCTTATTAGGTCAATTATACTGTATAGCTATTGAACCACTGCTGGCTTTCCTTCTTGGGAAACCAACAGGCTTTCAAATTCCAAGGATTCAAGGATTGTGCTCTCTGCTTACGTAGATGATGTTTTAGTTTTTGTTAACAATAGTGGGGACATCAGCGTATTATCTGAGGCTCTGGAAATGTACCAGAAGGCATCTTCTGCTGAAGTCAACTGGGATAAGAGCAAGGCTTTATGGGCACAGCAAGTTAAAGCAGAGGGACTTCCACTTCTACCTGGGAATCTGAGGTGGAGTAGATAAGGGCTAAAGATATTAGGCTAAAGATATTTCTCCCTTCAGTTGTTTATCTTTGGACCAAAGTATACTGATTTTGCTAAGTTTCATATCTGGAGCAGCAAAGTCTCTGTCTCTCTCTATGTCTATCTCTCTCTCATTATCTTCCTCTTTCTCTCTCACTCACTCTCTTTCTCTAAGCTGTCAGCCTTGAAGAAATGGTGCAGCCAAAAGATGTCCTTAATGTCATACTCAATCAAAAAAAAAAAACCCCAAAAAAACCAAAACAAACAAAAAAAATTTGCGCTTAACGATGTTGATTGAAGCAAATATATGTTGATTTAATCCTGCATTTATTTAAGGAAAAGATTTCGGGTGATGCAGACGTCCATTATTTGTTAGTGACATTAGCCTCATAGCTTCATTGACTTGACTTCAACCTGATAGATTAACCCGAATAATTCATGAATACGGAGCACCTGATAATCACAGCTTACGATAACACATTTAAAGATGATCTAGGCAGAACATTTACACATTACTGTACAACCTGCTGTTATTAAATTTATAAATGTGATTATAAAATCAAAAAATATCACCTAAATGTATCACCTAAATCATTCTATTAGCTGATTAGCAACCCTTTAATCATTTGTGATGACAAACGCCCTCTATAAACCATAAATAAGATGATCCACTCTTTCAGCGCAGCATGTAATCTGTCTTCCAGGCGTGAGCATGACAGCACATTATTGTCACTTTGCTTCATTATCATAAACCCACTCAGCTGTGAAGGGCTGATACATTAGCGCGTTAGCACTAATGAGTCCTGCCTGCTTCGTGCTGCCCGTTTCATCCACCCTGCATAATGAACCAAGTGAGTCCTTCACTTTTATTTGTATTTCCATCCAGCGTGACATGCCACTTTGGACAACAAACTCCTCATTGTTGTTGGACAGATTTCTTTTTCTCTAAATGAGATCGGCCTAAGCTTTCTACCTGCATCACAGACTCTTATCTGTAAACATGAGACCTTGGACGCTCAGGTTAAAAAAAAAGAAAGAAAATGCTGGCTGTCTTTTTCTCATCCTGAGTGGGAGTAAGGAAATTAGTTTTTTTTTTCAACACACACACACACACACACACACACACACACATTGCTGCCTGGTCACAGCTATCCCTGCTCCTATTACTCACCGTGACATTTCACAGGCAAACATCATCCCTCCACATGAAATATCAGCCTTGCTGAGGATCATCTGTTCTTGTCTGTGTTCTTGGTCAAGTATAAAAAAATTAATGATGATGAAAAGAAGGATGTTTACAACACAATGTTGATATTAAATTACTGGATTGGTATTCCTAATAAACTGTCAATGTTATGTATATTGACACCGATCAGCCATAACATTATGACCACCTGCCTAATATTGTGTTGGTCCCCGTTTTGCTGCCAAAACAGCTCTGACCCGTCGAGGCCTGGACTCCACTAGATCCCCGAAGGTGTGCTGTGGTATCTGGGACACAGATGTTAACAGCAGATCCTTTAAGTCCTGTAAGTTGTGAGGTGGGGCCTCCATGGATCGTACTTGATGGCCAGCACACCCCACGGATGTTCGATTGGATTGAGATCTGGGGAATTTGGAGGCCAAGTCAACACCTTGAACTCTTTGTCATGTTCCTTGAAC